>CAWUFW010012608.1:0-530209 GCA_963921515.1 Calotriton arnoldi
GAGTGGGAACGCAGGATCAAAACTAGAATCTGTCTCTAGTCCTTGACTGAGTCGTTATGTAATAGTTCTTTCACCTGTGTGCAAAGATTCGCTAGTCTTGCCAATTCCATTGGAATCTCCAGATTAAAGAGAAATTTCATGGCATCTGTACAGGTGCGTATCCCATATTTTAAAAACAAGGGTTTCAGTAAAGTGCGACGTGCATAATTCAAACGGTGACATGTGCAGACCATGTGGGCCATGGATTCCTCATACTGATGGCACAGTCTGCAAGTAGTGACCGCCTCTGTTTTCCAACGGATGTTAATGTCTTTTATCGGTAATACCATCAATCTCACTGACAAAATTTGCTTTAAAATTGACTTATTCAAGGCAGAGTCAAGGTATCGCTGTCTCAGTTTATCGTGGAAGGAACTGGCTAATAGCCTGATGTTACTGCTAGAGGACTCTAGTTCCTTCATATCCTCTTCCTTGGATAATAGTCTAACTTGTTTCTTTAAAATGGTTTTTAAAATTCCAGGTTGGTAAATAAAATACTGCCAGTTGGACAAGTCAAGGTGCAATTCAGTGCAAGCAGTTAGAAGGCCGTTGGCCCACGAGTTGTTACTTTTCACGAAAATTTCCTTCAAGATTGCCTTCATTGTGTTTGGGGGCAGCGCAGACCCCTCGATAATACCGAACAATCGATGCCCAATGTTCATAGCGCTGTTTGTTTAGCCCAAATTCAAGACGTACCAAGGTGTTCCGAGCATGAGCAGGTATATAAAAGATCTGTTTAAATGCCCGGCAGTTGGCACATTCCATGGTGTTGATTGATGCCAGCAGGGAATGCTAATTGGCCGTATGTAATTGAAGGGAGTAACTTAGCTCTTATAACCTTTCTAATGGGTCCAGTTGTCGAGCTACTTAGTTTGGAGTTCAATTTGCATAGGGCATACGTCACTGCCTTAGCTTTTGATTCAATGGATGCAGTGTATGCTGCAGACTTCCCACTGCTCATGATCCAAACCCCTAAGTAGTTGTATTTAGTTGGGGTTGCTATTTTCAGGTTACCCATTCTCCATTGTTTTTTGAGTTTGTTTGCATACTTCCCAAAATTACTACCTTTGTTTTCCCTGCGTTTGCTCTTAAGTCATTTTCATTGTTATAGATGCTTAATGCATCCAGTGTTCGTTGTATACCCGCTTTGGTATGGTCCATGAGCACCATGTCGTCTGCATACTGCAGTAGAAACAGTCCAGTAGACCCAATTTTCAGAGGTAACAAATTGGCTTTGGATATTGTTTTGCCAAGGTCTGCAGTATAGAGATTAAAAAGCAAGGAGTGCCAATACGCACTCTTGTTTTAGCTCCTCGGTCTGTATAGATTTTTTTGGTTACTGAGTTCGTCGATACTTTCACACGTGCCCAAGTTCCGGTGTAGAGAGCAGTGATTACTTTCAACAGGGTAGTCGGAATCCCCCAGTCTTGTAATTTCCTCCACAGCAAATTCCTGTTGACGCCGTCGAATGCCGCAGAATAATCCACGTAAGCATGCGAAGAGTGGAGGCTGGTTTTTTCTGAGTGGACTGTTCTACCAGATAGGCAAGGGCTAGGATGTTGTCTGAGTGTTGATACTCTGGCCTAAAACCGGACTGGTATGCTGGAAGAATTTCATTCTCATTAGTCCAGTTTTGCAGATCTTGCAGGAGGAGGCTTGCGTAGCCTTTTGCCTCAATATCCAAAAGGGCTATCAACCTATAATTAGTTGGATCTCCAGTATCACCCCTTTTATGAATCGTGTTGAAGCAGGGAGCCTTTCCAGGCTTCAGGGACCATTGAATTATCCAGGCAGAACTGATAAAGCGGAGTAAGTAAAGTTCCCCAGAAATCGCTGTGCTTCTTTGAAGAGATGTCCAGGCAGGCCATTGGGTCCCGGGGCCCCGTCCTTTCTGATATTTTTTAATATTAGTGTCACCCGATTTCCTGCGTCAATAGGTTCAGTTGTTTCTTCAGTAGTCGTTATATGAGGGTTAAACGAACTGGTACTAGTAGAAGCTCGTTGATGGTTTGCTGGTCTATGATCCAATGCACTGCAGTACAGTGTAATCACATGGGAGACCCATGTGTGTCTGGCGACTCCATTGCGCCGGTCATGGCCATGACCGGACAACCTATTGATATATGACCAAAATTCAGCCTGTCTGTTTGGCGTCAACAGGATAAAAATATGCAGCCATTGCGAGTCTTGCAGTTGCCTTTTATGGTCCCATAGGTTTTTCCTGTGAGCTTTTCTTGCTAGCAACCGGTTTTGAAGTGTTTTATCATTACCCTCTATCGTATGCTCACGGTTGGCTTGTCTCAGGGCCCGCTTGCTTTGTGCAATTTTTTCACACCTTGGTTGAATTTGGCAGCACACCCTTTCTGCACAGTCTTGCTGATGGTCTAATCTTTTGCCTGACAAAAGGCGGTACAGCTCCGGCGCCAAGTTAGTCCAGTTCTCAGCTATGTTGCCAGCTGTAAAGTCTTTAATTGTTTTACAGTTTAACAGGCTAGATGTATCTATTTTATTCCATTTTAGCCTTCTCAGGAGTACGTGTATGTCCTCCCCATCGGAATGGCCTAAGAGGGAATGTGCGAGAGACTGGCTGTTTGCAGTGAAATGACTGTGGCGTAATGGAAGATGGTCACTGGTCTGCAGCACTGGGTTTCGGAGTTCTGCCGCTTGATCATACAGGCGATTACACATGAAGATATAATCAATTGAGGGTTTGGTTTTCCCCTGTAAAGCGTTATTCACGGCGGAGTTGGTGAATTTGGCTCTTGTATCGACCTTAATCTGTATATGTTTAAGAATGTATTCAGTAAGGTCCCAGCACGATCCTTGTGCAATAATGCATCTTTTGCTGTCCCCAAGTTCTGGGTGTTAAAGTCCCCGGCCAATATGATCCCACTGTTTGAATGGTTACTAAGCAAATCTTCAAGTGTGTCTACGAAGGCCCTCATCTCAGAGTATCTTCGTTTATCTTTGCAGTTGAAATAAGCATTCAAAAGAAGAATTGTTAATGGACGGCCATTCAGTTTTAAACCCTGCAAGTGAATGGCTTGAACCATGTCCGTGGTTAACGTGGTTTTAGCTTTTATATTGCGGTCAATTCGTATCATATATGGATAAGCCCCCAGATGGCCTACCAAATATGTTATACCTTTTCGCTGGCTGTTGGAATTCCACAAAGCCTGGGATAACCACTGGAGCGAGTAACCAAGTTTCTTGGAGACACAACAAGTCCCTCGGACTGTAAGAATTTGAATGCAGCTCTATTTTGCAACGTAGTTTTTAATCCATACACGCCTCCATACACGTTCATGGTGATGATCATTCGCCCCCAGGCAGTCGTGCCTTGTTGTAGCTAGGAGCAGCTTTGCTTTATACATGTTCGGATCGTTACATGCTCCATCTTGGGGTTTCTAGATTGGTCAATTCTGTCCTCTTTCTGTGATCATGCGCCCTATTTGGCTGGAATTCTCAGTGAGAGATGTATTCTCAACTTAAGAAACGATGGCATGCGAAGAACTGGTTTTGCCCCTCCTAAGATGGCTGGTCTTTTCTGGGGTTAGTGTCTTTTTATCACTAGGTCCACCTCCTGAACACGTGTGATACCTTTCCTCTTTTGGTGTGTGTACACTAATCCCCCCATTTCGCAAAATTGGATCTCTCTTTCTGGCATGATCTTGTGGACTATTGAATTGAGCTTTTCCATTTTAATATTGTTGACTTTCTTGTTGTGTTACTCCCCAGTACCTTTAAATTGTACTTTTGAATGAGTGTCTTCGGCTTCCACAATGGAAGAGAGCTCTGGGATGTGTACGTGAGAATTTGTAAAATATTAGACCTGTTTAATATGCCGGAGCTTCCACGACATATATATTCAGGTGTGAAAATTATGGATGTTATTCTCTAATTCCCTTGCACTTGAGCCCTTTGACCGGCAGCGGGGGATTGTATTTCCAAACGTTGACCGGTTGCTGTGGTTACTCTGTTGTCTTCATGGACAGCCTTATTCCCCCGCTGTCCTGGAGGTTTTCAAACAGAGGGAAGGATATCCTCTCTCTGTCCGTAGCCTGTGGCAATGCCAACCAGAGCTCTTGATTTTCTACGCGCCACTCTATGAGGTGGCGCCTCACATCGTCCATTTTTAGTGGAGGTATCGGGCTCGTGGGTGATGGCTCCTTATAGGCTGCTTCTGTTCTCGATAGTGTGACCAACTTCCTCACGACTTGCACTTTGTGGTTAATTTAATTGGTGGTAATTTATTTTGGCTGACTTGTCCTCACAGTTTGAATTTGTGGTTGGTTTGAATAGTGGTATTTTGTCTGGCTGGTCATTTCCTTGGTCTCATACTTTGGAAACATAGGGTAACATTTTTGAGACTCCGTGGCGGCTTCTGGTGCTTAAGTAGCCTTCTTTTGAGTTTGCTTTTTGACTCTGGCCACCGTGTAGACGCGATCTCAGGCCCAGCTGTAACTCCTTTGCACGGCCACGCTTGTTTGTTATTTTTTGCTTGCGTCTTCAAGCCGTTTTTTTGCTCTCCTGATAGTGTTTTAGCAGGTTCTGTGGCATCTTGCAGGTTGTCTGACAAGTTAGTATTGCCATGGAGAGTCTTGCCCATCAGCAGGTTCCTCATAATTGGGTGTGCCTTGGCATCGTTACTGACGCCAGCTGCGGGATGTCGTGAGGTGTATCCGGCGCTAAAGTAGATTTGCTATCTTGAATCTTTATGTGCATGAAAGACTTGACTTCTGGTCTTCGGATGTGGTTCACGCCATTGGTTGTTATTTGATGCAACAAAATGGGGGCTAATCAGCCCCTATTGTGCGCTAGGTACTCATTGTGCTTTACATGATTTAAGGTGCTCTTTCAACTGTATTTTGATTTGGTTTTGTCTATAAGCTTTAATTGTCTTTGCTTTAGCTCTAATATTATTGATGTTAAAACTTCTGGAAGAGAGCTAAGCTTCTCGACCATTGGCAGACAAGAGCACGTATGCAGTTGTTCGGCAGCTTCAGCAACTCCAAGTTTCCTGCTAACATATCTATTTCACTCTTCTCTATGTTAATCATGGCTGCTGCAATTGCCTGCATTGTGTCCATTTTTGTATTTCCAGTTTTTGTGTCTGCCAGGTGAGCGCCTTGATGGCCGGGGGCCAGTGTAGAGCTTATTGAGGATAACAAAGAGCTTTTGAGTAGGTAAGAGCTGCTTTGGGCTGTGCTCTTTGTTTCTGCAGTTAGTTGGTGAGGGTTTTGTTCCCCCAAGTGGCTATTCTCTCTCAGCTCAGTTCCCACAGAGTAAGAAGTCTTTGATTGGAAGGTAAGAAGTTTGATTGCTGACAGATATGGTGACTGGGACAGTTCAGTGCTGGAGTTCTTCTAGCTACCTGCCTGTGGGGGACACCTCGGTGCCTCCCCGATACATCTGTTTTTTACCTTGTTCTTGTGGGGACTCCAAAGCTGATGATATTTCCAAGACTTCTGGCTCTCTGCCCGTGTACGCCTTGCCTCCCTTCATGGAGCTCCAATGCTGAGGATATTTCAAAAACTTCTCCCGGATTTTTTTGTCCTAATGGCATCTTGCCTCCTTTTCCGGGGGCATACAAGGGCTCGGCTCCGTTGTTCCAGGAGGAAGAAGAAGCACCCTGTCATCCAATTTCTCAATGCTCTGTATTTTTGATTCCTGACGCAGAAGCCGTCTTTAACTTATTGCTTCTCCTGTTTTGGTGCATTGCCGCAGGAGTCTCCTTTCCCCAATATTCTTTGTTCGGACGGTTTTGGCATAAAGTATTGACAGATTTCCATTCTATTTGAATTGGAGTTTTCAAATTTAAGGTTGAATTTACAATAGGGGTAGACTCCAACCGATGGCGGGCGGAAGCACAACCGCCGTGCTGGCGGATGCAAAAACCACCAGTTACCGCCGGCACGCAGCAGTCCACACGCCCGCACAATTACGATGCGAAAAGTAGGCCAAACACCGCCGGCAAGCCAGCAACACCGTCCGCCATCAAAGTGCGCACGTACACGTAGCGGCGCAGCCTAACTGACACACACCGTCCGACGAAACACGTCCCGCCCGGCGCATAAATTACGATGCCGCAAACAAACGGCTCCCACGGCTAAGAGACACCGCACGTGAAAGAGAGGCGGTAACACGGACGCAGAGCACGGACAACGAAGAAGCGGCACCCCGGGCATGAATCCAGCACTGCAGGCCCTTCCCATGCTTCTGCTGATGCACCACCAAGGACGCAACGTACCGCGGAGACGCAGGTAGGCACACACACAACAAGTGCACGCAAACAGCGCACACAGTGCAAGGGCGGAAAAGCGGACAACCCCCACCAGCGCGTGTACACTACACATCCACCATTGCATCCACATATGACACACAGGCCAAATCCTAACATCGCGGAACACATGTGTACACACCACCTGGGACTAGGAACCAACCACCCCGTCACGGCCCCAAAGCGCCGATGACGCCGCCACACATGCGCACAACGCAGAGGCCAACCGCAGCGCCATGCATGCGTCGCACACAGACACAGGGACACAACCAAGCTGCACACACATCAGCCCCACCTCGAACGCACATGACACGTGACAGGCCGGCCACAGACATGTCCCCAACGCCCAATTCACGGACAACACCCAACGCCACACAACCGACGCACACATGTCAGTGAAGTCACGCAACAGCAGGACACACCCCAGTGTAACAAACATGGCGAAGCACACAGCGGCGGTAACACCAACTAGGAGAAGCAGGGCCCCTTCGGGAAGAGGAACGCCAGTACCACTCTGAAAAACCCATACCACCCTGCACATATGAACAAGACACATGAAACGGAACACCAAAGAGCCCGGGGACCGACAACAGGTGGCCCAAGAATAACATCCACACACAAGGCCCAACGCAGAGCGGAAAGGCAGCCTGCCGCCCACACAAGGGAGAGCAGACAGCACTGAATGACCTTCCATTCCAACTCCGAAACCACAGCCCTACGACAGAAGCCGGTGAATACAGCCATTGTCCAAGAATAGACCAACACAGGCATGCCGAGGAGACCGACCACAGGGCAGATAGCGCATATCACAGAAGCACACAACGGACGGGGAAGAAAGAAGAAAACACTCCCCATGTCGGCCACATGCAAGTTAATTGGAAGGAGTCACACAGCACTGACCTTGAACTGTCTGAGAAGCATGTGGGAAGAGGGCCCGTGTCCTCCAAACAAGCCAACAGAACACAAGTCCTGCCTCCCTACGACTACACAGAGCTCACAGCAACCCCGGAGCGTGCACATTGCAGACTGCACACACAGCCGGAGCACGCCACCTCAACGAACCGCTGCGAAATGGCAACCGCAACACACCTACCCAACTACGCCGAACAGCTCAAGCTGTACAAAACCAACACGATACATACATTGGGATGCGATCTCCTGTCCCTGCTGAACGTAAGTTACCGACTGACTTACCGCATCACATTGTTCAGCTGCGTCATGCCCGTCTTCTACTGTCGGAGGTGTCCCTACCAGCATCCCGTCGAGATATGCCTCTCCAACCCGGCATGTCTGAAGGCGGACCTGCTACCACTACTCCTCCCTCTGGACGCACACGACAGGGCCTGCTCTGCCTATGGGGGCATGGCGTATGTGGCCAACATCGCACCCGCACTGAAATGGGACCACTGTGCCTCCACACGACGGATCATCGAGAACAGCTACATCGAATGTCACCCAGCATGCCCCATCATGGTCCTCCAAGGGACAACTTACGAACAACACCTTGAGAGCCACCATCCGCTTCATTGGCTGGCAAACATGTACACCACCAATGACATGGAAGCCCTGCTGGACGGCATCGCATACCTGACAACCTGTAAATACGTCGGACCACAACGCAGGTTCCCCGAGTGACCTATGAAGTCCAACCCCGCACCCATGCACAGCTTCCGCACGGACTGGCCAGTCACCACCACAACAGCCATACCAAACGACCGGCAACTGTAACCACACCATCAACGACATCGCCATGACATCGGATATGACCGGGACATGCACACTGTTCCCCATCACATCCAGGAACACCGCATGCATCGTGGGAGGCAGTGGCATGGGCTCTGTGTATCGCACCCACATGGACGGAACTGCACGAACAACCAGGACACGACATGGATCCAGCGCACATGGACACACACACCGCTCAGTGGACATGAATAGGTCGCCTGGAGTCTGTGGGTGCTGCACCCCTCCCACCCCCGCCCGGGAATCCCATACCAGGACCTTTGCATGGACGACAAGTGCATACAACAACAACACGACCCCAGTGACTGTGACATGTCCAGTAACCACCACAGTGCAACAACAAGTGGCACGCCGCTGCATGCACGCAAGCACATGCCCTGATGTCATCTCACATGCACGCGTGCATGAGGAACAACCGCAGCAAACCTGTCACATGGAACTGAGATGGACTGTGCCCATGATGCCGAGCGGTCTGGTAGGCTACATGTATACCGTCTGTGTCAAAGTCCGCAGCTCCGCAGCTATACGTAAATGTACATTAGCACAGCCTTGGCCAAGCAGATGTAACTCTGAAGCCCACATCCCACATGCAACAGCCAATCACATGTAACCCCACACCCTATCCAATTTGTAATCATGCTCAGTATATCCTCAACATGTATTCCGCTGCCAGTAGTGTCCACTATACTGCATCACAGAGGACAGAAGACTCAATATAATGTTTGAAACCAAAACTGTCTCCGCTGACTCATTTCACAAGTACGAATGAGAGAGGATGAGAGTATGTGAAGTACACGGCAGCCGTGACATGACCATGTAGTCCACTGGTATTGGATGTCAACGCAAATGAGTAGCACTACTGTGGAAGACACACATGTGTCGTGTGAAGTCGTATGGACGCAGTGCTCAGGTGGGTGGGTGCGACGGGTAGATGCGCACATGCCAAGTTGGAGCACGCCAGGTTGGGAGGTGTCATGAACAGTACACCACCGCTTCCCTGGGCATTGTGAGAGGACACCTGTCGGGGGTAGTGAACACGTGTGTGCACAGCAGCCGGGCACACGTACAAAGCGGTACCAGGCGCACCTCAGCCCACCCTCTGTGGACAAGCTGGATCCTGTTGTGCGCCCGCCATGCCCCTTGACAAGGCACACACAGCCCCAGTCGACCAGGTGTAACCCCAACATAGTCAATCCGCACAGGCGATACAGGGCACGGGATGGCAGTGGAGCATGGTGTGTGAGAGGTCTCCTCGCGCTCCTCCTGGTCATATCACGCAGGCAATAGAACCTCAATGACTAGCATGGCACAAGTCAAATGGAAGTGTAGGGGGACGCACCACAGCACGAGCAGCACTGACGTCACGGGAGGTGGCTCGCACCATCCCATCCATTGCCCATCATACCAACCACGCCACATGCCATTGCGACTAAGTGCAAGCGCGTGCGCCACCACCCCCGAGCCCTCCCCAGAGAGGCCAAAGAGTGAATGTGTGGGCCATCAGCCACAGACGGATGCGGCCTGGCCGCAAGGGCAGCCACAGCCACTGGGTGTCGCAGGTGGCGGATCCGGAAGGCGAAGACTGTGATGCATAGTCCATGCAGGCCGGGTCTCCATTTGGGGCACCACGCAGGTGGACGAGCGTCCCGTCACACATCATACCCTGAGACAGCCCACTCGTGCAACTGGACCCACACATACACTCCTTGCCCTCTCTGGTGCGAGCCTGGGGCTGCCTGTGCAAGCGCTAGCCTCGCAGGTGAGCATGCATATTGGGGGGCGAGGGGAGGACATGAGGGCTGGGGCGAAGATGACTGTATCACTGTCAGTTAGTACAAGGGATGACCCAGATGTGGAAAGGAAGAGACGTGTCCCGTGTGTACTGCAACTAGTCGCCAATCCAACTACCCCCATGTCCGGAATGTAAGCCCGCACCTAGGCCCGCCCATCCGCCACATCGAACATACCACCAGCACGACAACCTTCCCATTCGAAACACTGACTGGGGGTGGCGACCAGTGAACAATCATGTGTAGCCTACCCACGCGTACATGTGGGCCCTCCATGATCCATGTCACCTGCGGCAAAGACATGACATGCGCAATGAGGGAAGTGAGGAGAGCTGTCCGCCCCACGCGCAGAAGGTGCATCAGCTCCACAGACCCAGCAGCGAGTCCAGCAGGGGTCACATGTGCAGGGGCAGCTGTGCCTGGTGTGAAGGCACATGCATATAGACAGCACATCGACCAATGTGTAGTCTGCCCACATCTACAGTCCATCATCATGCGGACATAGGAATTGAACACAGGGCAACACATCTTCAGTTGGTGCACCCACCGTGACCAACAATGCGCAATCATCGACGTACCCGCCCTGTGCATGGCCCCCACCCAACGGAGGCACATCCAGTGCCACCATCCCACACACACAAGCCTTCCACGGAACATGCTGTGTCCAATGGTCAGTACAGAGTCAGCGCCCATCTGGTGGATCCTGAACAGGAGACACATGCACACACATGCCAGCTCCCACTATGTACGTCTGCCACCTGGCACGTGCAATGTAACCTCTCACCTGTGACGTGTGACTGCAAGCACACAGCCGTCTTGGCATGGGGCTGTCAATGTGGACACCAGTCAATGTTTCGGGAGCTGTGATCCGTACAGTGCTGTACATAGGGTGCAGTGCTGACACCTACTACTGTCTCATATCCCCTCGTGCCACAGGTCCCACTTGTATTGGCCGCTCAGCCCGTGCCCACATCGTCGTCGTCGTGTGCCATACTCATCCAGCCTCGGAAGCAGTTCCATGCTCAGCAGACACTCATGTTGCCGTGGCGTTGCCGCTTGACGAATATGCAGTCAGTCCCCATCAGCACGCCCGCAAGTCATTGGGGCCTAGATCCCCATGTGCATGCACATGGCAGTGGTATGTCTCACTTGCCATTGCCATTGTTGGGAGACCTGTGTAAGTGTATTGTGGCCGTGCCGTCCCAGCCTGACAGCTGGGCTGTGGCTCATGTGCTTGCTCAGTCATGTCAGTGATGTGTATGCGAAATTGCTATGTGCCGTGTTGCTTTGACATGTGTCCTCTGCCATTTAACCCAGGCGGAGACCGAACATTGACCGCCCATACCAATTGCTGGCGGACATGGACGATACAGAGGTAATCAGGAAGTTTCGGCTGGACAGGCCAACCCTGCATCGACTGTGTGCCATGTTAGAGCCCCATCTCCGTCCCCGCAGGGTGTATCCGACTGCTGTCACCCCCACGGCTAAGGTGATGGCCGCCATGCATTTCTTCGCCACTGGGTCATTCCAGCACACAGTGGGCAGTGGAGGAGGGATGTCCCAGCCCATGTTCAGCAAGGTGCTGAGTGATGTACTGGCAGCCATGATGCTGTACCGGAACAGGTACATCAGATTCCCCAGGGCTCGTGAATTGGCGGCAGTGAAGGGTGCATTCTATGCCCTTGGCAGAATCCCACACGTCGTGGGAGCCATTGACTGCACACATGTTGGCCTTGTTCCACCACAGGCCACTGAGCACCTGTACCGCAACAAGAAGCACACGCACTCCCTGAATGTGCAAGTGGTGTGCCTTGCGGACATGGTGATCACCCACGTGTGTGCCAAGTTTCCAGGCTCGGCCCATGACGCACACATAATGCGCAACAGCATCTTGCCACGACTGATGGCCAATCTGCAACAGGATCGTGGCTGTATTGTCGGTGAGTATGTGGAGTGGTGTAGCGTGCTGGTTGTGCGATGCTGTCCCCTGTCCAGTTGGAATAGCAACGGTTCTCTGTGTCCCTCACACCCAGGTGACTCTGCGTATCCGAATGGGGCATGGCTGCTCAGTCCATTGAGGAATCCTCGCACCCCAGCAGACGATCGATACAATGAGGCACATGGGAGGACCAGACGTGTGGTCGAGCGTACCTTTGGCCTCCTCAAGTCCAGGTTCAGGTGCCTGGACCGCACCGGGGTGCACTGGCGTACTCCCCACAGAAGGTGTGCCAGATAGTGGTGGCGTGCTGCATGCTGCACAATCTGGCCATTCGGAAGCAGATCCCCCTCATTGTGGATGACGGAGATCAACCAGGGCCCCAGCCCGCAGACCAGGACAGCTCGAGTGAGGTGGACAGCGGAGAGGAGGAAGCTGGGAATGTGCGCCAGCAGCTCATCGCCCGCTACTTCACTTGACGGTGAGTGTCCATGTACGACGGATGATGTGTCTGTATCTGTGCAGGTGTGTGTGTGCTGTGTCAGGTTGGCCGTATGTTCACTGCGTGCAGTGTGTCAACGCTCCATGGCCAGGGTAGTATGCCACTGTTGGTGACTGTGGCATTGTGCCCTATTGCTCTGTGCGATGTGTGTACATTGCTTGTAGTTGTTGACATGTACTGTGTGATGGGTGTGTGACACACTCATTGAATGTGCTCCTGTTCTGTCTCCCACCCCTAGGTCCCTACAGGCCCTCCGGATTCCATTGCCATGCCACGCATCAGGTGCCTTTCCGCCCAAGGTGGCCGTTGTATTCCGTACAAATAAAACACAGGGCACAAACAGCAGTTAGTGAAAAAGGTGCATTTATTACAAACTGTGACATGTGATTGTGTGTAAGGTGATGACAAAAGTGGTGCGTGCAGTGACAATGAGCTGTCGGTCATGGCTGCGTGAAGCTCAGGGTGTACCCACTGGTTCTATGTCCATAGTCCAACACACACATGCCATCCAGCTGGCTGTGTGGAGTGGGATCGTAGAGCAAGTCAATGCAGTGGCTGGTCAAGGAAGGCTGGCGGAAGGCTGGCTGGCTGCCTCACTTGCGACTGGAGCGTGCAAAGTCCTCCCGGGAGATCTGTTTCCTCTTCGGACGGCCCCTTCCACGTTTGGGAGGGGGTGTGTGGTGGCGACCTGCTGGTGGTGGGTGAGGTGTGCTCACTGGCTGTGGACGCAGGGGAAGTGGACACTGCTGCCCGACCCTGCGCCCTAGCAGGTGGTGGCGGAGGTGGTGTTGCTGGCCTTGCCTGTGACCCCACCGCCACCACCAGCTGGCCCATGAGGTCCACGAGTTGGTCCATACGGGACACGAATTGGCCCATATGGGCGTCCATGGACCTCAGCACCCCCAGCACCTCCCGCGTGTCTGTAGCAGACCTGGCCCATTGTCCTTGGGCCTCTTCATAGGCCCCAAGGACTCTGGCCATTTGAGGCAGGGCATGGCTCCCAGGGGAGGCTGGCGTTTCCCTGACCCCGCTCCTCCTACCAGTCCTGCTGCCACCGGCCTGCCCACTAGCCACATTGCACACCACGGTCCTCGCTGTGGCTCCCAGGGTGGATCCAGTCGGTGGGGCTGGTGCCAGCGGAGACGTGGTGGTGGCGGTGGTGGTCGGTGCGGCGATGGTGACGGTTGCGGCAGTGGTAGTGGCCGCAATGACCGTGGGTGTGGCCGCAACGACAGTGGCAGCAGGGGGCTGGGACTGTTCAGCATCCCTGGATGATGGGTTGGTGGGTAGGAGGGGTCCTGGGGAGCGGCTGGGCCCTGCCACGCCAGATGGGCCTGCTTGGTGGTCCGTGTCCGAAGAGGAGGACAGGTCCTCCAGATCCGTGTGTCCTCGTTGGGGGCTTGTGGGCTGGCTGTGCTGGCTGCTGTCTCCATCCCCAGCATCCGGCAGTTCGTCACCTGTGGAGAGAATGAGATTTGTTATTGTGTTGCACCTGGCGAAGTATGTATTTGTCGTCTGACATTGGCAGTTCGTGCACTCTCGTACATGGGTTTCCCGGAGGCGAGTGTGTGGCTGTGGCATCTGTAGTTGTGTGTGCTAGGCAATGGGACTGTGTGCTGTGCACATGTGGCATGGGACGGATTGGCCATGCCGATGGGTATGTTGCTGTGCCCCTACTCATTGTGACTCTGGTGTATGCGGGCTCCTGGCCCATCCTGGGTCTGGTTTGTACTTTGCTTTTGGGGTTCATATGGAACGCTTAGGAACGCATATGGCAACATGGGGGCCATGCCCCAGATTCGCATTTGGGAGGGAATATGCTTTTGGGGTTCAAATGGAACGCTTAGGAACGCATATGGCAACATGGGGGCCATGCCCCAGATTCGCATTTGGGAGGGAATATGCTTTTGGGGTACATGCTGTGAGCCATGGGTGCCGAACGTGACATGTGTTGTGGCAGCATGACAGTGCATGGTTTGAGGTGTGTGCATGCTTGACATGGCCTGCATATTTGCTGTCTGTTGTGATTACTGGACATGGCATTGGACGCATCGTTATGAGTGAGTGATGGTTGTGTGCCAGCCAACGTATTGCAGTTGTCCCATCTCCTTGGTGTGCGTGCTGCCCTGTGCCATGTGCATCACTGCAGTGCTCGGGGGTGTGGCCCATGTTGTGTGTTGTTGCTCACAGTGTGTCGTGCGCTTCATTGACTTCTGGCACATGGTTGGTCATGGGCATGTATCTTAGCGTGACTGCTGTATGTGTGGCTCCTGTGCGGATGACATGCCTTTCATGAGACTGGGGCTGACGGATGGGATGGATGGTATGTTGTATGTGCATGGTGTGTCTGTGTGTTTGATGGGTTCAGTGGTGTTCGTGTGCATTTATGTTGTTCCGCTCTGTTGCGTCTAGTGTTGTTTGTCTTACATAGGCGTAGTTGTGGGGTGTGTGGTTGACAGGCAGTAGGGGCTACATGGACAGGACTTCAATGGTGTTTCGGTTGTGTGTGATGAGTTGCACAGTGGCTGCCGTGTGGGACTATATTCAGTGTGGCTTGTGCATGCAGACGTGGTTCCTTGGGTGTTGCTATGTCTGTGATGGGTCATGTGGGGTGTGAGTCTGTTGTTCATGTCCGTGTGCACATTGTTCACTTGTTCGTGACGGTGGGCGGTGCTGCGTGTTCGTCTGCTACGTGACATGTCCCATGTGTTGGTCGTGTTATGGTCCTCATGCCTCCAGTAATCCAGCCCTGTCCAGTTTCCCACCTGCAAGTTGTTCGTGCGTGCACTGTACTGGATGCCACATGGCTCTAAGCGGGGGTGCTCCATGTTGCAGGTCTGTGGGGGTGGGGGGTGTTGTGGGTCGTGGGGGTGGCTGGACACCCACTGACACCGATTGCTGTGGACCGTGATGTCTGCCTTTCGGCTGTCGCTGTGCACTGCGGTGGCTGACACGTGGCTGTGGGGTGTGAGGGATGCTCCTCCTTGCTGTGCTGTGGGACTAGGGGCCTGGTGTGTGTTGTACTTGGGCTGTCCACCGTCCCACCCACTGCACTTTGTGTTCCTGCCACTTACCTGTTACTTGTCGGTTAGTGCAGCTGTGGCGGACACATGGGTGTGGTGGGTGCTCGTTGTGGCGCTTCTGGCATATTTGGGGACCTGTTGGTGGTTACGTGGCTGGCTGAGTGTACACATGTCCCCACGTATGTTACAGTTGTTCGGTTTGGGCTGTGTGTGGTGGTGTCTGTTTCATGTGTGTGTGATGTGTTGTGTATTGTGTGCTGGACATGGGGGTGTTTGTCCCTGGGAGCTGTGGCATGGTAGTTGCGCATGTGAGTACATAGCGGTGTGCTGGTATACATTAGTTTGTACTTACCAGCCTCCACTCCCCCTGCTAATCCGGCGAGGATCTCCGGATGGATTACGACTCGCACCTTCTCCTCCCACGCTTTGAAGGTCTTAAAGAGCGCGGGATTCCCTCCGCCAGTGACGGCAGCCAGCTCTCTGTTTTTGCCCTCCTTCTTCTTGACCAGGCTCTTTACGTCATTCCAACGTTTGTTAATTTCTCCTCTGTTCCTGGGCAGGGTCCCGACTGCATTGACCTGGTCTACGATCCGGTTCCACATTCTGTTTCTGGTGGCTAGTGGTGTGTGCTGGACCATGTTCCCATAGATTTGTGGGTACACCTTGATGATCTCGTCGACCATGACCGTCAGCTCAATGGGCGTGTACTTGGGCATTCTTTGTGGTGCCATGGTGTTTGTGGTGCTGGTGCGGTGTGTGTTGTGTAATGTGCAGGGGGTTTGTGGTGCCGGTGTTTGGTGGTGGTGGTGGTGGTGGTGGTTGTGATGTGTGCGTTTCTGTGGTGTGCTGCTGTCCTTGCTGTGTCACTGTGTCCTCTCCTCTCCTCTCTGGTTTGCAATGTAGCAAGGGGTTGTGGTCTGTGAGAGTGCTGCTTTTGTACTCACCTATGTGGGTGTGTCCTCATGGTCTGTTGTTTTCAGGTGTGTTGTGTCTGGGGTTCTGGCCTTTGTAGTTTTTGTTTGTCCGGGGGGGGTGTTTTCGGGATGTGTACTGTGCTTGTCTATTTGTGCGTGCCTTGCTGTGTGGACTTATTGGCCATGTTGTGTGCTATTGGTTTTCTGTGCAGGTACGTTGGCGCCATGGCTTCTGCCGTGTCGATTCTCATCGGCGTTGTTTGCGCTGGCGGGCGGTATATTTGTGGTTTTTCCGCGCTCATGGCGGTGCGATCGTAATTTCACGTGCGGTGTGTCGGCCGTGTGGGCGGGCGGTTTTGTGTTGTCGTGCGTGTTTCCGTCCGTGGCGGGCGGTTTGACTCCGACTCGGACGATGGCGGGCGGTATTTTGTGTGATTTTTCCGCCGATGGCGGTTTTCGGTTTGTGTAATCGTAATGGCGTGGTCGGTGTTCAGGCGGTGTGTGCGGGCGGATTTTTGCCGCTTCCATGCCTGGCGGATTTATTTACGCCGGGTATCGTAATGGGCCCCCTAGGTATTGTAAAAACAGTATTTCGCATTGAATTTTTGATTTTTATTTAAGGTTGCACAGTGTTTTAACACTATTATATTCTAAGGGTGAAGCAATGTAAAAACCTTTGTTTCTACAATGTTAATACAATATGCTGGGCACACAGGAATCGCTCATGATCACTTTCTGATAAATTTGAATCAATGTCGGGAAAGTACTTATCATAATTGTCATAATTACAATACTTAGGAGTACAAACTGAGTCTGAACTGAGACATTGTAAATTTATAATTATGCCCATGGGTTTCCACTGCGCATTCCTATTTCAATGTAATCTATACACATGTCATTCCCACAAGCCAAGTCACTAGGTGATGATTATACAAAACGTATTACAACATATTACTTTATAGCAATTTCATTCTTTATACTTCTCTTAGCCCTGAGGAAGTCGCAGGATAACTCTCCCATAAATGCGATGAAACATGTGTTGGCTAAGTCTAAGGCTAAGGAATCTGAACTTTTGATCATGAAGTATCATATTTGAACAGAAGAACAATAAAGAACAAGAGATAAAGAAAACCCCAGCCTATACTTTGTATATTTTGTATTGTAATCATCTGCGTGTGCTGGGGGATTACATATTTACTGTTTTGTTGGTCTATACCACATACTAGAGAGGAGGGGGGCTCTCTCTACCTTTGCAGCACTGCTATTTACACTAGTCTATGTATTACTGAAACATATTATTGTGTGGACCTTCCCCTTCGGGCGCCACATCCCTGCATACTTGGCATACTTCATTTGTAATACATTTTATATATGTGGTGCAGCGGCCAGGGTGCCTGCCTCCGGACCACGGGGTTCACGGTTCGATCCCCGGTGCAGGCGGCAGTTTAGCCCAGCACCATGTGACTCTGGGCAACAGCTCGCTTAATCTTCCCAAGGGCCCCCAGCGCTGGGACACCTCTCCGGAGGTAGCTGTGCGCTTTACAAATCCTGGTATTTCAATAACACTCATACGACGAGATAAACAACTATTTTCCTATATGTGTAATGTTGATACTTCCAAAATTTTATGAGTACCTTATACTTACAAGAATTAATTGTGAATAGATTGGAAAAGTACATTAATGTGTTTTCCTGTGAAATGAATATGACAGTCTCTTTACTAATGTGTGATTTACGATTTAATATAATTGTTGTGTATTTGCTGTATTTCACGTAGGCCTCAGTTTTCTACTTAGCCTTTCCCTAAAGCAATAATTAACTGAATATTCCGAGGTGTATGGGAATATTCAGCAAACTTACCATTTATATTTGAACCAATGTCTGTTTCTTTTTGACATACTTGGACAGACCAGTGCGATTGCAACAATTTTGCAACATTCTAGAACAGCTGCTTGGGAAAGCATATTGATGAACTTTAGCATTACTTCTTCTGAAATAGCCCATTGTTCAACATGTTCTATGTCTACATGACTTAAGGAAACTACACAATTGATTTACTTAATTTTTTCGGATTGCTTCCTCTTCCCTGCTACATCATTCTCATCTCATATGGATTATCCAATAGGACATGAGTGGTCTGACATTGCTGGTGGTGCCAGTGGGTGACACCGGAACCCTATAAAGTATAATTGCTCAGACTTTTGGGAAGAAACAGCTGCCCCCATTTTCTTGATTTGGAGATGGCTCAATTTTGGACATTTTGAGGACTGCGGCTACTTATGACACAGCTCTGCAATTGACTACCGACAGGTGTTCTAGTGCAGAATTGAACCTTTTGGCTGAATGGTTCACGGTATGCTGCTGTGACTTTGCTGTTGCAGTCTAGATGAAACCAAAACTGGTTACTTAGAACTTTGCTGAACTTCCTAAAGGGTCTGTATGAGGCTCCTCTCATTCCTTATTTCTTATCTAATCAACCATTGGGTTGAGTCCAAATCTGCCTCGACTGAGGTAGATATCTCCCTGAATATTCTGTAATCCATTGAATCTCAGAGGTGTGGTGTTAATTCATTAAATCCTTTGCTACTTTAATTTTAGGGTTGTATGATCTCATTATTTTAAATTCTAATGTTACTTATCCAAATTCTGAGTAACTAAACTTGGAAATTTTAACACAATTCTGCTGATGCTGTCTCGGCATTTATTTGAGGGTAAATCTACGTTGTTTGAATTAATTATTAAGAGGTTTAGACAGATGCTTGACTGGTAGGGAAAAGTAAATTGATGATAACAATTATCCCATTCCTGATCCTCACTGGATAATTGTCCATCCTCCATATATTCCAGTCCCGATCAGCACAGAAAAGTTCCATCAGAGGACCAAGTAGTTGTAACAGGTAGCAAGAGGTTGAGGAAATTGGTAGATTATTAAGAATACCAAATGAATAAAGTTTGGGCCCAGCATAATGCTAAAACACCAACATCAAAATTTGAGTCCCCAGCAGCCCAAGTTTCTGTAACAAATAAGGCATCAAAGTCATTAGTCTGCAATAAGAAATTAATTTCTATGGTGTGTTTCACTAAAGACTGTGAATTAATGAGCCCGTAAAACAGCCTGCCATGTACTTTCCTTGAAGTATGTTGAGAACTAGTAAACCCTTACCCACCTAATTCACATCCAAAGCTGACTGCATCAGCACATTAATTAGATAGCTCTTACCTATTTGTTTTACCTGGTCACTGATGCAGCTAAGCCCATTACTTTGTGCTGACTTTTTGGACTCATTTGGCTCTAATATGCAACCAACAGCATGGCTGGTGCTGTGCACGGTCAATACAAGGATGGGCGCAGACAGGCTTCCCTTTGGCACCAGAGTCCACCTTAAATGGGCAGTCTTAAGAAAAGACTAGACCACTCACCGAAAATGGCAGCAGAAAAGGTCTAAGCAGGCTGAAAAAAAACCAGATACCTTTCTCTCAATTGGCAGTTAAAAGGTTACACATATTCAATCGAATTAAATTAGATCCAGAAATATAATCAACAATAATATTTCATCGGCAGCATCAAATATAGGTTCTCCAATAAAATGTCTCAACCCCCTGCAGGTAAGTTTCTAATAAGGGAAGCACGGTTGCACCAGAGTCCGCCTTAAATGAGAAGTGATAGGCAAAGACTAGACTGCTGACACAAAATGGCGGCCAAAAAATTCTAAGCAGGCTCAAAAACAAAATGGATTCCTTCCCCCAATTGCCAGTTAAAAGTTCATACAGATTCAATCAGCTCAAAATAGATCTTTAAACTTCAACAAAAATAAAGTTTCATCAACAATCACCAAATCTAGGTTCCCCAATAAAATGTGTCCTAAACCATGCAGGTAAAGTTCTAAAGAGGCAAGCGCGGTCACACCAGAGTCTGCCTTAAACAGGCAGTCATAAGCAAAGACTAGACCGCTGACTCCAAATGGTGTCTGAAAAAGTCTACGCAGGCTCAAAAACAAAATGGATTCCTTTTCTCCAATCAGCAAGTAAAAGTTCATATAAATTCAATCAGCTTAAACTGGATCCATAAATTTAATCAACAGCAAAAGTTCATCAACAGACATCAAATCTAGGCTCCTCGATAACATGTGTCCTAAACCCTGCAGGTAAATGTCTAATGAGGCAAGCACAGTCATGACAGAGTCTGCCTTAAATGGGCAGTCATAAGCATGACAAGATCGCTGACTCCCATGGGCCTGCAAGAACTACTGAACCAATTCAAGGTCTTTTGTGATGGGAGGGGTCTGGAAATTAACACCTCCAAAACTAAGCTAATGCTGCTGAACCCCCATAAGTCCTTCAAGGGTAATCTGTTCTTGGACAATGCTCCTCTTGAGAGAGTCAGCTCCTTCGATTAGCTGGAAATCAAGCTGTCGGAGGGCATGGCCTGGAAGTTCCATCTTAAGAAGGCCTTCTTCAAATTCTCCCAGGTAACCGGGGCTCTGAGGAAGGAGCATGGTCTCTCCTACACCAAGCCTATAGCACCTGCACTGAAACTATATAGCTGCAAGGCTGTGAGCAGTGCCCTATATGGGGCTGAGTTGTGGGGCATGGTAAGTGCAAGTGACCTCTCAGCAGCGGAGAACAAGTTTCCTGGAAATTTGATATTTCTCCCACAAAGCACCCCTCTTTCTCCACTAAAGCTTGATTTGGGCATCAATCCTATCAATGACCTAGCAAGGCTTCGCCCCCTGTTATTATGGCAAAGAATGGTCACCACTCCCGAATTGGCACCTTATGCCACAGCATTTAATGAGGTTTGCGCCCTGGATACCACAAAAAAAATTGGCTGGAGCAAACATGTAAATAGCCTTCTGTCCAGCATTGGTCTGTCAGGGCATAGTATTGGATGTCCACCAACCCACACTAGAGGTCAGGTTAAATTACTATATTGGGCATGGGTTGAGCAGAACACATATTCCAAAAGCAACCATGGAATACTAACAGAAGAATTTGGAGACTTGAAAGCCAGTCGCTCCTTAGAAAGCTATCTCGATATCATCAAGGTGCCAGCCGATAGGAAGCTTTATATTCAATTCAGGCACAGCAGTTTGCCAATTAATGCTTTTACAAACTCTTGGCTGACCAACAAATCTCAACCTATGGGCTGCCCTTGTTGCCCCTGCCCACATGAATCGATAGGCCATGTTCTCTTTGCTTGTACAGCTTATTCGAAACCCAGAGGAAAATGGCTAGCCCCAGTGTGCAGACAACTTAGGACTTGAGATTCCAAAGTGGCCCTATGCATATTGAAATCAGATGCAAGACCTTTATTTGCTTGCGCAACTGCGAAATTTCTGGGCCACTTTTGGGCGATTAGAAGGAGGGCGCTGTCAACCCCCTTTCCTAACCCCAGAGAGCCAAAGATGTGACGACCCGCTTACATAAGATCAATTGCTATAGTGGTTACTATTTTTATATTGTAAATAGCTGTTTTATTGTTAATAATTAACACATTTTTAATTCGGTCCTCGTTTTATCTTGAACGATGGTGCTTTTAATATGCTTTTATGAATCTTGTAGTGTTATGTTTTGGAATGCAATCTCAAGGTCTGACTCTCACAAAACCATTTGAACGCACTTGCACTTTAGACAAGGATTCTAGCCACTCTGCATAGTAACCTCTGACTTGTTTGTGGCACCAAAGCCATGAATTATTTGATAATTGTCTTGCCTACGCATTTCTTGTATGCTGTTATTGCCATGTTAACTTCAGCCAATGTCTACTCGAATGTCGACTCTTAAGCCAGAATGTTTGACGCTTGCCTTGAATGGTTGTATCTTTTATGGTTTTCTACCGAAATAAAGAGAGTTTGATTGATTGACTAGATCGCTGACTCGATATGATGACAGAAAAGGTTTAAGCAGACTCAAAAACAAAATGGATTCATTTCCCCCTATCAGTGGGTAAAAGTTCATACAGATTCAATCACCTTAAAATGGATCCATAAATTTCATCAACAATAAAATTTCATCATCAGTCATCAAAACTAGGTTCCTCAATAAAATATGTCCAAATCCTCCACGAGGTAAAGTTCTGAGGCTAGTGTGATTGCACCAGAGTCCACCTTTTTTTGTTGATGCAATTTCATACTTTTATTTTATTTTTAAGCAATTTTTATTTTGTAGTTAAACACAACCAAAACAACCTCAGCTGCACTGAGTATCTTGCAGGATACCACATCAATTTTCTTTTTTCTTTTTATATATTTTTTATTGAGATCCAAATAATTGTGATACAAATACATTAATTCATAATATTCATACACCAACAATAAATTCCTCTGTAAAACACATTTCATAGCAAAATTCATTCAGGATCAAGATAAAATGACAATATATAAAACTCCACATAATAAAAATACAATGAATAAGTCTAGACAGCTTCCTTTCTAACTAAGCCGTCAAAAGTGTGTAAAGGGCTGAGTGTGCAGAGAAGCAATATGACATGATCCAGTTTTCTAGATTGACCACTGTCTTCAACCATAAACCGCCTCCAAAGTTTATCAAATTTCTTAATCCCACATTACACATTGCGTATAGCCGTTCATTATTTCTAACACGCTTCACTTTTCACAGCCATTCCCCCATTGTGGGGATCAGCTGTTTCCACCACTTTTGAAGTAAAAGGGATCTGGCCACTACCATTGCACAATATAATAATGTTGTCAATTTATTGGTTAGACAG
Organism: Calotriton arnoldi; assembly: GCA_963921515.1. Taxonomy (NCBI): domain Eukaryota; kingdom Metazoa; phylum Chordata; class Amphibia; order Caudata; family Salamandridae; genus Calotriton; species Calotriton arnoldi. The sequence continues at coordinate 22,955 of CAWUFW010012608.1, forward strand.
GGAGCAGGATCATACCCCAGGACTTTCCACCAGATACTGGGAGCTATTTTAACCTGCCATTCGTTATCCAAATACTGACATTTTTAATTCCAAAATTCCTGAATAAGAGGACACAGGCCTATTACGTGCACCCAATTGGCAGCAGTCCCTGAGGTACATCAAAAGTAATGACCCGACCTCTTAGGGTTGACTTGTGCAAGAAATTGCGGAGTTCTATATAAAAGCCATTTGCTAAAAAAAACCACATTTGATGCAAATTGGCTCCTCCCAAAATGCTAAAGTTTAGTATATTAACTTCATCCCACATCTTTTTGGTTAGTGTCAATCCTTCATATTTTTCCCATTTTTTGATTGCTTTTTGGCTAAAATAGTGGCCCTTCATGGAGACGAACACTCTTTTCCATTCCCCAGGGTGTTTATGTTTGCAAACTTCAAGTTACACTGATACCACTTTTTGACTACTGCTTGTCTGGCTATAACCTAAATTACTAAATACTTTATTCAACATTCTGTAGGAACCAACGAGCACAAAATCGCCTTGAACTAACTCGCTGACTTCAGACATGTTTAGCCATCTCTCCCCAGATAGAAAGTCCACTAGCTTCTTAAACCCTGCTTTTGCCCACTTCTGGACAGTATCGGGTGCCAGAATAGCACCAGCTTCCGTAACTAGTTCTGACAAAGGTGTAGCTGCATTAATATGGGGAATGGCTTATCTCTCTGGACTTTGATAACTTTAATACATCACGTATATCCTATTCTTAAAAAATTAGCTGCATAAAATAGTTCTTATAAATACCATTGCAGAGTTTTATATTTAACCTGGACATGTACTGTGCAAAAAAGGTGAAATAGTAATCCTTGAGATTGGGAAGCACCAACCCAACTTTTTCCAACCCTTCTCTTAAAAACAACGGGGGAAAATTAAGATTGTATAAACCCTCGATCCGTGATGAGTACCTGATACCCAAATACCTTTTTGTCTGCATGTTAACGCAAAAGGCTATATCTGGATGTAGTATATCTGAAATATACCCACATAATATTATTTCAGTTTCCTTCCTGTTGATTTTATAGCCTCTCAATTTCTCGTACCTTGCCAAAATCTCAAAGGCCTTCTCCTTGACTCCTATACTACTGTTGAGAATTAACATGATATCATCGGAATATAGCTTTTTCTTCCCCATCTGTGCTTGAGGAGGGCAAATTTAGCTATTCTCCCTAATCGCGATTGCCAATGTCTCAATAAAAAAGGCAAATAAAATAGGAAATAACGGACAACCCTGCTGAGTTCCATGCAAGACTTGTAATTTCCCGACCTCTGCAGCATTTACAATAATATTGGCTTCTTCATTGCGATACATCCTATATATCAACCCTGTGATCTGGGAAGGAATCCCAAATCTGGATAGAATACAGAACAGTGTTCCCCAGACCACATGGTCAAATGCTTTCTCCACATCTAACGGAAGCACTATAGCTGATGTATCATTGACAGAAAAATAATCCAATGCTTCAGCTAAATAGTGTGCGTTTGTACCTAATTGATGTCAAGCAATAAAACCATTCTGATCTGAATGATTCATCTTTGATGCAATTATGTTCAATCCATTGGCTAATAATTTTGTGATTATTTATAATCAACATTTAATAATGTAATTGGACGATAAGAGTTCAGGTCTTTGCCATCTCTCCCCTTTTAAAAAAACCTCACAACATTCCCCCTATGAAACGAGGCCTGGTATAGGGCCACTCTCTAACATTCTGTTGGTAACAAGTACAAAACAATCAACTAAAACATCTAGAATTTTTTTTTAAATTCTGCAGAAAAACCATCTGGCCGTAGGGTTTTACAGTTTGGGAGAATCTTAATCACCTCCACCAATTCTTCTTAAGAGGAAGATTGAGTAATATTGTCCGATTCTTACTCGGATAACATGGGAATATTGCGGTCCACTAAAAACTTTCCAAGGAGTTCTTTTTCTACCAATTGGTTTTGGGTATAGATCCGCTTATAATGATCCAACATGATTTTCCCCACTTTCTCTGGTTCCTTGCACCTAATCCCGGAAACTGGACATTTAAGTGCATGTATCCTATTGTTAGCAGCATGTTCGCATGCCTGCCAAGCTAAAAACCTCCCAGTAAAATACTGCCCTCATAAACGTTTTGCATGTTGGCATGTTGGCCCCAAGCCATCGCATTCATGGACTACATACTCATCAGAGACCTCAACTTCCACCTGACTAACTTCAACGACCCCAACTCCACCACCCTCCTGGACAACCTCACCAACATCGGACTGAAACAACTTGTCACTACCCCTACCCACAAGGCAGGACACACCCTCGACCTGATCTTCGCAGGAGGCAACAACATCCACTTCAGCCATACCACGCAACCCCCCTGGACAGACCACCACTGCGTACACTCCCATGTCGACAAACCCACTGCCCCCAATCCTGCACCACACCCTCCGCGAAGGAACTGGAGCAAGGTCACCGAGGAGCACCTCAACTCCACCCTGAACCGCAATGCCCCCCACCTCGACCAACGCCAACTCCGCAGCCAAAGAACTTCACAGATGGATCACCAACTGTGCGGACAAGCTCGCCCCCCTCCACAACCCCGGCAGACAGCGCCCCAGGAAGGCCACCTGGTTCACTGCTGACCTCCAAGAATCTGGACACACCTGCAGTCGTCTCGAGAAGAATTGGAGAAACAGCAAAACTTCGGAAGACGGCACCACATACAAGAACACCATGACAGAATGCCACCAACTCATCAGATCCACCAAAAGAAACTTCATCCGAAACAAAATCCACTCCAACGCCAGCAATGCCAAGGAACTCTTCAACGTCATTCAGGAATTCACCAAGCCCCCCAGCGCAGCCACGGAAGTCACACCCTCCCAGGACCTCTGCGACAAACTTGGCTCCAACTGAAAATTAGATCCCTCTACGACAACTTCAACGAACAGACTCCGAACTCCCACTCCACTCCTCCCCCCAGTAATGACAACCAGCCCACCATCTCCTCCTGGACCCCGGCCACCACCAAAGGCACCTCGTCGACCATGAAAGGCATTCACTCAGGAGCCCCAACGGACCCCTGCCCTCCACACATCTTCCACAGAGCAGCCACCACCATTGCACCTTAGCTACGACGCACCATTAATGCCACCTTCGAAGTCGGCACATTCCGGGATGACTGGAAACGCGCAGAAGTCAAGCCCCCCCTCAAGAAGCCCTCAGCAGATCCGACGGACCTCAAGAACTACCAACTCATCCCTCTCCTCCCTTTCACAGCCAAGAAGATCGTCAACGGCCAGCTAACGAAATGCATCGAAGAAAACTCCATCCTCGACCCTTCCCAATCCAGATTCTGCAGCAACCACAGCACCGAGACTGCCCTACTCGCCACCACAGATGACATCCGCATCCTCTTCGACCTAGGCCACACCGTGGCCCTGATCCTACACAACCTCTCTGCAGCCTTCAACACCGTATCCTACCACACTCTCACCGCCAGACTCCACGATGCTGGCATACAGGGAACCGCCCTCGACTGGTTCCACTCCTTCCTCACTGGCAGAACCCAAAGAATTAGACTTCCGCCCTTCCTCTCCGAACCCACAGAGATCAACTGCGGAGTACCCCAAGGATCATCGCTCAACCCCACTCTCTTCAACATCTACATGGCCACCCTCGCTGCCATCGTCAGACAGCATGGACTCATCATAGTATTCTACGCCAACGACACCCAGCTCATCCTCTCCCTCACTAAGGACCCCCTCACCACCAGATTCAGCTTCCAGGAAGGAATGAAGGACATTGCATCCTAGATGAGCAGCAGCTGCCTGAAGCTTAACTCGGAGAAGACAGAAGTCCTCATCCTCGGACCCTCCCCTTTTGCATGGGACAAAACCTGGTGGCCCACTGCCCTCGTCAGCACCTCCACCCCCACGGACCATGCCCGGAACCTCTGCATCATTCTCGACTCCTCCCTCACCATGACCTGACAGATCAATGCCGTTGCCTCCACCTGCTTCAACGCCCTCCGCATCCTCTGCAAGACCTTCAAATGGATCCCCCGCAAATCAAGAAAGATCGTCACCCGCGCACTCATAACCAGCAGACTGGACTACGGAAATGCCCTCAATGCCAGGATCAACAAATCTCTGCTCCGCAAGCTCCAGACCATACAGAATACCGCAGCCAGACTCATCCTTGGCATCCCTCGACACGAACACATCATCCAACACCGCGAGGCCTCCACTAGCTTTCCATCGAGAAGAGAGTAACCTTCAAGATATTCACCCATGCCTACAAATGCCTCCAAACACCAGACCCCAATATCTCAATGAAAGAATCTCCTTCCACGTACCCAAGAGAAACCACTGATCTGCGCCCTTGCCGAAACCCCGCGCATCCGCAGAGCCAGAAGGGGTGGAAGAGCCTTCTCCTTCGTCGCGGCAAAGACCTGGAATGAGCTCCCAATCAACATCAGATGCACCCTCACTCTTCACATCTTCAGGAAGACCCTCAAGACCTAGCTCTTCAACTGACCAGCGCTGCACCCCCCCAGCGCCTTGAGACCACTACGAGTGAGTAGCGCGCATCACAATTCCCTGATTCATTGATTGATTGATTAACGATTTGAAGCCTCACATTTTGTATAATATGCCTCTTTTAGTGCCTGTTTAGCCCTATCCAGATCTCTTTTATTGGGCTTAGATGAGTTTCTTAAAACATTTCATTGCAATGCTGAACATTTCTTTCTAAAGTTTGCTTTTGAAATTTAGCCTTGTTAGTATTCTCTGCGTCCTTCCCTATCACCAACACTCTGTTATATGATTTTAAAGCATTCCACACTATACTTGGGGGAGCAGACCCATGATTCATTACCAATAATTCCTTTATTTCCTCTTTACAAATCTGAACCCACCCTTCCTCCTGTAAATACTGTTTATTAAAAACCCAACGTCTAGGGTGTTCTGTGGCTTTCCCCACCATTATCTCAAGAACAACCATTGCTTGATGTGAAAAACCATTAGTTAAAATACGCTGATCTTTAAAAGCCAGAGACTTTGAAATTAGAAACAAATCTATGCAGGAGGACCTACAAAATCGTCCAGAAAAACAGGTGTATGCAATTTTTGTAAGGAAAGCGGCCCTCCAAGGATCAATCAAATTCAGAGTTTTCTGATCATTTTGTAAAACCTTCGTAGTTTTAGGCTTTAACTGCCTCTTTAAATTTACTGAGGAGTCAAATTTTTGATTCTGCAGGAAGTTATAATCAGCTCTGATCACAACTTTGCCTGGGATTTGTAATAATGATTGAAATAGCTCCTAATAGAGCGTGACATTATCTTCAACTGGGGCATACAAACTTACAATTGTGAGAGGCCTAGACCACAACAGGCAGCTCACCTAACACCACCAGCCGTATTTTTCACTAGCAAAATAAACCACTTCAGCACCTAGCCTCTTGGCCAAGAAAACTGCGGTGCCCGGGTAAGCCACCTGGGAGGAGCAGAAACCTCCATAGCTTGCCCAGACGTTAAACATTGAGAATTCAGACAATTTTCCTACCAAGAATATGTGTTTCCTGGGCTAAAATCACAGACAGTTTCTCAGCTGTGATCCAAATTTCTAATGAACTTAGGGCCAGATGTACGACCGTCTTTTGCGGTCGCAAACGGGAATTTGGCCCGTTTGCGACCGCAAAATTAGTCTGCCCCATGTACAAACCCTATTTTGCAAGTCGGTAACCTATTACCGACTCGCAAAATAGGGTTTGCGACTCAGTAATAGGAAGGGGCGTCACTTCCTAATAGCTACTCGCACTTCAATGTACAATTGTTTGCGACCACAATTGCGGTTGCAAAACACTCGCAGTTTACCACCTACTTCAAGTAGGTGGTAAGCCACTCACAAATGGGAAGGGGTCCCCAGGGGACCCCTTCCCCTTTGTGAATGGATGCGAAAATATTTTTTAAGAGCAGGCATTGGTCCCACAGAAACATTTCATTTTTCTTCTTTAAATGCATCCCGTTTTCCTTTAAGGAAAACAGGCTGCATTTGAAAAGAAAACTGCTTTATTTAAAAAGCAGTCACAGACATGGTGGTCTGCTGACCCCAGCAGGCCACCATACCTGGGAGTGCTAGCCATTCCTATTGAGGTCGCAAATTGCACCTGCCTCATGAATATTAATAAGCAGGCAATTTGTGACCCCGTTAGGAATTGCAAACAGTGTCTGAGACATTGTTGTACATTCCTATTTGCGAGTCGCAAATTGTAAGTCGCAAAACAACGTAATTTGCGACTCGCAAATTAGTAGGGTCGTACATCTGGCCCATAGATTTTTTTTGTTATTGAGACCATTAACATTTAAAGAGACAACCTTCAAGATATTATTTAACATTATCTCAACTTTCATTTCTTTGTAAAACTAATAGGTGCAAAGAAGGGGCCGCCGAGAGTGCATAAAACACTTAATGTGCACAAAGACCGTACATTATAACCTACCAATTGATATCATACCAGCAAATGGTCTACTCTGAGGAAAAGGCATGCAGACCCGGCATGCCCATCTACTGCCAACATTGGCACTTTTATTGAACACCATCCTGCACTTCAAGTCTAGTTTACTCGGACTATATATCTGCTCTAATATACCCCTTCCACCAGGCATTAACCTGCTGTAAAACAATGATAAAATCAACCTGACGTGGTGCCTCCCTTCTTCCAAAGTTAACATTCTAAACTTCTAAAATTGGTGCATGCAACAATCAATCTCAAATTTGGATCTCTTTTTAACAAGCCTTTTACCACCAGCCCCCGCCATATCCCCGCAAACCCACCAAACTCCACCAATCACCTGCCATTCCCCCTCTCCAACTCCGTGTTTAAGCAGGCTCAAAAACAAAATGAATTAATTTGCCCCAATCAGCAGGAACAATTTCATACAGATTTAATCAGCCTAAAATAGATCCATAAATTTTATCAACCATAACATTTCTTCAATTCATCAAATCCAGGTTCCTCAATAAAATGTGTCTAAAACCTCCACAGGTAAAGTTCTACTCAGGCTAGTGCGATCGCACAAGAGTCCGCCTTAAATGAGCAGTCATGAGCAAAGCTTAAAATAGATCTGTAAATTTCATCAACAATACGCTTTCATCAACAATCACCAAATCTAGGTTATCCATTGCCTTCCTCCTCCATTTCACCCCCCCCCTCCATCATCATTATAAGCCTACTGCTCTTGCAAAGTAGCTTGCAGCAGGTGGACCTCCTCCCATGCTCTGAGGGCTAACTGGTGCTCAAGTTTCTTGGGGCCTCTGGGTAGCTTCATACCCCTCTCCTTGCCCACATGTTTCAGCTCCGCCACAGTTTAGGAAGCAATGTTGCTGAAGTCTCCTTCCATTTTTGCAAAAGCTAATTGCAGGTGCAAAGTTTTAGGCAGGAGTTGAGCTTAGAAAAAAGAAAAACTACCCAAACACAAATCAAGAAGAATTTGAAAAAAAAAAATATTTTTTTAAGAGGGTTTTTTGGTTTACACAAATCGAGTGGCACTGCACAAACACAAGTACGAGACATCACCAATGAACACCAATGTAAGGCATTGGGTCATTAGTTGAGAGGAGTGGGGACACCACTCAAATAATAAGCACAATTCTTGTCAGGGTGAACCAAAAAGGCCCTAAATAGACCTTTACTTAACCCTCTTGTAGCTAAACTTAGATGCAATGTGAAAAGTATTTATGCAGTTCTGATACAGTAATAAAGTGAAAATACAATACAAGAAAAGTCCCAAATCAATATAAAACAATTCCTATGAAGATCAATTATTAGCATTTGAGTCGCAGCAAGAGGATATGGTAAAGGTACTGATAAGCATGATTAAATCAAATGGGGCGCCAGGCCCAAATGGGATCCCCAATGCAGTTTTTAAAGCCAGAATGGATTTATGGTCAAACTTTATTTCACAATTGTTTAAAGATGTTGTAAAATCTAAATTGGCCCCCGAATCCTGGCAAGGCCGCATAATACAACCAATCTATAAAAGTGGCCCACCTGACAACCTGGCTAATTATAGTGTAATTGCACTAACAGATGTAGAGGCGAAACGTTTTGGAACATGTCTAATCAAGATTTAGAAGAATGGGTGATGACAAGGAAAGTAATTCCAATCTTCCAAACCGGATTCCGCAGGGGGCAGTAAACAATTACGAACCTGCTAATACTCACCTTGATGGCAGACAAAGCAAAACACAAAAAACAAAAGCTTTATATCTGTTTTGTAGATCTAAATGCCACCTTTGACTCCGTTCCTCGTAACCTACTATAGGAAAAGCTATCAGCATGGGGTTTACTGAAACAGCTGCTAGATATGTTTGTTTTGTTATATTCAAATACGTGGGTGCAGGTCAAATTGGGAGATGGCGGTTATACCACCCACCGCATCGAAACATATAGTGGCCTCAAACAGGGCTGCGTACTTGCCCCATGTCTTTTCAATCTTCTTATGGGCGACTTTCCGCATCATTTGTATAATGTTAATGCGTAGTTTCCAAACTTTGCAGGCTAAAATGTAAAATACATGCAATACGCAGACAACACCATATTGTTAAGTCACGCGCCAATAGGGCTTCAAAGATTGATAGAGTCATTTAACCAATATGTTTTAGCTAATGGTCTACAAATGAATACTAAAAAAACGAAAATTATGATTATAGGATCAACTAAATCGGATAAGAAACTATGGAAAATCAATAGGCTATCGATCGAATCAGTAAAACTGTATAAATATTTATGAGTTATGTTTGATGATAGAATGATTTTTAACAACATTTTAATAACTTAAATACCAAAGCAACTTCACTCTCTTTTGCTTTTAGATTATTGCGAGACAAGCTATTGTGCCCGAGTCACAAGTATTTACTAAAGGTAATGAATATGAAGCTGATTCCCTCGCTTGCTTATGGGTCAATAATATTTCGGGCTAAAGATAGTAAACTCCTTGACAAACTGCAAATAAAAGTTTACTAAATCAATTTGCAGGGTTCCGAGAAACACTGTGCACGGTTAGATTAGAGTTTGGCCTGTTAAACCAAACTCTGGTGAGTCAATCTGCGTTTCTAAAATGTTTATTTTCGTTTTATCTATCGGACCCTGACTCTCTTGCAAATTTGTGCTGGCAAGAAATAAAAAAGAAAGAGTATGCTGGTGCTTGGAGATTATATTTAACAAAGAGTTTAAACACATTTAAGTCCCCATCTTTTGATCACCTGGATAGAAATAAAACTGTTTTTAAACAGATTTTAAATCAATCAACTATTTTTTTATCATTTTTATTGGATCAGGAGGTGATTGCAAAAATAAAAGCATGCTTTGTCGGTTATTAACTCGTACAATAAAACCGAGCCCCAATCCTACTTAACCTCCCATTTAAAACCAGTTTTAAGGGATAGATTCCTTATGTTAAGATTTGGCCGCTATCCAGCAAAGGATGGGACTCCAAGATAGGTACAAAATTGGCAATCACAAAACTGTAGATTATGTGGTTGTGTCAACGAAACACTATTGCATATAGTATGTATTTATCCCAGACTGTGACAAGAGAGACAAACACTGTTAAAACCCATATTTAAGGAAATAGGAGTGAGAACGTGCCGCCAAGCGATTATATTGTGCCTTCTAGGGCATATTTCCATTCTAACAGCCCATTTTGTTAAGTTTATCCTTATACCTGAGAAAAAAACTGACCCGAGATGATGTTCTGTCTGTGTTATAGGACCTGTAAGTGGCTATGTTAGTAACTATGCCGATGTATCCATGTAGCTATTGTAACCAGTAAAGTTTACCATGACTAGTTGTTAAAGCTGGCTGACTAATACTGTGAATATTGTAAGAACAAAGGCATGTAGACACCTTACATTTTTTATGATATCTATCGGAAGTTATCAAGGAGCACACTTATGGATAGTTTTTAAAAATGGTTTTGAAACATAGGTTTCTTCGCACACCATCTTAATAAGACCCAGTTAAGCTTTGAGAAGAGGCACAGACGCACTTTATATATTAAGCCATTATTGATTGTAACTTGTCCATGATATGTGTTTGTCCTAAATATAATATGTTCGAAGGGATTGCACAAAGACACTTTAATTACTGGGCTGGGCAAGGCAGCAAAGATTGACTGTATGGAAGTGTGAACGTGGGACCCCGACCCGGACCTCCCACCCTTCCTTTTAGGCAAGACAGGCACAGGATTTTGTTCTCTCTCATCTCTTTTATTTTAGGAAAGGGTATGTTAACAGCACATACTCCAAAGGATAAGGAAGAAAGTCTTTGGGGTGGGGTGGGTCTGGTGGTTAGACTGGGTCCTTTTGTCTTTGGCTCTTCTTCTGTCTTTGCTCCTGGTCTTCTTCCCCCGGAGTATCAGGCGAGCGGTGACCCAAAAATAAAGAAAATAACAGAGAGGCTCATGCTACTGTTGGGATATAAATGTAATAAGGGGGAGGGAAAGTGCTCCGCCACCAGTGTCCTATGTTGTGAGTGACTAGTGCAGGGATAGGTGTGCTCACTCCCTAGTGCCCTTCAGTCGTGCCCACAGCCCTTTAACAGAAAACGAACATGCATTTGGCACTTGCCTGACTCCACGACCCTCCTGGGCCGTGGTGAGGGAAGACCCAGCCTCCGCGTCTCCTGGGGAAGCCTCGGTCTCGTGTGCAGTGCTCCTTGAGCGGTTTCGGTCTCCACCTTCTCCTCCCCTGCTGTCGAGGTCGTCCTGCATCTTCTTCTGGTCCTCGGTCCAGACGCCGTCCTCTTCTGCCCAAATGTCGCCGCTCACTCCCCACTCCTCCTGATGGTCTCGTCGCGTTTCTCTCTCTGCTCCTCGGCTCCGTTCGTCCACCTCTGAACGCGTTCTTGCTCCCCACCATTCCTCTTCACAGGGCACGTCTTCCTGACGTACCGCGTCATCTAGACCGCCTCCTCTGCTTCTGGGTTGGTCGAGAGCGGCGGCCATGTTGGGTTGGTCGTCGCCGCCCGGTGTTCCGCTTGCTGTACCATCACACTGCCTTCCCCCCAGGAATGGACGAGTGGGCCATTCGGAAACAGGAAACCGGGAGAGGTAGTCCACATTCGCCTGTAGTTTTCCCGGGACATGGATGGCCTCGAAGGTAAAAGGCTGTAAAGCAAGAAACCACCGTAAGATCTTGGAGTTGGTGTCTTTCTGCAGTGAGAGCCAGGTGAGAGGAGCGTGATCGGTCAGCAAGAGAAAGGATCGACCCAGAAGGTAGTATTGAAGGTCTTCCGTAGCCCATTTGAGAGCCAGGCATTCTTTTTCGATTGTGGCGTACCTTGTTTCCCTGGGGTATAGCTTTCTACTGAGGTATAGTACGGGGCCAAAATCCCCAGATCCGTCGGGCTGGGACAGGACAGCTCCGAGGCCTCTTCCCGAGGCATCAGTTTGGAGGACAAAGGTTCTCTTGAAATCAGGGCAGGTAAGGACAGGGGCGATACACAAGGCTTTCTTTAACTGTTGGAAACTCTCTTCCTGAGGGGCAAACCAGTGGAGGTGTTTTCCTGTGTGTGTTTTTGTGAGTAGATCTGTGAGGGGGCTGGTGATGTCAGAGAAGCGAGGGATGAATCGTCTATAGTAGCCAACCAACCCTAAGAAGGAACGGATGTCCTCCCTACAGGTGGGTCAGGGTATCTGTGAGATGGCCTCTATTTTATTGACTTGTGGTCTAATGCACCCTCCCTGAATATCGTATCCTAGATACTCAATATGATGGGTTCCGAAGGTGGTCTTTTTTGGATTGATTGGAAGGCCTGCTTGTTCTAAGGTTTTTAGGACTGCCCTAGGTGGGCCATGTGGGTGTCCCAGTCGGGACTGTACACGACTATGTCGTCTAAATACGTAACAGCAGAATTCTGGTGCTTGGCTAGTAGGACATCCATCAACCGCTGAAACGTGGCGGGAGCCCCGTGGAGACCGAAGGGCAAGACTTTAAATTGGTAAAGGCTGGATGGCGTTGAAAAGGCCGTTTTTTCTTTGGCTGTCTGGGTTAACGGGATTTGCCAATAGCCTGTTGTTAAGTCTATGGTGGACATGACTCTGGCCTCTCCTAGGCGCTCAATCAATTCGTCCACCCTTGGCATAGGATATGCATCGAATTTCGACACAGAGTTTACCTGGCGGAAGTCTATGCAAAACCTTATGCTTCCATCTGGTTTTGGCACAAGTACAACCGGAGACGACCAAGCACTATGGGATGGTTCGATTATATCGGCCTCTAACATGGCTTGTACTTCTTGGTCTACTGCCTGTCTTCTGGCCTCTGGGATACGGTATGGTTTTAGTTTGATGGGCTGAGCGGTTTTCGTGATGATATCGTGCTCTACTAGAGTAGTCCGTCCCGGTGTTCCTGATAAGAGGGATAACATTTGTCGCCTCTGTTCTTCAGTTACTTGTGGGCCTAACTGGATGTTTGTCTCTTCTTTGTGGGTTTGGGGTGTTAAGGATACCTCTATAGGTTTGGCTACTGTGATGTGATGTATGGAGGCCCCTGCCTTTGGGATCGTAGGCACGGGTCCCTGCCAGGCTTTGAGCAGGTTGACGTGGTATATCTGTCCAGAGGTTCGTTTATGGGGATGTCTATTCGGTATGTCACTGGTGTTACTTTATCCAGGATCTTGTAGGGGCCTTGCCAGGTTGCTAGGAGTTTTTTCTCTGAACTGGGTAGAAGTATAAGTACCTGATCCCCTACAGTGAACTCCCTCAACTTGGTGTGACGATCATATAGGTGTTTCTGCCTGTATTGTGCATTCTCCATGTTAGCATGTACTTCTTCCCACAGAGAGGATAAGGTGTCCTTCAGGGAAGCGCTATATTATAACAGAGGCTTGCCTTCGTCTTCCTTCTCCGTCCACTGCTCTACCGCCATATCTAGGAGCGTACGGGGTCTCCTTCCAAATAGTAATTCGAAAGGTGAGAAACCCGTAGATTTCTGTTTGTGTGTCCTGATAGCAAACATGACGAGGGGTAGTTGTCGATCCCAATCCCTCCCTGCTTTGTCTATACTTTTCCTTAGGATGGTTTTTATTGTGCAGTTGTACCGCTCAACTAACCCGTCCGTTTGGGGATGGTGTTTGTTTGACTTTGAGTAGGTCACATATCTGCTTCATCAGTTTAGACATAAATGGGGTACCCTGGTCTGTTAACAGCTCATGTGGAAACCCTACACGGGAAAAGAAAGTGACCATTGCATGGGCCACTGCTGTGGTGGTTGTAGAGGACAAGGGTATCGCTTCTGGGTAACATGTTGCATAGTCCACGAGAACAAGTATGTACTGGTGTCCTCGGGCAGAGGGAATTAGAGGTCCCACTATGTCCATTCCCACTCTTTTGAATGGTACATCTATGATGGGTAGGGGTTGCAGGGGTGCCTTGGGTAGGGATGGGGTGTTCACTAATTGACACCGGGAGAAGCAGGCACAAAACCGGGCTACTTCTTGGTATACTCCCGGCCAGTAGAATTTGTTTAGGAGATATTTTAGGGTATGCTCTTTGCCGTAATGCCCACCCCCAGTTTGGCTGTGGGCTAGACACAGGACCTGTTCCCTGAAGGCTCGGGGAACCAACAGTTGTTCTTTCCTATTGCCCCCATCCCAGGTTACCCTATACAGGAGGCCATTTCTTACACAAAAGAAGGGGCCTACCTTTTCTGGTTGGTGTTCTTGTACTTGCTCCCAGGCATTTTGTAGTGTGGTATCGTCTCTTTGGGCTGCTCGGAAACTCCGACCTGACGTTTGAGGCATCTCTGAGGAGGCAATGACACGATTAGATAAGGCAGGCTCAGTTTGCTGATAGACAGCCCGTTCCTTCCTTTTCTCTCTACGTGTTTTAGAAGGTTTGGGTACTGTCTCTTCTATTTCTTCGCTATAAAAAGGGGCACTATCAAGCCAAGCTGCTGAAGGGGAAGATGGGTTGTGTGCTTGTAAATACTCGTGGAACCTGGGAAGGTCTGTCCCCAACAACACTGACTCAGGAAGGGATGGCACCACTCCCACTTTCCTTAACTGTGACTCCCCATCGATATCAAACAGCACCTCTGCAAGAAGATACAGCTTCTTCTCCCCGTGGACACATGTTACCTATATGCATTTGCCCTCTACTATCTGGGACTCGCGTACCAGGGTCCTATCTACGACTGTGTGATGACACCCCGTGTCTAGGAACGCCATAACAGGTTTCCCATTCACATACATTTTTTTCTTGTACCTTTCTGGGGTTATTCCAGTTACCATTACTCGCCCACGGGTGTACCCAACCTCCATGGGTTCCTGCAGGGGAAGACGGGAAGGACAGTGGCGGGCTATATGGCCCCACTCCGCTCAGTGGAAACACTGTGGCCCCTGTGGGGGGGACCAGAGAGAAGTGGTCTGAGTTGGGGGTCATGGGAAGACCGGACCTTTGTGCTCCATGGGGTTTGTGGGTGGTTTGCCCAGGGTTATTGGAGGACCTATCGGAGCTCTATGGGAAGGGGCTTTGAACTCGGGGGATCGATGGTAGGCACAGGCTAGCTCCACCGCCGTCGTAACTGTTAGATTGGGGTGCTGTTTAATCCATGCCCTTGTAGTAAAGGGTAGAGCCTCCAAGTACTGTTCTAAGTACACCTTTTCAGTGAGCTCGTCGATAGATGAGGAGGTGGGTTGCAACCAACAGTTTCCTAAGTCATGTATTTGGTAATAGAGTGCCCTTGGATTGTCCCCTACAGTCCATTTCTCTTTTCGGAAACGAGCACAATAGTATTCCTGGTCACAACCTAGGTGTTCCAGGATAGCCTTCTTTATGTCCGCATAACTGGTAACTCCCGCCGGGTTGGCGGCTTGGTAGACGGCCTGTAATTCCCCTGATAGCAATGGGGCTATATATTGTCCCCACCTCTCCGGTGGCCAGGTGGCTGTGGATGCCACTCTTTCAAAGTTCCCAAAAAAATAGTCCGGGTCATCCCCCTGTTGGAATTTCTGGAGAACTGAGCCCGGTACGTTGGGATGAACACGGGCGCTTGATATAGCGTCTGTAAGGCGCAAAACCGTGGTGTCTTGAACCTGCTGGTTTGCGGTTAGGAGAGCTGCTTGGTCTTTTAGGGCAGTCTGCAGGGCTTTTCTTTCTTTCTGTGCCTGTTTGGTCTGCTGCTCAAAGACAAGCTGCAGATGTCGTTGACCTTCTGACAGCTGGGTGATGATTGCCTCCATGGCAAGGGTTCTGTCCTTATCCAGACAGCGATCCCACTTCTGACACCACTGTGAACGTGGGACCCCGACCCGGACCTCCCACCCTTCCTTTTAGGCAAGACAGGCACAGGATTTTGTTCTCTCTCCTCTCTCTTTTATTTTAGGAAAGGGTATGTTAACAGCACATACTCCAAAGGATAAGGAAGTAAGTATCTGGGGTGGGGTGGGTCTGGTGGTTAGACTGGGTCCTTTTGTCTTTGGCTCTTCTTCTGTCTTTGCTCCTGGTCTTCTTCCCCCGGAGTATCAGGCGAGAGGTGACCCAAAAATAAAGAAAATAACAGAGAGGCTCAGGCTACTGTTGGAATATAAATGTAATACGGGGGAGGGAAAGTGCTCCGCCACCAGTGTCCTACGTTGTGAGTGACTAGTGCAGGGATAGGTGTTCTCACTCCCTAGTGCCCTTCAGTCGTGCCCACAGCCCTTTAACGGAAAACGAACATGCATTTGGCACTTGCCTGACTCCACAACCCTCCTGGGCTGTGGTGAGGGAAGACCCAGCCTCCGCGTCTCCTGGGGAAGCCTCGGTCTCGTGCGCAGTGCTCCTTGAGCAGTTTCGGTCTCCACCTTCTCCTCCCCTGCTGTTGAGGTCGTCCTGCTTCTTCTTCCGGTCCTCGGTCCAGATGCCGTCCTCTTCTGCCCGAATGTCGCTGCTCACTCCCCACTCCTCCTGATGGTCTCGTCGCATTTCTCTCTCTGCTCCTCGGCTCCGTTCGTCCACCTCTGAACGCATTCTCGCTCCCCACCATTCCTCTTCACAGGGCACGTCTTCCCGACGTACCGCGTCATCTAGACCGCCTCCTCTGCTTTCGGGTTGGTCGAGAGCGGCGGCCATGTTGGGTTGGTCGTCGCCACCCGGTGTTCCGCTTGCTGTACCATCACAGGAAGGTTTTATCATTATATAGAGAAATGGTGATTAATAATTAATTGAAATGTTATAACCATGATGTGAATGAAATATTACTTTTATAATGTTTTATTATGCGATTTCAATAGACCAGTACCGCATGCTATCCTTGAATTACTTCAATATTTGTTATGAACTTGTTCATAAGTTTGATGACTCTGTTTTAAGAAACTTGTTGTTTTTATTTTCCATGATTGCAATGATTTTTATTAATTGGACAATAAGGATTTACTTTACAAAAAAATAAACATTAAGACAATAGAGTATATCTTAATAAATAAAATGATAACAGAATGACAAATATCCAATAAGTAGAACCAGAGTGATGATTTTTTAAAGTTGTAGGTAAAAATAGCACCAAGAAGAACAAAGCCCCACTTATGGTTATGTTGTCGTGCTGGACTGGGTCAAAGTCAAATGTTCAGGCCGACTGCAATGGAGAGCAGGTCAGATACAGGGACCAGGTTTGTCCAGGTGGAAAGTTTCCCTTCTAACTCAGTTCAGTTCCATATGAAGAGCCTCAGTCAGAGCTTTACACTGGCAGCTTTTCATTGGTGGGAAACGCATGACGTTTGTTACTGACTCGAAGAGCACCATGCCGGTTGAAGTTCAGAGTCTATTTGTTAGGTTATGTTATGTTAAAGCCACTTCTATAGCGCACGACTCACCCGGGGGCATCTCGGCGCTTGTGTTGAGACATACCTGAGGGACTGCCTAATGTCCTAGAACAGAAAGGCTTTCAGTTTTTTTCTGAAGGTGCTGTAAGAAGGGCTCTCACGGAGAGCCAGGGGCAACTTGTTCCAATATTTAGGAGCAAGGTGGGAAAAGGCTTTCCCCCCAGTACGCTTAAGGCGTATTCGGGGCACCTGTAAGAGGCCAAGTGATCTAGATCTAAGATTTCGGCATGGAACGTATTTTAAAAGTTTCCTCTGCAAGTACCGGGGCCCTTTGCCTCTGAGAGCGTTGTACGTGAGGCAACAGATTTTAAAAAAGGATCGCTTCTTTACCGGTAACCAATGTAGTTCTCTCAGCAGAGGTCCGGACGAGGAGCCTGTAGGGCGGTTTAAAATTAGCCTTGCGGCCGTGTTCTGGATCACTTGTAGTTTGGCAAGCGAGGACTCATCCGCCTCTGCCAGTAGGGCATTTCCGTAATCCATTTTGCTAATCACCATAGCTTGAACAAGGGTTCTACGGGAATTTATGGGCAAATAAGGGAAGATCCTACGTAAAAGGCGCAGGGCATGGTAGCAGGAGCTAGTAGTGGCATTTATGTGATCCTTCATTGTTAATGATTGGTCCAATTTTATCCCTAGGTTTTTCACAATTTTTCTGGGTACGGGGACCTCTCCCAATTGGGGGGGCCACCAATCACCCACCCAGGTGGATGAGGCTTTCCCCATTAACATAATCTCAGTCTTACCGGGGTTCAATTGGAGGCAATTATCCGTCATCCAACTAGATATTGCAAGCATTCCTGTAACAAAGCCGGTTTTCTCTGTCTCAAGGTTAGGACCAATTTTAAACATAAGCTGAGTATCATCAGCATATGATATTATCTCAAACCCAAACTGTTCAACTATTTTTGCCAATGGGGCCATATAGACGTTGAACACTGTGGGACTCAAACAGGACCCCTGCGGAACCCCCTTATCCAAATGCATTTTTTCTGACCGGTAGGAACCCAAAGTGATGGTTTGATATCTATCAGATAAGAACTGTCGCAGCCATTTTAAGGCTGTATCTTGGATTCCACAGGCCAAAAGTCTGTCCACGAACTTTGAATGCGAGATGGTGTCAAACGCCGCAGACAAATCTAATAGGATCAAAACTATTGATCCTCCAGAATCCATTTCCTTTCTTAGGGAGTCAGTCACGGCCAGAAGGGCAGTCTCTGTACTGAATCCAGGTCAGTACATCTCAGTACATCTAAAACAATTGCACATGATATCATAAAAACAGCGAGAATGCACGTTGTAAATAACGAGAATAAAATGAACATTTCTACCATGGGTAAATGTTATCTAAAACCTAACACCCTAAAACCTACTTCTATGTGCTACTCTAGGAGAGCATGGAAAGTAGAGCAAATTGCTGTCTAGAAATTTTTAGGGAGAAAGGAAGTACTGCATACCTTGTTGACAGCAGGAGCTGTTGATATCAGCGAAGGAGTGAAGGCAGTTTTCTCTGTGAAGGGCAAGCATGCTGCAGTAGGGGGGTTTCTCTGAAACTCAGCTTTATCAACAACAGGCAAGATGTAGCATCTTCAAAATGTGCTGGCAGTAGGTGAGACCATCTCTAGTAGAATATTGTGTGATAACCTGGGAAAGTGGTCAATTGGCAGCCCTTATATACTAATTCTTATCAGAGATTGGAATGTCTGACGTAGATATTGTGCCTCAAAAGAAGTGCGTCCCAGACATTTCCTTATGAACACAGAAGGCAAAAGGACGTCAGTTCAGACTACACTATTTTGGTAATATGTCTGCATTTGTTTTTATTTAACCTTGAAATGGTGACAAGTAGGCCCTTGTCCCAGGCTAATGTCACATCAGGTGTTACATCTATGTCATTAGCTGAATTACTTGACACTTTTACAGTTCTTTGAAAAATAAGGTCAGGTGGAGGACATGCAGTTTGGAGGTTTCAGTCACTGAAGTCAAAGGGACATCTTTTTATAATAATACAGATAATAGTTTCTTTAGATCATCAAAATGCATAGATTTCATATCTATATTAGGCCAAGGATGTTTCCAATTATATATCGAGGTGGGGGTACAAGGTCCTTCCACAACACTGCATTTTTTCAGAAACCGTTATGAGGTGTGGCTGGCCAGGTTCCAGCCCACAGCAATTGACATTTGTTAGTAACAAATAAGAATAATTATTAAAGATTCCATGATTTGTGGGGATAGATTCAGTCAAGGGAAGCAGATAAAATACAACTTAACCCTGGCATCAATGTGCTACACATTCCATGCAATGATATACTATCACACAGACGGGAGTGTTCCAGGGGATTCTTGCAATTTGCTGTTCTAATCTATACAGGGTTATTTTCACTATCATTTAAACAGATGTAGAAAAAGGAAACTTTCTTGTATAGAACAATTGCGCAAAATTACATACCAGCCGTTAAAAAGGGTAAAGAATGGGTAAAGAAATTATACAGTGTATTAACCAGGTAATAGGCGGAGTGTTACCAGACATAAGTGGTGCATTTTCCATTTGTTGTATACTCAATAGGGTATATGTGAATTCATTCTTTGTCATTGTTTTATAGGATGTGTCAAATTTTACAGTTCAAACATGGCTGCTTCATTGAGAAGTTGCCAAGGCACGAAACCGGATCAGAGTGTTTGTACCACTCAATTTAATTGTATAATTGCTCTTAACTGAGCATGGACATGTTGCAACAAAACCAGCTGTCCTTTTCTAAGATCTAAGGCTGAGTAAAAAAGTTGGTTTAGTGAGGACACTCTTTTAGAAAGTGTGTGCATTCCATTGTCGAAAAGATTAAAAACTGCATGCAGATTTTCTTGATCTATTTGCCTAATTCTTAAGGCAGCTTTTTTATCTGAATATTTATTTGATCCATTATAAATGGCATATATTCCTGTTGACAGACATCTATTATTTCTTTTAGGACATGGTCCCAGAAGAAAGTCAGGAAAATCCATATATTCATTACTAAGGGAAAAATATCCTTTTACAGCTTTAAGTTTAGAATGTTCCAACCATCGCTGGCATACCTTACCTAAACTTTCAGAACATTCCGTAGACAACTAAGCTGAAATATATGTTCCATTTTGTATTATATCATTTATGTCTTACATATTTATTTAGAATTGCCAATCATAGAACAGAGACAAATTAACTTTTGGAATAGAAGGTTTTTTTAGGTCATTCATTGTTCAAATTACAAGAAAAGTAGTCTAGCTTTGTTCAGAAAAATCATTTATTTCAATATTATGCAAGCCACAAAAAATAAGGTCTCTTTGCCATCAATGTGCCCAAATTTGCTTCCCCAAATTCTTTTTCCATCAACATTTGCTTTCCAGTGCTCATAACTCTGGTTAGACAGATTTTTGACTGAACTCATTAGAGAAAATCAGTTTGCTGGCAGTGATTAGTTTTTTCTGAACCTGTTGTGACTTCAGTGAAAAACAAAAAGCTGAAGGGTGTGATCTGTCAGCACTCTCATAATTTGATAATTCTTTAAAGAAATTAGGATGACTATCAGGAGGTGGAGCCTAACAATTAATTATATGGTTCTCTAGGATAACTAATCCTATGTTTGGAAAAATGTGCATAGTGATGATAACAATTCATTTCTTTGTAATTGGCTGAATTCAAATATGGATTTTCATTATTCAAAGTAGCATATGCCTGAAAATCAGACATCATTCTTTTAACAGTCAGTGTCCAAGTCATCTGAAATAGAACCAAGTAAAATAATATTATTCATGGAAACATGTATATAAAACATATGGTAATTGCAATGTCTCAGAGGGTCCCATAATCTGCTATGGAACCTTCTCCCTTTAGTTTAAGTTTAGTTCAATCAATAAATCTATGTTAGAATTTGGGGTCTCTAGTTGGCAGGTTGTTACCCTGTCCAAGTAGGGACCCTTCTTCCTAGTCAGGATAAGGGGGATACACTCCTAGAATAAACCCTGCTCACCCCCTTGGTAACTTGGCATGAGCAGTCAGGCTTATCTCAGAGGCAGTGTGGAAAGCATTTGCACATAACCAGCAGTAATACAGTGAAAGCACTACAAAAGGACACCACATCAGTTTTAGAAAAATATCCAATATTTTATCTGGTTAAGACCAAAACGACAAAAATACACCATACAGTTCTTAGAATTACCAATAAGCAAAACTTAAAATACAGTTTCTTTGAAGTTGAAAGCTCCATCTGGGACCATCACAGCATTGAGAACAACAGTTCCAAACAGTTCTGGCTGACCGCAGCATCGCGGGCCAGCTACAGTTTCGGGAAGACCCGCTGTTAGAACTGGGGGTCTCTAGTTGGCAGAGGTAGGTACCTTTGTCCAAATAGGGACCCTTGCTTATAGTCAGGGTAAGGGGGATACACTACTAAAATAACCCCTGCTCACCCCCTTGGTAGCTTGGCATGAGCAGGCAGGCTTATCTCAGAGGCAGTGTGTAAAGCATTTGTGAACACATACAGTAACACAGTGACAACACTACAGATGGACACCACACAGGTTGTATTATAAAAATAAGTAGTTTTATATAGACTTAACACAAGACCCAAAAAGACAAAAATCCACAATACACTATGAAAAATATGACTGTCAATGGTAGAAAATAGTTCAGTTCAATAAAGATGGTAAATGCGACACTCAATGTTCAATGTACCTTTGGATGCGTAACGCGATACAAACAAAAGAGTTGCAGGGAAGGTGATGCGTCGGTTCCTTACACGCAAGAACGGTGATGTGTTGGTTCCTTGCTCCAGGGGAGGTGATGCGTCGGTTCCCTACTGCTGCGTAGGGGATGGTGATGCATCGGTTCCTTACCGGAGAGGAGGTGATGCGTCGGTTCTTCACCGCGTGGGGAGGTGATGCGTCAGTTTCTTACTGCGCTTCTGTGGCGATGCGACCCGCAGCGCCATGATGCGATGACGACCCG
Organism: Calotriton arnoldi; assembly: GCA_963921515.1. Taxonomy (NCBI): domain Eukaryota; kingdom Metazoa; phylum Chordata; class Amphibia; order Caudata; family Salamandridae; genus Calotriton; species Calotriton arnoldi. Next base: position 44,832 of record CAWUFW010012608.1, read on the forward strand.
GTGCAATGAAACAAAATGGCGTCTTCCTCTCGATGCAACACTCAGGGGGCAATGCGTGCACGCCCGATGGCCGTGCAGGCGACTTGGTGAATCTTCTGAGCCGCAACAGGCCCTGCGACACGCTTCTCCGATGATGCAATGGCATCTGATGCAACGGCGACACTCTTCTCCGGTGATGCGAGGCGCTCCGGCGAAGTGATGGCGACAGCGGCAGCAGTGGCACGCTTTCTCGGCGATGCGACGACAACCGCAGCGGCGGCAACACGCTTCTTCCTCGTGAGTCGCGCCTCCAGCTTCTAGTGACACGCAGTCTCTCAGAAGGCCCAACACAACAGCAGGCACTTCAAATTCCCAGCAAGGGAATTCAGGGGAGCTGGTTGGTGAAGTCTTGTGTCCCTGAGACTTCAGCAGGAGGCAAGCTCAATCTTCAAGCCCTTGGAGATGTTCTGCAAGATGATGAAAGTAGTCACAAAGTTCCTTTCTCCTTTCTTTGGCAATCAGGCAACCACTGCAGGCCAATCCCTCAAACAGCACACAGCATAGGGATAGTCTCCTCCTTCAGTTTCTCTGGTTCCTCTCCTAGGTAAAGGTTCTTCTTGTTTCCCAGAAGTAATCTAAAGTCTTGGGGTTTGGGCCCCAATATTTATACTAGCAAATCCTTTGTCCTCTGAAGGCAGAGGGTCCTGTACCTAGTCCAACCCAGTTCTGGGTGCATTCTGCCTGTGCACAACTTCTTCCTTTGTCAATGTGGGCCAGGGACATCAGACGCACCACAGGAGGTGGAGCCAGCATTGTGGAAGGCAGGCACAGCCCTTTTCATTCCCAGGTGCTACTCCTCCCACCACTCTACATGCAGATAGGTCTATTCAGCCCTGTGCTGACTCACCCTGTCTCCTGGAGTCCCGCAGCCCCTGTCACTCACAAACCCATACATACAAAACACAAGCTAGCAGAGGCAGGCTGGATGGTTAGGCAAGAAAATACCTACTTTCTAAAGTGGTATTTTCAAACACAGAAATGTTAAAACCAACTTCACTAAAAGATGTATTTTATCATTCTGAGTTCAGGCATACTAAATTCGTTTTTCTACCATGTTCCTGGGTCAGTTAGGATTATAAGGTGTTATAATCAAATTGCCCATTCTGGCCTATGGGGACAGGTAGCCTTGCAATAGTGAACAACGAAATTGGCTGTAATTCACTATCCAGGACATGCCACACACATCAGGGCATGTCCTACCTCTTACATACAATGCACCCTGCCCGCAGGCCTACTTTAGAGTGTGACTAACATGCAGAAAAGGGAAGGTTTGGGGACTGGTAAGTGGGTGCACTTACCAAGTCGACATGGCAGTACCAGACTGCACACAGGCTCTGCAATGGCAGGCCTGAGACATGCTTTCCAAGCTGCTCCGGTGGGTTGCACAACCAGTGCTGCAAGCCCACCAGCAGCATTTGATTTACAGGCCCTGGGCACACACAGTGCACTGTACTAGGGTCTGACCGTAAATCAAATAAGCCAATCATGGAGTCACTAATCCATACATACATTTATCATAGGGAGCACTTGCACTTTGGCACTGATTAGTAGTGGCAAAGTGCCCAAAGCATCTAAACCAGCAAAAACATGTCAACAACAGTGGAGGCATAGTGAAAAAATGGAAGGGAGACCCACGCCAAGGATGCCAGGTCTAACATGTGTCCCCGCCAGCTGAAATGTGGGGAGAACTATCCTACCTCTAGGGAGTTCTAATCACTAAGGCGGAAGAATCTGGACAGACCATCGGCATTGGCATGTTCTGTACCAGGGCGGTGTTCCACCGTGAAGTCCATCCCCTGTAGAGAAATGGACCACCTCAACAGCTTTGGATTCTCACCCCTCATCTGCATCAACCATCTGAGGGGCCTGTGGTCTGTCTGAACCCGGAAGTGAGTCCCAAACAGGTATGGCTTCAACTTCTCCAACGCCCAGACCACAGCAAATGCCTCACGCTCAATAGCACTCCACCTCTGTTCCCATGGAAGTAACCTCCTACTGATGAAGGCTACAGGTTGGTCTAGGCCCTCTTCATTTAACTGTGCCAGAACAGCCCCTACACCATGCTCTGAAGTGTCTGTTTGAACAACAAATTCTTTTTGAGAAGTTGGGCGCCTGGAGCACTGGGGCCGTGCACATGGCAGTCTTCAAGGGTGTCAAAAGCTCTCTGACAGGTGTCAGTCCAAATCACTCTCTTGGGCTGCTTCCTGGAATCAGCTCTGTCAAAGGGTGCAACGATGCTGCCATACCCCTTGACAAATCTCCTGTAATACCCGGTGAGTCCTAAAAAGGCTCTCCCTCTGTCTGGGTCTTGGGGGGCTCCCAAGCCAGAATGGTATCAATCTTGGGCTGTAGGGGTGCCACCTGGCTGCTCCCAACCTGGTGTCCCAAGTACACCACGGAACACTGCCCGATCTGGCACTTACTCGCCTTGATCGTGAGGCCTGCCCTCCACCGCGCCATCAACACTTCCCAGAGGTGGCGCAGATGTTCTTCCCAACTGGTGCTGAACACTGCGATGTCATCCAGGTAGGCGGCACTGAAACCTTCCAGTCCAAACCAACACCTGGTTGACCAACCTCTGAAAGGTGGCAGGGGCATTCTTCATCCCAAAGGGCATAACCCGGAATTGGTAGTGCCCATCTGGTGTGGAGAATGCTGACCTCTCTTTGGCCCCATTAGTCAAGGCGATCTGCCAGTACCCAGACGTTAAGTCAAATGTGCTGAGGTACCGGGCAGCCCCTAACCGATCGATGAGCTCATCAGCTCTGGGGATGGGGTGCGCGTCAGTCCTGGAGACTGAATTGAGTCCTCGGTAGTACACACAGAACCGGAAGATTTGGGTGTGGCACCAGGCGCGGCAGCCTTTGGGACCAAGACCACTGGGCTGGCCCAAGGGCTGTGAGAGGACTCCAATCACTCCCAATGCAAACATCTTGGAGACCTCCTCCTTGATGCCAGCTCTCACCCTGTCAGTCACTCTGTAAGCCTTGTGCTTGACAGGAGGACTGTCCCCAGTGTCCACATCATGGAAGCACCAATCAGTGACACTAGGAGTCAGGGAAAACAGGTCAGGAAACTGTCCCAACAGTTGGCGACAGTCTTCCTGCTGCTCAGGTGTCACCCTCCACTGACCCATCTTGCTCTGTTGCAGACAGGAGGTCAGGAAGAGGTTCTGTCTCCTCTTCCATTCCATCATCTGTTGCTAGGAGCATGCCCACTTCGGACCTCTCAAAATGGGGCTTTAGGCGGTTGACATGTAGGACCAGCAAAGGGTTCCTGGGAGATCGCAAGTCCACCAGGTAGGTGACCTCACTCTTGCGCTCCACCACCTCAAATGGTCCGGTCCACTTATCCTGGAGCGGGCAAGGCTCCACGGGGGCCATGACCCACACTTTCTGTCCAGGCTGAAACTACGATCAGAGTGGCATTCTGATCATACCATCGTTTCATCTCCTCCTGGCTGGCTTCCAGATTCGCCTCCGCGAGTTGTCTGAATAACCTAGTTTGGTTTCTAAAGGCCAGCATGTAGCTAAATACATCCTGGGGAGGTTTACTGGGAGCTTTCTCCCAGCCTTCTTTCATCAAACTCAGAGGTCCTCTTACCGGGTGACCATCACGTGACCCTTGTAGACACGGGTGCTCACCCAGCGGTCCGCCTCCTCAGCAAGCTTCCTAGGGTTAGTCAGCCTACTATCAATAAGGTGCTGGCGTAGCTCTGGAAAAAATTTCCTGACAAGTGCTCCCATGCAATCAAAGAGCGCTTCAAAATCATTCACTTTGCTACCCTTCACCCAACCATCCAATGCTCTGCAAAAAAAAGTCACATATTCTACCCAGGTACTGCCCTCCAACTTTTTGCAATTCCTGAACCTCTGCCTATACAGTTCAGGAGTCAACCCATACCTGGACATCAATGCTTCTTTCATATGACCATAAGAATTGTGGACTTCAGAGGGCAAGTCTAATAAGGTATCCCGCCCCTCACTAAGGAATCGCCCCCACAACCCCGCTCCCCAATCCTTCTCAGGGACCCGGTGTGAGGTCATAGCTACATCATAGGCTTTAAACCATTGCCCAATGTCATCATTTTTATAAAATTCTTTCACCACATCTTTAGGTATATACACCCTTGCTTCAACAGGCATGGACGGTGTGCTGCCACCAGAGGAGTAATCTCTAAGCTCCTAGCTTTCAACTCCAACTCCTCAAACTTCTCTCATGCTCCATTTGCATCCTCTTTTCCTCTAGGGCCAATTTCTTAATTTCCAATGCTAACTGCCCACCCATCTTAAGCTTGGTCAGCTCCATTTCATGCATCCTACTTCTCTTCCTGTCCTCCAGCTCTCCTGGGGACAGGCCCTTGGAAGAAACACTGCTACCTGCTGGGGAAGGTGCTTTCCTCCCCCCTGGACCCAATAGCCCATCTAGCTGCCCTTCTGCATTCTCAGCCCCCTCCTCCTGCTCTTCCACATGCTCAGGGGTGCTCCTTGCTTCCACCCAGGCCCTCAGCGTCTTTTGGAACTCATCCTTCTTGGAGAGACCGGTCATAGCAACTTTAAATTTCCTGCAGAAGTGCTTCAGCTGTTTCACAGTGTAACTTTCTAGTTTCTCTTCCTCAAAATCAAAATCAACAGATGCAATGGACGCTGTTTTGCTGATGGAGCACTTGCACTTTGGCACTGATTAGCAGTGGCAAAGCGCCCAAAGCATCTAAACCAGCAAAAACATGTCAACAACAGTGGAGGCATAGGGAAAAAATGGACAGGAGACCCACGCCAAGGTTGCCAGGTCTAACACCCGCAAACAGTACCTATAGAAACACAGGGCATCCTTGACCTCGCGATGAGTTTCGAAGAGTTGGCGTTGGCTGGTGTCGGTTTCAGAGGTTGGTGCAGGAGTCGTCGGGAACTGGAAGTCACATCCCTTTTAGGTCAAACTCTGTGTGCTGAAAGTCAGGAGCACTGGTGTTGGGGCTGTGGTGCGAAGTACAGCGGTGCGGCGTGCAGTGTCCTCAGTTCGCGGTGAAGGCAGCGGCTTGGTGACAGTCATCCAGCAGCGTCAGTGAGACCAGGGCTGTGGTGCGAAGAGGTGCAGTGCTTGTGGCGGTGCTGGTGGGTCACAATGCTGGCAGTGGCATTGTTGCTGCTGAAGCCTTGTCATCGGCTGATGAACCGGGGTCGATGGTGCCGGCATCGATGGGCCAAGGCTGTGGTGTGAGACGGGGTGGTGCGTTGTGTAACTTACGAGCGCTGCTCTCAAACCACAGTGCAAGCAGTGGCGTCGATGTCGACATGGAGTGTTGTCGTTGGGGATATCAGGGCAGCGGTGTGAAGCGAGGCAGTGCCCACAGGTCACAGTGAAAGCAGCAGCTCGGTGGCGGTGACGGGCTGCGTCGTTGGTGAGACCAGTGTTGCGGTTCCAAAGTGTGGCGATGCCGTCTGCAGTGCTTTCTGGACATGGAGCCGGCAGCGGCATCAATGACGGTGTCGGGTTGATTTTTCTACTGTTGCAGCACAAAACACACAGTTCCCAGTGCTTGATGCAGATGAATTTGAAGTATTTGCTCTTCCTGAGACTTCTTGAACAGGGGGCAAGCTCTACTTCAAGCCCTTAGAAAAACTCAAAAGAAGAAGTTGCAGAAAGTTCAGTCCAGTCCTTTCACTACCCTCGACAGAAGCAGCCACTGCAGGCCAACACAGCAAAGCAGACAGTAAAGTGGTAGTTCATCCTCACAGCTTGTCCAGCTCTTCTTCTTGGCAGGTTCCTTGATCCAAAAGAGTTCTAAAGTCCTGGGGTCAGGGCCCCAATATTTATACCACATTTTCTCTTTGTTCTCTTTGTGGCAAGGGCCTCTGAGCCCAGTCCAAACCAGTTCTGCCCTCACTGGCCCAGCTTCACTACAGGAGGTGGAGACAGAAGTGTGCAAAGGAGACACTGCCTATTCAGGTGCTAGTGAAAACTCCTCCTACCACTCTAAATGCAGACCAGGCATATTCACTCCAACTATGAGTCACCCAGGAAAGGCAGGACACACCTCAACCCCCTTGTGGCTGTCTATAGTGAATGCACATCCCTAGCCGCTGTCACTCCAAAACCAGACAGCCACTACACAAACCAGCAGAGGCACACAAAATGGGTAAACAAGAAAAGGCCTACTTTCTAAAAGTAGCATTTTCAAACACACAATTCAAATACCATCTCCCTAAAAAGATGTGTAATTAAATTGAGTTCAATGAGCCTAAACTCCATTTGTCTATCTTGTCCCAATAGGAAGTTATACTTGTAAGATGTTACAAAGCAACTCCCAGTTTAGCTTATAAGACAGATAGCCTTTCAGTAGTGAAAAATGAAATTGCAGTATTTCATTATCAGGACATGTCACACACACCAGGACATTTCCTATCTTTCACATACACTGCACCCTGCCTGTGGAGGTAACTTGGGCCTACCTGCGGGTGCCTTACATGTAAGAAAAAGGAAGGTTAGGGCCTGGTAAGTGGGCATACTTGCCAGGTCCACATGGCAGTAAAAACTGTGCGCAGACACTGGAGTGGTAGGTCTGAGGACCCTTTGAAAGGCTGCCTGTGTGGGTGGCACAATCAGTGCTGCAGGCCCACTAGCAGCATTTGATTTACAGGCCCTGGCCACACATAGCGCACTGTACTAGGGACTTAGTAGTAAATCAAATAAGCCAAACATGTAAACACTAATCCATAGATACAATTTATAGTAGGCGCACTTGCATTTTAACACTGAACAGCAGTGAGAAAGTGCGCAGAGACACTAAACCAGCAAAACTAAGTCAAATATACCATGAAAACAGGAGGTCAGAAAGCAAAAAAAGACTGGGAAACACGCCAAAAAATGCCAGGTCTAACAATCAATCAATGAGTCATTTTTTGAGCACAACAAATCACCCATGAGGGTCTTGAGGTGCTGGGGCTGCTTGCTGCTGCATGGGAGTGGTTACTCAAACAGCCAGGTATTTAGGTCTCGTCTGAATTGTTGGAGTGATGATGTGGTCCTGAGGTCCAGGGAGAGGTTTTTCCAGGCTTTGGCTGCCAGGTGCAAGAAGGAGCATCCTCTACTGTAGGTTCGGAGAATTTGTGGGGTGTCTGTGATGGAGAGGGAGGCTGATCGGAGGAGTCTGGAAGGTTGGTGGAAGGTTAGACATGTGTTTATGTATGCTGGTCCTTCGTTGTACAGAACCTTGTAGATGTGGGTCAGCAGCTTGAACTGGCATCTCATCTCAATCGGGAGCCAGTGCAGTTTCCTGAGATGGGGTGTGATGTGGGTCCTTCTGGGGAGGTTGAGTATGAGTGTTGCCACTGAGTTCTGTATTGTTTGGAGTCTCTTCATTAGGCATGCAGTAAATCCCAAGTAAATTGTGTTTCTGTAGTCCAGCCTGCTAGTGATGAGGGCCTCTGTGAAGGTACTTCTGGTGCTTATCGGGAGCCACCTGAAGATCTTGTGGAACATGCAGAGGGTGTGGAAGCAGGCTGACAAAACTGTGTTGACTTGTTTCTTCATCGATAGTTTGTCATCTAGGATTATGCCGCGGTTGCGGGCGTGGTCTGTTGGAATAGAAGGTGTATCGAGCTCCGCTGTCCACCATGAGTTATTCCATGGTGAGGTATTGTTCCCAAAGAACAGGACTTCCATCTTGTCTGTGTTGAGTTTGAGACAGTTATCATTCATTCAGTCTGTAACATTTATCATGCATCTTTAGAAGTTGGCTTTGGTGTTTGAGGAATCTTCGGACAGAGAGAGGATGAGCATTGTGTTGTCGGAGTAAGAGATGATGTTGAGTCTGTGTGATCTGTTGGTGTCGGCCAGTAGGGTCATGTAGATGCGGAAGAGGGTCGGACTGAGGGATGCGCCCTGGGGAACTTCACAGATGATCTTGGGCTGTGAGGTGAATGGAGGGAGACGGATCCTTTAGGTTCTGCGGTGAGGTATGAGGTGATCTAATTGAGGGTGTTTCTTGAATCCTAATGTGGTGGAGTCTGTTGATCAGGATGTGGTGAGAAATCAAATGCGGCGGTCGGGTCCAGGAGAATGATGGCTGCTGTTTCCCAATGGTACAGTAGGGCTCTGATGTTGTCCATGGCCATGATCAAGTTTGTCTCTGTGCTGTAGTTAGCTCGAAAACCAGATTAGGAGGGGTGCAGGAGTTTGTGGTCTTCCAGGGGTTGGGTGAGGTGCTGGTTGATTGCTTTCTCGAGGACTTTTGGTGGGTAGCGGAGCAGTGAGATGGCCCGGTAGTTCTTTAAATCAGCGGGGTCGGTGGATGGTTTCTTCAGGAGGGGTCTCACCTCAGTGTGTTTCCACACTTCAGGGAAAGCAGCTGCAGTGATGGAGATGTTCAGGACCTTCCCGAGCTCGTTGCCTGATATCTTGCTTCTGAGGTTGAACGCATAGTGGGGGCATGGGTTTGTGCGTGCTCCCAAGTGCATGGAGTTCATGATGGAGATGTTGTCTTGCATGGTGATGAGTTCCCAGTGGGTGAGGAGGTGTTTGGTGTTTGTGTTCAGGGATGTGAGCTGGTCAATGATCAGCAATGGAGGGTTTGTGTATGATGTTTTGTAGATGGCCGAAATCTTTTAGTGAAAGTTATTAGCAAGGTTGTCTCACAGTTGTTGAGAGAGGGGTGATGTCATTCTTGGTGGCTGCGGGGTTCATTTACTCCTTCACAATGGCAAAAAGTTCTTTGCTGTGGTGAGTTCTGGCCTTGATTCTGTCTGCTAGTACATTCTTCTTGGTCTCTTTCAGGAGGCAGTGGTACTGGTTGAGGGCGGTCTTTTATGCGTTGCGGTCTTCTGTTTTTTTGCTGGTGCACCACTTTCTTTTGAGTTGACGACAGTTGCATTTGGTGGAGCGTAGGTCTTCGTTGAACCAGTTTGCTCTTTTGCTGTGTTCTTTAGCCTAGGTTGTCTTGGCTGGAACGATGGCGAAAGCACAGTTCATGATCCGTGAGAGTTGAGTGCGTCATTCCACTGGTCTTCTTTGATCTTCTTTCAGTTTCTCCACCTGGATCTGAGGGGCCTGGTGCCGGGATGGTTGGGTCCTGCGATGGTGAAGTGTACACTGTGGTGGTCGGACCACTTCAATGTTGTAGTGTGGTTGTATCTATCTCTGTCGCTGGAGGTGAAGCTGGGGTCGAGCATGTGTCCTGCAATATGGGTGGAGTCGGTGACAAGCTGCTTGAGTCCGATGTTTCTCATGCTTTCCAGAAGGTTGCGGAGTTGGCGCAGCTTGGGTCGTCAAGGTGGAAGTTGAGGTCCCTAGGAAGATGTAATGCTCGGAGTCAATTGCAAGTGCAGCAATGATATCCAGTATGATGTTGCAGAAGCTGGGACGTGGTCCTGGTGGTCTGTAGGCAAGGGTACTTTGGATGATGTTTCTCCCATCCTTGTGGAGATGGAAGTTGAGGAATTTCATTACCGGTGTTGGGTCATCAGTGGATGTTGTGCATCAGATGGTGTCTCTGTAGATGACGGCGATTCCGCTGCTGTTCTTGTTAGTTTGATCCCAGTATGTTATCTTGTAACCTCCAGGGATGGCGGTGTCGAGGTCTGGTGCAGATGAGGGATTAAGCCAGGTTTCTGTCGTGAAGATGATGTCCGGGGTGAGGGAGGAGATTGTGTCCCAGATTTCTGTGGTATGCTTTGCAAGAGAACGTACGTTGAGGAGTATGCACTGGAAGTTGCAGTCGATGTAGCAGGGGCAGCTGTGTTAGCGGTGTTGCTGATGGTGTTGGTTGCTGCAGTGCTGAAGGTAAGGTGGAAGTGTCTGCCACATAATGGCCTTTTGGTGGTTCGTGGAGATGTGCTGCAGCAGAGATTGCTGTCAGTGTTTCTGTGGTCCAGGGCTCAGAGGTCCGCAGCTATATATCTTCTTGGTGTTGAAGAGTCAGGGGCCCTAGCAATGGGCACAGTGCAGGCATGGATGAGTGCAGATGGGCTTGCCTTTGGCACACCATTGGCATAATAGTGGTGGTGCCTGCTGCACGTGTCTGCTGTGCAGCCACTCAGCAGCCTCCATAAGTAGTCCTGGGAGGTGGGAGGGGCTGGCAGGGAGGCAGGAGGGTAAGGAACCAGTGGGAAGTCAGGAGCAGAAAAAATGGTGGGAGCCAACAAATAAAATGAATAGGAGCAGAGTATGCCCTGTAAAATCCACCACAAAAGCTCCACCTACACCAACCAGCAAATACTACAGTAACACCACCAATAAAGATCACCCAGTAAAGACTACCAACAAAGACAAAAATATTCAAATTGGCTGTGAGAAAAGAACCTGCGGCAGGCTGGATCGAACCAGTGGATGTTCTTGCTGTTTGAGACCAAGGTATCGTCCTGGAGATGACAGCGCTAAGCAACAGCCAAGGGGAGTGGCGTACAAGATCAGGGGTCAAGGGCTACAATAATTAGTTTATTGTGTGATTGCTTTAAAACATTAAAATTAATGATAACATGTACAATATTAGAATTTCCAAGTCAGAAGGGTTTCAAAGCTTTCTTACATTTAACAAAGAGCCATTACAAACAGTAATCACATAAATTGTCTAACAAACGGGCCGAAATTGATTTTCTAACTTACAACAATTGTAGAAACCACTGGTCTAGACAGCTGTTCCAGTGCCTAATAAAAATGAAGTACAACATGCAACAAAAGAGGTACAACAACTTTTATCAACAAGAGATAAGAGCAAAGGCTTAATGTTTGCACCTAAGGCAAGCGCATAGTTTGAATTTTCCCATTGATAAGTATTTTGTAGCGACAAATGCTCCAATGACTATTTGTACAACGCAAAGTGCAGAGTTCAATATCAAAGATAGGAGCAAGGCTTTCCACCAGTATTACCACAGTGAGGCATTACCTCAGTGAACCCCTTAACCAGGTAGCTTCTTCTCTGTCTCACTGAAATTAGAAGTGGCTTATAGTCTTATATCCTCAAATACAAGTCTGGCTTACCCAACCCCTCCACTTAGTCGGTCTTAACTTGTTCATCCAAACTTGGAGACCAACCCATCATCCGACAATATATGCGTGCGGGCAGGCTGCAATTCTTTTAGAATAATATATCCCCCTAATCTAACTAAAAATGCATTCAAGAAACTAAAATATAGATTTCTCAAATTTCACCTAGAAACATTAATTTCAGACCCTCACTTCTGCTAAAAAAAATGACCGAATATAGGTGATCTTATATTCTACACTAAATGAAGAGCACAATGGAGGAAAGCCTAGCTCTCTCATTTCAGGATCACTACATATAGGAAAATCCCACATGGGCTTAGATGCTCAGTAGCTGCCTCTCTCACATGCAAAGCTGAAACAATCATCAGCCTATGGAATAATGGGATTATTTTCATCCAGTCATCAGAACGCAACCTAGATTTTTTTGATGAATCCTTTGCTACCATCAAAAATTCCATATTTATTATTGAACATGCTCCCTCACATGGTTGTCTTGACACGTCAGGTGTCCCTCAGTAGTCCCCAATAATGTCTTATCGCACCCTACCCACATTAAGCACTCCATCCCTTTCCCTTTCCCTTTCCCTTCTCACTCACCCATGTTTTGTAACACACAAATCGACATCCTTACCACACCTCTAGAACAGAGATCCCAGAGACACACAGCCAGGCAAATATCATTATCTCCCCTACTATCCAGACACTTACCTTGGACCAAATGATGTCTTCATCGATGCTCCATAACCCAAACCTGACCTGTATCATACATCATAATTCTCCAGCTTTACCCACTTGTCTCACAAACTCTCCACCTCCCCTCCCTGTGCCTTCCCTTTAGCTATATATAACCTGACCACATCTCACTGATTCTACCAGTCCAGCAACACTCTAACACCACTGGCTTAAGCACCCCCATCTCATGAATTTGTGACCGAAACCTCGACCAGTTGTTCTCACACCTCTCTAGAATACAGACTTGTTGCGATTACACATGACTTACAACTTCTTAAAGCAGTTCTTCAAAGACTAATAAGCATCACCTCAGCGTTGGTGCATATTAGACAGCTCAATAAAACTCCTATGATGAATAGACGCAACTTAGACCTAGACTCTAGTTACCATACTACACCACCGACACATAACACAGTTAACATGACCTAAACAAGCTTGGCATCGCCCCAACTTAGATTTCGAACGATTCCCTACCCTAACGCCTGCACATGACCCATCAGAATGAAACATCCTCTTTCTGATAGTGACATTCACTCCATCCTCTTATCATATAATTCTGCTTAGTCCATTAACAAAGTTGATTTTGACCAAATCCAAACAATTCATACAAACCCACACAGAGAACCAAGACCCAACTGCAGAGCCACAAACAAGTCTAACCTTAAGCAAGTGCCCATTGCTCAGTTTACATATTCTGACATCAAACCACACTTGAAATGCATGTTACTAAACTGCAGATCAGCAGCAAGACATGCGGTGGACATCGCATACCTCATCCTTGCACACGAGCTGGACTTACTAATCCTTCTGAAACCTTACTAAATAACACCTCCACTCCCACCCTTGACTTACTAATCCCACCTAACCATGACATCATAAGACTTGATAGCCTCAACAGACCAGGCAGAGGTATTGCTTACATACACCATGACAATCTGTCAGTGAATCAGTCACATTCTGTTGTGTAGTTCCTATAGTACCCATGCAGGACCTGCGCGTTTGGATAACATAAACTGTGGGCTTGGTGTTAGACTGGCTCTGTGCACCCCCACCGCGTATGTTAGCCGGATTTGCATTAGCTAGTTCACAGTGCCACTAGAATCTCCTCTTATCGGGGAGAGATTAGTTTCCGGCAACCTTAGATCATGACAACCCTGATTCCTCAGAATCGTGGAAACAATGTACTACTTTTCGCTCAGTCACTCGTGCTTACTTATTCGGTTTGTCTCAGAGAGTTACACAGAATAAACAGTCTGGGCGTTTCAATATGTATTTATTGAACAGTTGTTATTCTGGTGTAGAATATATGTGCTGCAGCAACCAGCAGACAATAGCAGAGATATATTATCAGCAGTACAATAAAAGTGAAAGGGTAGTACAGTTCTACCATATTGCAAGAATCATGAATACATACATGAATATAAAAAGCATTATAAAAGTGTGCGTACTCCTAAGATGCCTAACTAGATGTACCTAAGTGTACCTAGCATGTGTGTAGGTCTAAAAGCCTAAGAGCCAAAAATCCTTCTAGGATTTAGTCGAACCCCATTACCTGAATAGAGAGAGTGTGGGACCCCGTCCTGGTCTCGAGTTGGACAGCCCGCAAGGGCTGTGTTAGACCACTGTCAGCTGGAGCGACTGCATGCAGGAGCCTCACCATCTCTGGTCAGTGTGTCAGCATGGAAGTCTCAGTTCCCTCTATCTTACCGTGGCAAGATGTGGTGTATTTATACCCTAAAGTGTCTCGTCCCTCAGTATGGTTTGTATTGGTCTTTGTTAGACATGAGGAAGACGTCAGGGGTGAACTTTGTACATACATATTATGCGGGAGATGTAGCTGGTGAATGCTCATGCATAATTTATGAGTACATTGTAGGCCTGTGTTCGGGAAAAACACTGCAGTGTTCTAACCACAGACTAGATAACGTTCAACCCTCAGAGTTCGTTGTGTACTGTAAAGAACTAATGTAGGTGAAAGTTCATGCCTATATTAGGGCATAGGAGATCATGACTATAATAGGGCATAGACGATTATGACCATAATAGGGCATATACGAATATGACCATAATAGGGCATATACAATTATGACCATATACATCATATATGAACGTGTCTATATTAGGGCCTCTATACGAAACATAACACCCACTCCACTTTCGAATTGGATGACAATGACCATAATTAAAATCTGGACAATTTAAAAAAAAAATCTTAAAAACAGCTAAAAACATGGTTTTAAAAAGACATGTAAAAAATGTTTAAAAATGTTACAAATCAGCTATTCTTTTGTTGCCACTTGAAAAAGTCAATTCTGTCTCACTTATAAAAGCTGCATTACTACAAGCAGAAGAAGGCCATTCGTTCTCAAGTGAAAGTGTCAATTTAGGAAAAGTTCCAAATTTAGTTTGTTTATTTATGAAACGAAGTGGAGAAGCCGAATTCTTTCCCAGGACGCGATGAGCCAATTCAAGATTAAGTGTCCCGGCTTGGAGATACAGCATTATCGTTGTTAGCTACTGCAGATGACAAATCCAATGCCTCACAGAGAATGTCAATTGCACATAGATGGAATTCAGCTCTGCCAACAGTCGGTGCTGCGGCAGCTTGTGCGGCAGTTGTTACCTGAGTGCCTGTGGAGGAGCCACCTAACCCAGCAGGAGCAAACGACACCTGTGGATTCTCAAGGAATGCGTTCATCAGATTTGGAAGACGCTGGGGACAACGCAGAGCTTGGGCCTTTAGGGGGTCCAGCATAGCATCCATGTCCGGAGGCGTATCTGATGGAAACGTTAGACAGAGAGCCAACGTGCATTCTTCTCCGCAAAACAGGCATCGAAGAACAGGTAAGATGCAGTCAACCCAGACTGGTCTAAACGATAGAAACCAAGAGGCGTTTAGTTCCCTTAGGCAAGGTATACCCAGAAGCTGCACCATGCATTCACGGTATTTCCGCTCCATGAGTATGTTCGCCATTTACTCGGAAATTGGGCTGTCCATTGCGTAGCAGTAAGATTACAATCAGGACTCCTGCAATTAGGAACAGGATAAGCGGGAGACCTCCAAAGACGCTTCCCAATACGGAGTGTATAAAATTTGGGATTACTCCGAGGACTGTCTGAAAGGTGCTTAATAGTCCTGACTCTATGGTCTTAAATAGCTGTACAATACTGCTCATATCAGACATGTTAAAGATACGGCCCACCATTTCTGCGAAATGAAAGGGGCAGTTCATACGTATAAGTGCCTGTATCTCAGTCGAGGTCCTTGCAACTTGAAGTTCAAAGGTTTCTCGAGTGGAGGTTAAGGGCACGGGTTGCTGTAAAAGTATGGCTTTCAGTCTGCTCAAAGTATCAAATTGTATAAAGGAAACATTCAATGAAGGCCATAACGGTGCCTCCCTGACTGTGTTCAGTGGCGGAAACAATACTTGCATACAGCAAGTAACCCTGGAGTTAACAGAGACCAGATAGGCTACGCCCGGAAGCATCCCACAGCAACCTTGATCGTTTAGCATCAAGTAACTCCCATTCGAGAGCAGCTGGAAAACCGGCGTGATCATGGCCGCTGGGGTCCCTGACATGTGACAAGATAGATTCGCTACCGAACCACTACATGCTCCATGCAGAGAAATATCCTGACACATGAGAGAACCGCTTAAAGCGTTCTTGCAGTTTGTACCACTCAGATACACTTCTCGATCACCATTCCGGCATCGATATCTATATGGTAACTCCCAAGTTTCCTTAATGTAACCCTTACCCATTTTTTCATATCTGCCTGCCTGCCTTTGCTCAAGGCAATATTGAAACTGAAACGTAGTGACTGGCAGAGTGATTTGGCCATGAATTAGCCATTCAGTTGATGGTAATTCGGCTACAGTGAATGGTCACCTTTCCAGTTTCTCAATACACAGCATTGTATATTTGGCTCCCATTTGTGCCATTTCTGTCTATCAGTTAGATTGTATTCTGAAAACAGAGACGTGGTGTTTATAGAACGCCAGGGCACATAGCCTGCATGCAAAGATTGTAGCGTCCAGCTTAACATCATAATAGAACGCAACTGAGATTGCCCGTGTTGTAACAAGGCCAAATCTTGTTCTAAGATGTTGATTGCCGAAGATACAATGTTGCCTAAGGAGTAAATCCTGGAGGTCAAAGTCGTTAACCCATTATCCACTACAGCTAATGCCTTCTCTAGGTTAATACGGTCTATTTCCCGTATTCTTTCTGCTGCCTCCTGTTGGGATATTTTCCAATTTTCATTATAATCGGCATACATGCCAGCATATATGAAACGTTTCTGACGTGTTTTCCTTGGGCCTGACAAAAAATCCCTAAGGTCTACATCAGGTGTGAGTAAGGTCAAGTGATGTTTTACTTCTGTGAGTGTTGAGGTCTCTAGCCGATCAAGGCACAACTTCCCAACACTATAGGATGTCACTACCCTGGGTGTTGCCTTTGTACATAGAGTGTATCTGGCCTACTGATACTAAACCCCTCGATTATACCTAGGAATCTCTGTTGACATGTGTTTGTGTCAATGGGCCAAATCAGCCATTCTGTCCAATTGGGATCTGACCTGTTGTACTGGAGAATGTCATCTAATTCTAGCCCATGTGTAGTTGAACTCTGCCCCCCACCCATCTGTGATGGTGCTGGAAACCCAGGTGTGTTCATTTCCTTGTTCTTGGCTAGTCCAAGACAGGATGTCTGTTGCACAGTGTCATTTAGAAATATCATCTGCTGTGGAATGAGGCATGCTCTAAAAAGTGCTTCTGTTCCCTGGACCTGCCAGTCCCTAGAACCCCAGATTGATTTTAAATCTATAGTGTCCTTCCATAGGTCGAAACCCTGTGTAGACAACTGGGCCATAAAGGAAGCAGAGTAAATCTGTTTGGTGTTAGTCAACATAATTTTCTGTGCTGATGTTGTTGCCACTTTGTAATAAAATGACTTCGGGTCAGATGTATTAAACCCTGAAAAGTATGTGAATTTCTGTGCAAAAGTTTGCGAACTACCTTTTGGTGGTGTTGGGCAGTGATCCCACTGGTGGTATTTAAATACATTTCTAGGTGTTATAGATTTGTGCAAGAAATGATGACCATAATATTGGTAACAATACAATGTATCATAGTCTGAAGTACCTTCTAACATTTCGTTGTTCGGAAATGCTGCAGTTTTTTCTAAATTAGACATCATATTATTTACAGTTTCACTGTCCCAATCATCAGACAATGTACTGGAGGTAATGATATCACTTAAAGAAACTTTAAATACATGTTTAAGCTTTAAAAGTTCAGTCGAACCGAATATATCGAAATCAATCTTGTCCCATACTATACCGTCCGGTATAGGAACTGCTGTGATATTCACTGAAGACAAGTCTCTTGGTTCACGAGGTGAAGACTGGTGTGGTTTTATAATCAAATTGACTCTTTGGGCTGTAGAGCACTGCTGGAGATATCGTCCATTAATAAGCATACTAAAAGTTATTGTTAAACCTAGCCAGAAAGAAAAAATAGAATCCCAGTGATATACCATAGTTCTATCCAAGGTGACACCAGGTAAGTCTTTCTAAAAAAGTTCAAAAAGTTAATGAGTTTCTGTTTGTGTGATTTTTGGGCTGGCGTCGTTTCCGGCTCGCTTGGATCCAGTGAAAACGTATCAAAGTTCATGAAGTAGCCAGAAGCAGTTCGATCAATTGTTGGAATTACATCGGGATTTGTTGAAATCGGATTTTGCTCTTGACGAGGAATGTTGACGTAGACGTCTGTAGTCGGTCTTATTGCAACTTGGTTGTTAAGTTGATTTTCTTCTTGAAGTTGAACTTCTTGTTGAAGTGGAACGAGTTCCATAGCATTGTTGCTTAGTCCTTCAAACGTGATGAGTCTTTCTGTTTGAACTTCTTGGATTGTAGCGAGAGGAGGGCATCTGCTACTGTGGAGTCCACGAGGCCTACTGTTTAGTATCGGCCACATAGTGTGGTTTGATTAAGTCGATTGAGACAAATCTTTTCTCCTTCTTCCAAGAGGCGGCAGAAGTACAGTTCTTGTGCATTGGATTGATAGGACCGGTACAGCTGTTCTGTAGGATGGTCCGAATTCTTTCTTGTCTGCAATCTTTTCTCTGACCAGGTCCCTAACTTTTGGGATCCAGACAGGTCTTGCCGTGATTGCCTTGACTTCCTCAGTGGCGGTCTGTTTTAAGTGGACGTTGCTTTGTTGTGTCCTGGATTCATTTAGATCCTGTAAAACAGCCAAACAATCATGGATATCAAATGGTTTTTCATCCGCCACTGTGCCTCCACAATCAAGATCAGGTACCCACATTCTTGTCCCAAATAGGACCTCGTAAGGAGTGACACCCCCTAGAGAGCTTCTTGGCTGGTTGTTAATTACTCTTTGGACCCCATGAAGGTGACTGACCCAACTACCGCCCTTGCCTAATACCCTAGCTGTTAAAGATTGCTTTAAGTCACGGTTTTTCCTCTCCACAACCGAATTTCCCTCAGGATGGTACGGAGAGGAGTACCGCAATGCTACGCCCATTCCTTCCATGGCCTCTCTGTAAGCCCAAGAGCTAAACACCAGGCCACGGTCAGAATGTAACGTGCCAACTGCGTATGCCGATAAAGACTCGCAAATCTTTTATAACAGTTCGAGCGTCAGCCGAGCGTTGAGGTCAGACCCATAGGAATCTAGAGCAGGAATCCACTGCAACCATGATATATTTCTTGGCCCCATCCGATTGTAGGGGTCTGCAGTGGTCCAAATACACACATGCAAGAGGTTTGTCTGATTTTAGTAATGGTGTCTGTGCTGGACGTGCTACGGTGGAGCCTTTACTCTGCTGGCAGATGTCGCACTTTAAGACATAGTCTTTGGTCTGCTTTGTTAACCCTGGCCACCAGTAGCGCTGTTTCAGTAAAGAAATAGTCGCTGTAACGCCTGTATGCGCAGAACCCAAACCCTCGTGTGCTGCTAGAATTAAGCCTTGCCTACGATCCATATTTGGTATTACTCTATCCCCCACTCCAGGAACCTGAGCATATGGAATGTTTTGTGTATCTAACTTGTAGGAGTACTTGAGTGGAAATTTTTTAGGTACTGCTGTGCTGCCTTTGCGTGAAGCATTGACAGCTACCAAAATCTCACCGTCTATTCTCGTTTTTGAATGAGTGATTGCAGCTACGGACGCTGTGCGTACAGCCCCCTTTGCGGCTTCATCAGCCAATGAATTCCCTTCAACTTGAACGCCATCACGCTGATGACTCAGTGTATGTATCACGTGAGCCCTTGGTAGTTCTTTTCTCAACTCCACCACCTGTTCCCATAGCATTTTGTGCTTAATTGTGCCACCTTTCGCGTCTTTAAACCCGTTTTGTTCCCAATGATGTAAATATTCATTGTACGACTGTACACAGTAAAAGGAATCACACACAATTAGTGTGGGGAATTCGTGTTCCGTATTTACAAGTCCCAGTATCAGTGCTTTTAATTCTGCCAACTGAGCCGTGCAGTCTCCTAGAGATTGGGTTTTAGTGCAACTTGGATCGAACTTTCCATCGTGCATGCGACCTTTAACAATTGCACATGCTGCGCTGTAAGCTTGCTTACTCCCTATGGCCGGTTGAGCAGATCTGTCAGTGTAAATAATGTATTCATACTGATCTAGAGGCAAAATCTCATTTGGTAGAGGATATTCTTGTTCGTATTGCAGAAATGCTTGTGTTTTTAAACTTGGATCAAATCTGTACTCAACATCCGTTGCAGTAAGAGAATTAGCCCATTGTATCCATCTGGGATGTAAGGCTTTCGCATTTGGAATGCTAGCCTTTGTAACAGCGTCTAAGGCTGGTACTGGGGTCACGACTATTATGCGCTTTCCCTGAGCCAGAGCTCTTTCTCTTGCTACAGCGGTTTGTACTGCTGTCAGGATTTTTTTCTGTTGAAGTGAAACGCATCTCTGCGTTTGTGTACAGGTGTGATTTGTATGCGATTGGTACCGTTTCGCTTCATTGAAAGTTAAATAAGTGAACCCGCACTGACCCGCTATTACTCGGATCACTAAGTTCCGTACGTTTACACGTGTCTGTAAATGTTTAGAAGCTATCATGTCTACCTGTAGTGAACGTAGGATATTTGTATGTTCCTGTGTCCATTGTCTCACTGAAAAATCAGGTTTTATTAAGTTGTAGAAAGGTTTTACTCTTTCTGCGTAATCCAAAATGTATGTTTGACCAAAATTTAGGAATCCCAGAATTAATTGTAAATTCTTTAATGATTTTGGAGGTTGGAGCAGTGCACACTTTTCTAAAAAGTTAGCTGCTAGGCTTTTTCCTTCACTTGACAGCTCATACCCTAAGAACAGGACATTGAGATGGGCAATTTTTGATTTTTTGAAATTAAATTTATAGCCCTCAGAGACGAATCCCATAATAATGGTGCGCACCCTGGTCAAGTGCCTCGGTAAGTCATCGTCCATCAGATAAATATCATCCACATAGGACAATGCTTCTTCATCCAAATTTTGGAGTAAAATGTTACCCTTGCTGAAAACAACCCCGGGCTATTCTTATACCGTTGGGACAGATGACAAAATTGCCGTTGGGACCCTAGCGCTGAGAATGCGGTCAAATACCTGCTTTCAGGAACTATATTTTGGCAGAAAAATCCATTTGAGATATCAAGTGTAGTTTTTTTTTTTGGGCGCAAAATGTTATTCATTAATGCGGCACTGTGTGCATTTTGAACTGCAAATGACTTTGTGCAAGTGTTTAAATGTCTGTAATCTAAAACTAAACAATATGTGATGTCAGGTTTTGATAAGGGGAACAAAGGATTGTTCATAGGTGAAGTGCAATTTTCAATCACCCCCTGGTATTCAAGTTGATCTAGGATCTCCCTGACTTGTTTTTTAGCTTCCTGCTTTATAGGGTATTGCCTTTGAGCATTTGGGGAAACTTTTAATGGGATCATGTGGTGGGTTGAATCCTCATCCCAACCAGCATGATTTTTGTACAATGCTGGAGTTAGGGCAACCGCCCACTCCTGCGCATATGCATGTTGTAAATGTATGGGAACGAGGTCGGAAAATGCTGGAAAAATTACCTTTTCTCCCTTAGGGCACTCCATGACGAATGCTGGCGGCCTGTCTTGCTCTGCTAATAGGATGTCATATCCAGATGACAGATTTTTCCAAAATAGACCTTTAACTTTCCTGGGCTTGTCCCCCTCCATCTGGAGTGTTATCTCATGTAACTTATGTGGGACACTTACCCGAGTATCAGGTGTTTCCACTGTGATATACTCACTCAACTCCGCTGTCACCAGAAATTCCTTCAGGTTCTGGCGAGCTATTGTTACTTCTGCCGCGCTGTCTAGCATCGTCAGAACATATTCCCCGTTCAGAAGCTGTGTCCTCAGAATTCTGGGCATGTCTAATCCTGAGACCTTCTACCTTCTTCTTTTTGAACTGAGGTTTTGATTTTTGTTTATCTTTTTTTTTAGGTGCGTAGTCCACAGCGCGTTGCGTGTCTCTGGACTTTGTACGCTCCTCTGACCGTACTTCCCTCTCTGAGTTTTTTGATAAACCCTGAAAGGAACGAGAGGAACGTGTATCAGTATCCTGATACCTGTCAGGTTTTTTAATATTATTCCTATTCCTGAGGTTATACCTCCTTTCAGAGGGCTCCTGTTGAGGAGACCTACCTCTGGATTGAGATCTGCTGTCTTTAGACTTTTGTTGTTTTTTATTTTCCCACTTCTTTTTAGAAGAAGTAGGTGTCTGCTTTGTAGTGTCCTTTTCAGGACTGCCCACCAGTTGTGGTTTAAATGCGTTCCCACCTAGACTGTCTCTGCCTAGTTCTGCATATGCAGTTTGAACTTTTTTGGGTAGTTCGTGTGGTTGATCTACTGGACTGAACTCCCTTAGGCGTTGGCGGATCGCCACTGTAGCTGCTTCCCCCTTAATGTTAGCTAGTATTATGGCTGATACCTGTTCGTAATTACCTAGTAACTTCATCCCTAAGTTAAGGACAGGCTCTGCTCCGTACTCATTTTGAATCTGTCTCAATACGTCAGGTACTACTGCTAATGACGGGATACAATGCGTTCTGGTATATATGGCAGCAAAGACTGTACCCCAAGAGGTGCAGTCCTCTATTTGTGGTGTGATCCCCATGGGCAAGCAGATTGTTCGTTTTCTGTGTTTATCACAAGTGGTAGTATTCGGGAATACCGCCTCAAGCTGAGTTATTTTCTGAGCTATCCAGAATGGTATTTGTTCGCGTTTTGCGGGCATTTTGCCCATTACCGCGTGTAATGTTTGAGGAGTAATTTTATTTCCTGTACCCTGAGCTGGAGTACTATTTGCTGCACCTGGTGCAGGTTGGATTGTTAAAGTCCTCATGACAAACTGTGTTAAGTTCCTGTAGATTTTAATTAAATCTGTGTGTTGTACGAGTAAGTCTGGCTGTGGCATTGTGCCAATGTCTGGATGTGGTGTGTAGGCCGCTAATGTTGGCCATGTGGCTCCGTCTCCTCTGAGCGGGCCTAATCTTACTCTTTCTCGTACGTGGGTTAGGGCGCCATTAAACCAGTAATAATGTTCCTGGTAAGTGAGTGGAATCCCTATGTCCTCAAATGGACAATATTCCCGTGGTGCATCTCCTTCTATATAGTAATGAAATGTCTTTGTTATTGCATTTGCTGCTGGGAGTGTAACCCATGAATAGAATACCTCTGTTTTATTTGATTTGTGTGCCTCAATCACGAAAACTACAATGCCACCCTTAGCTTGTAAACCATTTTCTAATAGTCTTATGGTGACTGTCCTTCTGAATTTTGGTGCAATCTGTATTGCATCCTCAGGATCTTCTTCCTCGTCTGACGGGGGCAGTGGCATTCATATTGGATCTAAGACCGCGGTAGTCATCGTGTATAGAACACAGACTAATGTTTCAAAGAAACTATGATAAGGTTTTAGGCACAATTTTAGGAACACTATGTCCTTTCAAGCTTGAATAACCAACAGCCAATAAATAGTATTTTCGCACTACTCAGCTGCGGCGGATTTTGTGCCCACCCACTCCAGACGTCTCTGGGGTTTTGTGAGTAGGTTCTCTGACAATAGCACGACTGAACTACTCAGATTCTACTGTTAAATAAGTACCCAACCAACGTTGGTGGCGCCATGTCTTGTAGTTCCTATAGTACCCATGCAGGACCTGCGCGTTTGGATAACATAAACTGTGGGCTTGGTGTTAGACTGGCTCTGTGCACCCCCACCGCGTATGTTAGCCGGATTTGCATTAGCTAGCTCACAGTGCCACTAGAATCTCCTCTTATCGGGGAGAGATTAGTTTCCGGCAACCTTAGATCATGACAACCCTGATCCCTCAGAATCGTGGAAACAATGTACTACTTTTCGCTCAGTCACTCGTGCTTACTTATTCGGTTTGTCTCAGAGAGTTACACAGAATAAACAGTCTTGGCGTTTCAATATGTATTTATTGAACAGTTGTTATTCTGGTGTAGAATATATGTGCTGCAGCAATCAGCAGACAATAGCAGAGATATATTATCAGCAGTACGATAAAAGTGAAAGGGTAGTACAGTTCTACAATATTGCAAGAATCATGAATACATACATGAATATAAAAAGCATTATAAAAGTACTCCTACGATGCCTAACTAGATGTACCTAAGTGTACCTAGCATGTGTGTAGGTCTAAAAGCCTAAGAGTCAAGAATCCTTCTAGGATTTAGTCGAACCCCATTACCTGAATAGAGAGAGTGTGGGACCCCATCCTGGTCTCGAGTTGGACACCCCGCAAGGGCTGTGTTAGACCGCTGTCAGCTGGAGCAACTGCATGCAGGAGCCTCAGCGTCTCTGGTCAGTGTGTCAGCATGGAAGTCTCGGTTCCCTCTATCTTACGGTCACAAGATGTGGTGTATTTATACCCTAAAGTGTCTCGTCCCTCAGTATGGTTTGTATTGGTCTTTGTTAGACATGAGGAAGACGTCAGGGGTGAACTTTGTACATACATATTATGCGGGAGATGTAGCTGGTGAATGCTCATGCATAATTTATGAGTAAATTGTAGGCCTGTGTTCGGGAAAAACCCTGCAGTGTTCTAACCACAGACTAGATAACGTTCAACCCTCAGAGTACGTTGTGTACTGTAGGGAACTAATGTAGGTGAAAGATCATGCCTATTTTAGGGCATAGGACATCATGACTATAATAGGGCATAGACGATTATGACCATAATAGGGCATATACGAATATGACCATAATAGGGCATATACGATTATGATCATATACGGCATATATGAACGTGTCTATATTAGGGCCTCTATACGAAACATAACAATTCCTTTGACCTATCCTCATGCGAATACGTATGCATTGATATTTTGAATAGCAACAATCCACTGAGAAAACACACAACCTACCATCCACCTGGACAAAACTTCATATTTATGGAACAAATCATAGAAACCATTTTGACCAAAGCAGGTCAACACTGGTCCTATAACTTCCTCTGTGATGTCAATCTCCACTGGAACGACCTTAATGACCCAGTATTCAACAGCCTGAAAACCTTCCTAGCTGACCTCAACCTGACTCAATTCTGCGACAGTCCTAACCACAACATAGGTGAGACCATGGACCTTATTATTGCCTAGAGTAACACTATCCAATTGTAATCAATCATCCCTTGCAACTGGTCTGATCATCACTGTGTCACTTTCTTCATCACAGAATCAGTGAGAACTATTAAGGAGCAACTAAAGAAATCTAAGTAATGGAAAATGGATATGAGAAATATCAACCTGAATGATCTGTCATCCCTCAGCAAATAACATCTAGCCACCTCCTTTGGACATCACTGATGTCCATGACCTCGCAAATTACTACAATATCTCCATACTGAATATTCTTGACTTAATTAATAGCTCCTTTACAGCTAAAACCAATGTCCACCAAAGACTCAAAACTATGGTTTAATGACAGCCTCAATGCAGAAAGACGAAAGCTTGGATTAGCTGAACGATCGTGGAGACTCTCACCATCCCTCTAACACTAGAGAATACTCAGAAGCATTTACTACAAATGCATCACAAGCTCAAAAGCAAACCTCTTTAGAAAACTATTGGATACGGAAAAAATTAATCTAAAAAAACAGCTTTAACTTGTCGAAGCTACAATCCAATAGGCAGCCCAACCCTTCACCTTCTTGGTCTAGTCTACTGCCAAACTGTGAGGATTTTGCCTCCTTCTTCACTGAAAAGACAAAACAGAACGAGATCAATTTGCAGACAGCTAAGGAACACCTGTCTTTCACACCTCCTATTAGCATACCCCTGTCCTGGAACGTGGAGTCAAAAGGTCTCCCTCTCCACATTCCCAAGAATAACACTTCTTGAAGCATATTCAAAACCTTTGATCAAAGCGCCATTCTCAAAATCCTATCAGCACTAAAACCCCCCAACCATCTTAGTGACTCTCTTCCAGCAAATCTCTTCAGTGAGATCAAAATATATTTACTCCCACTCTGGTCCAAGATAGTCAATGCCTCACTGCTTCAAGGATTGATCCCAGAATGCCTTAAAGCTGGACAGGTTACCCCTATTTTGAAAAAACCATGGCTGATCATGCAGACCTAAATAACTTCTGTGCAATCTTTAATATCCCGACCATAGCGAAACTACTTGAGAAATGTGTCCATACACAATTATGCAACCACAAAGACCATTTCAGTCTCTTAGACCAATTTCAATCCGGTTTCCATTAGGGTCACAGCCCTAAATCTGCGCTCACACACATAGTTGATGATGCACTAAGAATGTTGGATCAGAACGAATCCTGCCCACTTATCCTCCTCGATCTCTCATCAGCATTTGGCATGGTCAAACATGACATCCTCCTAGACCTACTTGAACATTGAATGGGGATATCAAGATCCGTCCTTAATTGGTTTGCTTTTCTCCACTGTAGAACTAAAAGAATCAAGGTCAAGGTGTCCCTATCCAACCTGACAGAGGTCACACTAGGGGTCCCTATGGGATTCACGCTGTCACCCACTCTCTTTAACTTGTTCATGGAACTTCTAACTGATGTGCAGAATCTCTCCAACATTCACTATCACATGAACGCCGACGACACCTAACTGTACTTGAAAATCTCTTCCCCCTGAAGATATTAGGTTGCAAAACAAAATCTTACAAAAAACACAAAATTATCTGACTTGTAACCACCTTAAACTAAATGCTCTCAAAATGTAATTCCTCTTAATTACCCCTCCCAAACACTCTCAGGACATCTCAGAATGGTTAAAACAACTAACAACCCTTAACTGCGTAACACACATTAGAGATTCAACAAGGACTTTGGGAATAATTCTTGACAAGAACTTGAAGATGCAAGACAACAACAGCTCTGCAACCAAAGGAGTGAACTCCCACATGAACATTATAAGAAAAAAGACCCTTCCTAGCTCTTATGACTTCAAATCAGCTGTTCAAGCCCTAGTAATTTGCAAGTTAGACTATGGAAGTGCAACCCTCTGTGATCTACCCAGATCTAACCTGGTGCCACTAAGGGCTTCTCTTAACTCTGCTGCAAGGCTCATTACAGGATCTAAAAGAAACAGTCACATCACTCTGGATCAGAAACCCTTTAACTGGCTCCCATTTGAGGCAAGAATTCACTTAAAAATTGCCTGCATGACACATAGACCCTACACTTCAACACACAGAGATATCTTGCACAACAACTGGAGCTATTTGGTGGTTGTAGAGCATCCAGAGACTCTAGCACCTTACTGCTGAAACCTCTGAAATTCTATAAGATGAAAACTTATAACCAAGCCTTCACAGGTATTGCTGTGAGAATATGGAACTCTACCCCCCGCAGCCTGAATTCCTCAACTGCTTCATTCAAGAAAGGATATTAATTGATATTGATGAACACATTTCTGTGTTAGATCTCACAAACCACATTCTCCGATGAACTCTATTCCCATACTCGATATATACCATATTATTTTCTCCTGTTTATGTCTTGAATATTAACTTTGTAGCCCTAGCTTTTATAATGTGGTCCCCAAGGGGATTTCTTTGAGGATTTTGTGACACTTGTGCCATCCTTGATGATGTTGCTTTCTATTCTACCTATACCCAGAATACCGGTAAAGCGCTCTGATACCCCTAAAGGTCAGGTTCTTGCTATTTAAAACTCTATGAATAAATAAATAGAATGTCTTTTTTAGCAGTAAACGAGAACAAAAAGCGCCACTGGAGCAAACCTAGGGTTCACACCAAAGACTAGCACTTAATTCACTTTCAGCCATTAAGGATGGTATGCACATGGGTGGCTGCTCCAGTAGCTCGATAAAAACTTCTCACGTGCAATGTCTTCAGGCACAGGATAAGCTGTTATTTTGTCATCATAGAGACCATATCAAGCATGGTGGAATGAAGATTGCGGCTGTAGTTCATGAACCACAGGTGATGCAACTATTCTTGTAGGGACAAAATGTCCATTGAGTAATAGTAGAATGACTAGTATTCAATCAATCGATCAGGCGTTTGTTAAGCGCAACTACTCAACCGTAAGGGTCTCAAGGCGCTAGGGATAGGGGGGTGCAGGTTCCAGTCCACAAAGGAGGGGGTCTGTCGAAGATCCAGGTCTTGAGGTTTCTTGCGAAGATGGGGAGCGATGTTGTCTGTCTGAGGTGGAGCGGAAGGTCGTTCCAGGCTTTGGCCGCGAGGAAGGAGAAGGAGCGGCCTCGCAATCTGGTCTTTCTGGTGTGGGGGACCACGGTGTAGGAGAGCTGGGCTGATCGTAGGGTCCTATGGGGTGCGTGGAATTTGAGTCGGCTGTTCAGGTATGCTGGTCCGGTGTCGTGGAGGGCCTTGTGTGTGTGGGTGAGTATCTTGAAGGTGATTCTAGCCTCGACGGGGAGCCAGTGGAGTGTGCGCAAGTGCTGCGAGATGTGGCAGTGTTTTGGCAGGTTGAGGACCAGTCTTGCGGTGGCGTTCTGGATGTTCTGTAGCTTGCGGGTGAGGTTTTTGTTTATTCCGGCGTAGAGTGCGTTGCGTAGTCCAGTCTGCTGGTGACCAGGGCGTGAGTGACGGTCTTTCTGTGTTCGAGGGGGATCCATTTGAAGGTCTTACGAAGGAGGCGGAGGGTGTGGAAGCAGGAAGACGAGACAGAGTTGATCTGGTGGTCCATTTTGAGCTCGGAGTCCAGGATGATTCCCAGGTGCGTGCGTTGTCCGCGGGGGTTGGCGGGTTTCTGAGAGTGGGGGGCCACCAGGTGTCGCTCCAGGCGTTGGGGTTTGGGCCCATGATGAGTACTTCTGTTTTGTCGGTGTTTAGTTGTAGGCAGCTGTTTTTCATCCATTTGGCGACGGCTTCCATGCCTTCTCGAAAGTTGTGTCTGGCGGTGTTGGGTTCGTTGGATAGGGAGAGGATGAGTTGGGTGTCGTCTGCGTATGACACAATGTTGAGTCCGTGGGTTCTGACGATGGGGGTGAGTGGAGCCTTGTAGACATTGAAGAGCGTCGGCCTGAGGGAGGAGCCCTGGGGGTCTCCGCAGGTGGTAGGTGTAGGGTCCGAGAGGAAAGGGGGGATTTGGTAGTAATCACATGATGAAAAGAAAAGTTCATTAGATGACCCAGATAAAGGACCATGGCGGAATCAGGAACCTGTCTCGAAACCATTGACAACCACAAATCAATCTCTGGCGGTGAGTGACTGTAGAACAGGTTGTTAAGTCCTTTGTTAAGTATACAGAGTCGTTTTCAATATTGTTGATTATCTAAGCCAGGCAAATTCGTAGAGAACCTCATAAGGGGTGTGTGCTCCCATTGCTCGTCTAGGCTGGTTTTTAAATACTCTCTACTTCATATAAATTATTATACCAACTGAGATCTGAATTTAGTACCCTAACAGTTAAGTCTTGCTTAATCATGTTATAGGCACATTCAATTATCCAGTTTGATTCACCTTTGAACGATTTGAGGGATAGCAGACAAACTCCTAGAGCAGATATTGAATCCCTGTAAGTCTTTAGGGAAACACAGGACCATTTTCTGGATGAAATTAATGTACCTCCCCAATTACTACCAGACACTGCAAATCGTTTGCTTCCACTGAAGCACTTGCATTTCTTCATGGTCAAACCCATAGGAATCAAGAATATAAATCAATTGCCACCAATATATATTCATATCAGTTGGCTAAATGATGTGGACCAATGTGATCCAAATAAATTACCCAGAAGGGGATATTAGAGATTGTGAGAGAAGTTGGCGTGAGTCTTCTGACAATGGAGGGTTTCATCTGCTGAAAGATGTTCCGCTGTCTGACATGATGCCTAATCTATTTATATAAACGAGGCCACCAGTAGGGTTTCTGTCACATTGCTACAGTTGCATTAACTGCTGCACGGGCCAATGCCACTCCCTTATGAACTTCTTTGGTTTAATCTAATCTAGAGAGACTGTTAGGAATAATTCTGTCTCCTACTCCTGGCATTGTGACTATAGGAATGTTACCTGAATCAAGGGTGTGGGAGCATTTGGGAATGAAACCTGAAGGAGATTTCCCTCCTTGTTTGGTTGTATTTATGGCTGTTAAGATACCTGTGTCGGTCTTCTTTTCAGATCTGGTTAGGACTGCTACTCTAACAGTTTGGATTGCAGCTTTAGCACATGGACCAATTAAAGCTCATCTTGGAAGACAGCTACCTTTCCCCAAAGCTGTATATTCTTCATAGGTTCACCCTTTGAAACCTTGAATCAATTAAATGCCAATGCTGCAAGTCAACAATGTAATCTTGCACACAGTTCGGATGAGTCAGACACAATAAGTGTGGGTACTGACGAGTCACTCTATTGTAAAGAAAGAATCATGGCATGTACTTCTACATGCTGTGTAGTGCTGCCACCTAGGAAATTAGTGTATGTGCGCTCTGGATTGAATTAACCATCTTTTACTACACCTTACACTGCTACGCAGGCTGTAGAGTACTTGTACTCTGTTCCTACTGCTGGTTGGACAGAGCCCTCTGTGTAGAATATACAATAGTAAGACTCTATGGGTAAATTAGCTGTTGTTGGATCAAAAAATGGTTCACATTAGAGAAAAGCTTGAGTACGAAGAGTAGTATCATATTGAAACTTTACATCCACTGCACTTAAAGAAGAGGCTCACTGCACCCATCTCATGTGTAGGGTGCGAGCATTGGGAATGCTTGCCTTGGTGGCCACCTCTAGTGCCAGTACAGGAGAAAGAACAATGAAATGTTTTCCCCACACCAAAGGATGCTTCTTCAAAATACTAATTTGTACGGCTAGAAGGACTCTTTCAATGGAAGCAAAAATGTGCTTCAGCTAAAGAATATAAGTGAAACTTGTAAGCAATAGGAACCATCTGTCCTTCATTGTAGGTTACATAGGCATAACATAGGTATAACAATAGTGACTGGGTATGACTCTGATAACTAGGTTGGTGTCATTGTCCCTAGTTTCCAATGTTTAGTTTCCAGCATGTCTGCTTGTAGAGCATAGAAGATATCAGTGTGCATGCCTGTCCACTGTTTGGCTGAGAACATGGGAGAAATCAGGTCATACAAGGAATGTACTCACTCAGGAAGTAAGTGCATCCAAATTTGAGAAATCCTGGCAGGGATTGCAACTTTTTTCAGTGTATCAGGAGACTGCAATATAGCAGACTTATGAAGGAAATCTGTAGCCAAGCCCTTGCCCTTACTGGATAACTTGCATCCTAAGAAGGTCACCGTTATTTTAATTTAATTTAACTTATTCATTTAGTAGGTGCGCAAATCATCCCCAAGGAGATCTCTTGGCGCCTTTACAGCTGGGATGTCACACAGTACGAGAGAAATATAGGGAGAATAACCACATATTCAGGAGTTTTTTAAAAAGAGTGAAGTCCAAGCATGCACAAATAGACAAAGGCTGCCGATTCCAGTGAAAGGGGGCGAGGTAGGAGAAAGAGCGACTCCCAATCCTAGTTGTTCGAATACCTTTAGGATGTAGGAGTAATAGATCACTGGATCTAAGCTGGCGGACCAGGATGTAAGGCTGAAGTTTGTTTCTAAGGTAAAGGGGGCCGTTACCTTGGAGAGTTTTACAAACCAGTCAAAGAAGTTTGAAGAGGATGCGTTTTTTAATCGGAAGCCAATGGAGAGAACGGAGGGTGGGCTCCGAAGGAGACAGAGGGGAAGGTTCAAGACCAGGCGTGCAGCTGAGTTCTGCACTACCTGGAGCCTAGTTAGGAGGTTTTCATTAATTTCTACCTTTAAGGCATTGCCATGGTAAATACGACTTATTATCAAAGCTTGAACAAGGGTTTTTCTGGTTTGTAGAGGAGTCCATTGAAAGACTTTCTTGAGCATTCACATTAGACCACAACAGGTTCCGGAGATGGTTTTGACATGCTCATTCATGGAGAGATTATCAGGTAGGCAATCTGCGATTTCTTTTAATTTTGTTATCATGTGATGTTAATATGGTCACAATCTGTCCACGTTTTTTAGATGCAGATCTAAATCATCATCAGTAAGATAGATATGGTCAACGTATGACAATACCTTGTGATCTGGTTGTAAGAACTGTACCCCATAGAAACTAAAGGCAGTTAAATTCTCACTTTCAGGCACTATATTTCAACTGAAGAACTCATTGGAAATGTCCAGGGTTGTTTTGTACTTTTTCCGCACCAGGTTGTTCATTAAACCTGTACTATGTGAGTTTAGCAGCACATCAGTTTGCGTATGTGAATTTAAAGCCCTATAGACTAAAACTATTCTGTAGGAGCAATCTGGTTTGATAATGGGGAAAAGGGGCAAATTCATTGGTGACATACAAGGCATTGTTATGCCCTAATATTGCAACTGAGGCAATATTGCCTGTAGGCCACGTTTGACTTCTGGCTTTAAATGGTATTTTACCTGTGCTTGGGATTTGCTTTATAACGGAACGACATGTGGATTTGAGTGTTTTCCCCATCCGCTTGATTTCTGTATAAAAGCAGAGCATGTCTTACAGCCCATTCACTGGTGTAGATTTCCCTGATGTTTTCAGGTATTTTGAGAGAGAAAGCTAACCTTATAATTTCCTCCCCTGGGGCACTTCCCTAATAAAGACTGGAGGACAGTCTTCTTCAGCTAGAGCTGTGTCATAATCATCAGACAATTGTGGCTAGAAGGCCTACTTTAGTGGCATGTGGTGTATCCCCTTGAATTTGCATGTTTAGAGTATAAGCCCTATTGGGAGGATTTAAATGCTTATCTGGAATCTCGATTTGCATAAATTCATCAGTTGGATTCCCATTCATAAACCTCTGGATAGTCTGATGCACTATTGTGACTGCTGCTGCACTATATAGATGTGCTCTTGCCCAACTTCTCTTATGCAGGAGGACTCGTAGATGTATCAGCATGTTTCTTATAAAATCCTGCTACTTTCTTCTTTAATGGGATTTTAGCATTCAATCCTTTCTCCTCCGTCTTTACACTGACTTCATTCTTGTGTCCTGCTTCACCTTTTCTGCTGTATTTCTCCATTCTTCAGTACTCAGATCAACTCCCCATCTCTGTTTGTTTACCTGCAGTGTCCTAAAAAGAACATGAAGAGCAGCTATCAGAATACTGATACCGTTCAGGATTTTACATTTATTTGCAGTCTCTTAAGTTGTAACCACCCCTAATGGATTCCCAAAAAGTGGACAATCCAGTCTGTCTTTTCTCTTTGTACCTCTGTTTCTTTTTCCCTTCCATTGCAGGTACCTCATTAACGGAACAACCCTAAGATGGCAATTTTTTCATGAGTCAACTAGTACTGTCTGGGAGTCCCCATGCCCTGGCAGGAGGATAAGCACAGTGTGTCTGCATTAATTCAGAAGGTAGCTTTGGGAACAACCAGGGGTTCAGCCTCAGTTTGATATGAAATACATCAGCTTGAGCAGCAATTATTCACCAAGTTTTTGTGGAGTGTCTCCTTACATGTCAAATCTGCAAGAGTCGAAAAGTAGTATTTCTCTTTCCATTTATAAAACAGTTTACATGTATACTACAGGGAATTAAATAATTATTCCCTGTTAGTCTCAGTGGTGAAGCTACTTATCAACATTATTCTGAAAAATGCTTTGGATAATGAGAATATCTTAATTCTTATTAATTAAACCTGTTTCTGGGCTTGGAAACTGTCCTGATTTATTATGGTTTGCCAAAAATAAATCAAAGGTAAAACATGTATTTTTAGTTATCAGTACACATTTGACATTGTGGTTCATCCTCACTTTAATATCATAAATCCATACTAGCACAGGGACTCAGGTTATATCTTCCTTAGATAGGGGACTTTAAAAACCGATTACACCCAAAAATGGATTACAAAAAGGTTGTTCATTGGTCCTCCTGTTATTTTCCATTTCAATTTCTGGCCTCCCTAAACATTTACTATTTGAAGGATTTTTCTTCATCAAGCATTGGTTTGTGGGCTTGGTCAATCACATTATATGTGGGCAATATTGTCCTTACGGATTTGACACATATCAACCTGCAAAGACGTTTGGGTGTAATTCATAATGGTCCACGCTCAAATATTTAGGGCCTGATTATGAGTGCAGTGGTCTTTCGACCACCGCACTCACGGTGGCACGGTGGCGGTCCACCGTCTGCCGTATTACAACTTTCATTCTTGTACCGGCGGTATACTGATGCCTGCACCAGGGAACCACAGTTCCATTGTGATGGTGCAGCGTAGGGGCAGTTTAATATGCTGAGCGGGACTGGCGCAGTCCCGCCGAGCATATTTCGAGTTCCTCCACGTGAGCCTTTTCATGGCGTTGAGCCTGCCACAAAAAAAGGCTGGAGGTGGAGGAACAAAAGGGACCCTACAGGGCCCCCATGCACTCCCCTGCCATGGGGATGCATTCAGGGGGCACAACATGTGCCCCCCTGTCTGCTTACACCCTCAGTTCAAGCACAGCATGGACTTCACAGTCCATGCCGTGCTGGAACATTTTTGCCGTTCCCATTGTAGCACCCTTTTTCAGGGCACCTCCGTGGGAAAGGCAAACAGACGGTCAGCCTGCATGAGTTGAACTCCTAATCAGGCAGGCGTTATTTGCGCGGCTTTGGCACTGCCACGCCCGTGGAGAGCCAGTGCAACTGCGCCAAAGTCGTAATCAGCCCCTTAGCTTCATATACTGCAAAACCTAAAATAACATTGATATTCCCCAAAGGAAAGGGTACTTCAAAGGCTTATTTTTTTTAAATGAGGTAAGACTCAAAGGGTTAAAGCATTTTGTTATGTTGATCTTACTTTTGCAAAATAACTTGCATATAGAGGATAAGTGAGGATAAGTACACTTTTGCTGACTAAACTGCCCTCAAAGCTTCACAGCAAGTATCCAATATTAAAATATGTTTTGGATTGGCTGAAAAGCTTACTCTGGAAGGACATTTTTGGGTCTACAAAACGGTCTTTTTATTTAAGCCTTAAGGTTGGATCTACACCTCTGTGGGGTAAGGCCATGTTGTATTATATTAGAGAAGAAATGCACTCCTTAGTGTTGCTTTAGAAAGTATGGTGGCCAATGTCTATAATGAATTAGGTAATAACAACCAGTGTGCTTACACATTTAGAAATAATATCCATTATAGCTTGGGAAAATTAGAATAAACTTGGAATTGCCTTGTGACAGGAAATGTGCAATTACAGGTATACTTAGAAAATAAAAAATATATTAACATATATAACTTACAAACAAAATAAGAATAGATAATTCACAATAATTGCTAAAATTAAACATAATGTTAAAATTTTTATTATTTAAATATTAATAATAAAAATGCCGATAAATAATAATTATAATAACAACGACTATAAAAAAATAGTATTTAACAAAATTAAATGATAAAATAAATAATTAACATTAAACTATCTTTTTAAAATTAAAGCAAAAAATATTTAAAAAATGACTTGGAGGAGTAAAAATCACTACTGCTGTGGTGTCAAAACAGATGCTCAGAACCTCCACCTGAAAGGTTCTGCAGAGATCAAAGGGGTCATTTGTGCCCATTCAGGTCAACCAATTGTGTTGCTCCTAAGGCATTCCACACCTAATTCAAGGCTCAGCATAGTCTGGGAAGTCACAGAAAATAATGCTAAATAGCTTTCTGATAGCTCAGGCAGGTAAATGGTAACTTTCTAAAAGTTGCCTTTTCTTAATAATTATTAAAAATCTGACTTCACCATTGAATTGAATTTGTAACTATTAAAATAGTGGTTTAATTATCCTTCCAGTGGCTCCCCTTCTAAATTATCAGTACTGATATTTTAATCTGCACTTTGGATTTACATAGAACAGCTAGTCCTGCCACAGTAAAAATTGCTTTTTCGGCCATGTCACTGTAGGGAAATTGTGGAAAAATGGATTACTAGTTGGCATAGATGATGGTCAACCAGTAGAAATAATATCACTATTCTTGTTAGGTCCAGTAATGGTTCAGAAATTTAAACCTGAGCTCAACCCCTGGTAGCTCAGGCACAGAGTAGACAGGCTTAACTTAAGAATATGATACAGTATTGGGGGCCCAGTGGGAACAAAACAAAACAATATCAACATCACCTAATAAATTAATTATAGACAATGCTTGAACATTTTCAAAGCATTTTAATCGTATTGAACATATAATGTATTATGTTCTCAGCACAGTATATTATTCAAAAGTAATTCAGTACGTAGGCGCCCCAAAGAAGTGGGGGAAGAAGGCGAGGTGGTGCATCTGAGTCAAAAGTGAAAGTGAGTGATGAAAGGAGGGCAGTGGGTAGTGCGTGCATCAAACAGCATAAAAAGTCCTGTCCAGCCTCAGAATAGGCTCAATTATTTACACAACCGAATGGTAAGCACGAGGGACACAGTTAAACAATCACTGTTGCCCACATTCAGTATAAAACACAAAAGATTGTCGACGTTTCGACCCTGTGTGAGTGTAGGGGAATTCTGCTCCTTACAGGCGGGTCTTCATCAGGACCAAGGGGGCACCCTGAATCCACCTAAAACTATGGTGGGAAGGACAGGCCCGTGGGCTCCAGTCTTTAGAGAGGGACAGAATCTTGAAGAGTAGAAAATATTTCACGTTAGGCCGGTATGGATAAACCAGGTACCATCCTTTTCTCAAATGAATAAATAAATTCCAAGTGATTCCACGTTGGGATGGTTCGAAACAATCAGTAAAATCCATCCGGTTTGTTAATTACGCTTCGTGAGTTTAGCTGTCCGTCCACTGGCAGATCTGCCAGTGGACGGACGGCTAAACTCACACAGGGTCGAAACGTCAACAATATTTTGTGTTTTATACTGAATGTGGGCAACAGTGATTGTTTAACTGTGTCCCTCGTGCTTACCATTCGGTTGTGTAAATAATTGAGCCTAATCTGAGGATGGACAGGCCTTTTTATGCTGTTCGATGCACGCACTACCCACTGCCTTCCTTTCATCACTCACTTTCACTTTTGCACTCAGATGCACCACCTCGCCTTCTTCCCCCACATCTTTGGAGCACCTACGTACTGAATTACTTTTGAATAATATACTGTGCTGAGAACATAATACATTATATGTTCAATACGATTAAAATGCTTTGAAAATGTTCAAGTGTTGTCTATAATTAATTTATTAGGTGATGTTGATATTGTTTTGTTTTGTTCCCACTGGGCCCCCAATACTGTACCGCACTTTACCCTGGTCCCAGTGACTGTTGGGTTTACCCCATTATTGTATAACTTAAGAACATGGGCAAAGCATTTAGAACTAACAAAACAGTTAAAAAGTCAAAAACACAATACAAGGAAAATCCCACTCAAATTTATAAAAAATAGAGAATATTTTAGCATCAAAATAGCGTCAAAGCAGAAAAAAATCCAATAAGGTGAACCAGAGATACGACTTTCTAAAATTTAAAAGAAAATAGCGTCAAAAAGCATTAGGTGCTAATTGTGATCATTTGGTTGCACTTGCCTGGGACCTAGGCATATTTTAGGGCTGAACATGATAGTGCACAGGTTGGTATAAAAACTAGGTTTGATCCAGTTGGAAGTTTCACATTCTGACATAGTCTCTAAATTTGAAGTAAAAAATACTCAGTAGGGCAAGCCAGCAGGATGTGGCCACAAATGTTTCCACAAGGCCAGATAGTTGTCTGATAAAGTCCCGGTGAAGCTTTAGACTTTGGTTGAAAAGCTCCAAGTGGGTGAAATTTACCATTGAGTCTAAGTCTTTGGTGCAATGGCAATGCACCTTCATCGGATTGACTTGGCAGGTTTGTCCTGGTCCTCCAGAGGTCTTTGAAGCTAAAACATTTTACATACCAGGTTTTTCAGGATGTTAGGAAGAAAATACTTTGACACAGCCAAGGGTTCAAGGCTCTCAGTGACAGAACTTAGGGTTCGGGTCTCACTCCAGCAGAAGCCACCAGCAGGGTTCAGGGCAGGCCCAGGTGGAACTGCTGGGCTCTTCAGGAAAAAGGACTTCTAGCAGCTTGCTGTGTCCCTGTAGCATAACAGGATGTCAGCCAACTGACCGTTGGAGTCCACTTCTTTGTTATGGGTACACGTGGCTGCAGGTCCAGCCTTTCAGGTTTCATGACAGGTCTCAACAAAAGGTACAGTCCTTCTTCTGTCATCACCAGGTCCAGTAGTGTTCAGGAGAGTGTTCCCTGGCACTCATTTTTAGGTGGGGGTGACCCCAGGCCCCTCTATAGCCATTTCCATGGGAAAATAATTCCCTGGGGTAACCCTATCCACTTTTGCTCCTGTGCCCAACCTAGAGGTGTGGCCAAGGAAATGTGCAACCTTACCTCTTTCATCACTCAAAAACAGTGCTGGGGGCAGTTCCACATCCACTGGGATTGGTGCCTGGCTGACTATAGAAACAAAGGAGAGGGCAGGCCCAGGTATTAGCTATATCTGCTGTGACATGGTCATCCTGTCATAGGAACAGAACACCTCCCCACACCCAAGGCCTTTGTCTCAGCTCTGGGAACAAGTTCAAACATTGATTGATCAGATGAGTTATTCAGCTCCAGTGTGACGGTTGGAAGCTCACACAAATGGGCTTCTAGAGGCTTAGGCAGGTAAAAGGTGACATTTTAAAAGAAACATTTGTTAAACATGTATTACAAATATGACTTTAACAGTGAATTGGGCATGTAATACATATTTTAAAATGTTGAAAAATGAACATTTTAGATATTTCCTAGGTGGAGATAGCATTATATAATGTGAATATTACATCACAAAGCTTTCCCATGGAATAGCTAATCCTGCTATACTGAAACTATTTTTTTGGGCCTTGTCACTTTAAGGACATGATTAACATTAAACTTTTCATATACTACTTTTAAATCCCATCTACCCTGCCTTACTAGCATTTAAAGCCTACTTAGGAGTGACATATTTGCTATTAAAAAGGAGGGTTTATGCCTGTCAAAAGTGGATATTTTGGTTAGTCGAATCGGTAGTTTTTAAACTGCACAAACAGGCTACAGTGGTAGGCATGCAGTCATGCTTTGCACTGTCACTCTAGTGGAGACACAATGGGCCATATTATCAACAAATGGCAATATTTATCGCAAACCGCGTTTAGCGCAAGTTTTTTTATCGCCACTGAACGCCGGACTCTATCGCCGCATTAGCGGCGTATTAGCAACACGCCGCTAACAGGCGATAGCTACCTTTTCCGGCGGGAATGGACGGCGATAGATTTTGCGTGACGGCGATAAAAAACCTCACGCAAACATGAAAAAAGTGGCAAAGGGCCAATCACCGACAGAATCCCATCGCTAATTAGCACCAGGCCAGCATTTTAAGCGTTCAGTGCGAAAATGCACCAAAAAAAAGGCCCGCCAAACAGAAAAAAAAAAAAAACTAAATACCAGAGGAGCAATGGATGAAGCTGGGACCAGTGCAGAGGCCACAAACAACCCCACAAATACCCAGGAGGACCAGCCAGAGACCCATGTGAAGGCCAAGAGGAAGAGGAATCCTAAGTTCAGCAACCAGAAAAACCAGGTCCTGATTGCGGCGGTGACTGAACACCAACAAGAACTGTTTGTCACCTCCACAGTGAAATTGGCAAGAAAAAAAGAAATATGGCAGGACATTGTGTCCAAGGTGAATGCCGTTGGAGAGAGGAGGAGGACAGTGGACGACTGCAAGAAGCTCTGGCATGATACCAAGCGCAAAACCAAGGAGAAACTAGCAGCCAACCTGAGAGCAGCTAAGCGGACTGGAGGTGGGAGTACAGCGCCACAGGATGAGCTGGATGAGTTGGAGGAGCAGGTGTCCCGAGTCATCAGTGAGGAGACGGTGGTTAGAGTTGCGGGCCAGGATACTGCTGAACATGACCAGACACAACAACACCAGGGTGAGCATCAACCAGGGACGGGGGGACGGGGTGGATGGGCCCAGTGGCACTCATGTACAATTAATTAAATTGAAGTGCATACCCACAATTACTGTGGATCATGTCCCGGATACCCCTGTCCATGGTGGCATAGGGATATATCACCCTTCTCAAACAACACATTGCACGACACACATTGGCGGGCACACAAACTTTTAAATGTGCACAGAAAAGGAAGCCCAACATAGTCCAAGGTCAACGTTAGACCACACCATAAGTGCCACATCAAATGACAAAGTGGCACAACAACTTGAGATGCGGCAGGGTGGCAAAATGGCCCCCTTGCCACATCACCACGCACATACAAATTGCCAGCACAAGGACACATCTCACTCT
This sequence comes from Calotriton arnoldi, assembly GCA_963921515.1. NCBI lineage: Eukaryota > Metazoa > Chordata > Amphibia > Caudata > Salamandridae > Calotriton > Calotriton arnoldi. The sequence continues at coordinate 84,434 of CAWUFW010012608.1, forward strand.
GACGCACAAATGCGGATGCACTGTGAATGTGACTGGTCATGTGCACGATAAGGCATGCCACCAGCAACGTCAGCACACCTGCAGCATTGTGCACATGTGTCTGAGTAGTGTGCAAGGTTGTGTATGCACAGTAAAGTACACCTATAGTCACATGCACATTCCTGCACACTACTCAAACACATGTGCACACTGCTGCAGGTGTGCTGACATCGGTGGTCGCATGTCTTATCGTGCACATGACCAGTCACATTCACTGTGCATCCGCATTTGGGCGTCAGACAGATATGTGTCCATGTGCAGGCAATTTGTATGTGCATGGTGAAGTGGCAAGGGGGAAAATCTGACATCACCTGCATTCCCAGGCAATGTGCCCCCTTGCCTGTTCATGAGATGCAGTCCGGTGTACACCAAGTGGGGACACACCTAGTGAGTCTGCATACCACACACACATGCAATGTCACAACAAATTGACCATGTAGGCCGCTGGATAAAAGTTGCACATACAAAAATGCACACAAACAGCACACTTCACTCAAAGGGCGATGGAATACAATGAGCAGGGGGACATGCCTACAACCCCACAGTACGTGGACAATGCAGTTCAGGAATGTGTCACACAAATATGTACTGCATGCCTTGTCTGTGGGACATACGCGCTGAAGCACAATGTGCCTGTGAAGCTGTCTCACTGCCAAAGTATGACAACAAGCAAGGATAGCAAATTTGAAACAAATAATGACAACCGCCCAAATGCCACCCTCAACCCTTATGTTAAATTGCACTCCTACACCCCCAAGTGTACACATCTGCCATACAGAAAACAGCATTCCACATCAGTCCTCATGTGAGTTGCCCATCACACCATCATGTGCAATTCAACGTAACTGTTTGGTAAGTCAACGGTGTCATTGAACAAATATGCAGTCAGGTAGTTATCACCCACATGCTAAGCCAGGCATTGAATACCAGAACCAGGACAGCAGGTAGCATCCATGTCAGCAGCTGCGTGGCACATACACAAAAAAAAATCACCCACCCACTTGCATCTCTTGTGAGGGTTGCATGGACCAGGCCTGAGCGCCATAAATAGGCCTCATGAAATGCACATACATCAGAAAACTGACCACTTACACACTACATGTGGGGTCAACCTTGAGGGTAATGGGTGTTGACACTATGGGGCATATCATCAAGCCCCTATCGCCACCACAACGTCACTCATTTGTGACGTTGGGGTGGTGATAGGGTCAGCGCACCATCATCAAGGCAGCGTTAAGTCACTTAATGTGGCTCAAAGCCACGTTAAGTGGCTTTACGCTGCCCTGAGAATAGGACCCCTGTCATGCTAAACTTTGTGTGAAAGGGGGTGTGCAGTGGGTGTTGTGGTGGGCGTCCCACCACAACACCCATTGAAGTCGACGCTGCCATTCATTATCAAGTTAGGCGAGAATAGGTGGCAGTGCTGATCTTAACACCAGAAAAATCCTGGGCCTAAGGTAGCAAAACTAGGAGAAATGCATTAATTCACCTTGTTTTTGCTTGTTTCATGGGTGCTGCCTTGTGCAGCCCACATGGAAAAAGCAAAATACCATGGGATGTTCATGTACAGGAAGGTGTCCCTTCCTGTACATGAACAAACCATACTCCAAAATGCCATTTTGTAACTTTCATGTGTGCTGCACGAAGCAGCACACATGAAAGTTACATAATGCCTTCTTCGGTTTGTTCATGTGCAGGAAGGAACTACTTCCTACACATAAACAAACCTCCCTGCTCGCAGACACCCTTGAACTCTGGTGCAAGGGTGCCTGCGCTGGTGCTAAGCTGTGTAATTTTGGGCCATTGCAGGGGGAAACGCCAGGCTGCACCATATCCTTGTCAACATGGTGCAGCCTGGCGTTACCAAAGTGGTGGCGAGAGGCGTGAAGCAAAGATGGCTAACGCCTCTCTCCGCAACTTCCTTGGTAACATGCCCCTGTCTGTTCAGACAGCGACAACAATAGAGACTCACGCCGAACCATACTCACGGGTAAGCCAAACGGAGGGCACTAAGCAATGCATGTAAGAAAATACATGAAGGACGGCATGCACACAAGACAAATCACAATAGACAAGGCAACATGGATGTCCATGTGTACTATATAGTGCAGAACATGTCGAAACAGCAAGTAAGCTCTCATTGCTAATGTGCCTTATGGGTGCCCTACTCACACATGACTATACTTGCACAAAACACATGCACATGGGCAGTACCCTGCAATGCTGTGTGTCCGTAAGCCACATTGACAAGGCAAGTGACAGTGCATGATGAATAGCATGCCTGCAGGCACAACATATTAACATGGTGCAGGCCACCTCACTGAGGTGGCTGAGTGTGGACAACACCCTTAAACAAGCAAGTCACATTCTGGCACATCCTCGTGTACATATAACCCCTGACGTAAACAAGACATTTGATGTCAAACAATGCACAAGTCTCCCAACTCTGACCAAGACCCATATTCCAGCCACTTTGGCTCATCCCAGCATTGTAAATGCACAGAACTGAAAGGCTCACTGCCTGAAAGGTATAACGGGCAGCTAAACCAAAGCTGCAGGTGCCACCATCACACAATGCAGTGCACACACAGACAAATCTGAAGTCATCAACATTGACTACTATGTGGGGCAAATTGCATTACTCACACAAATGAACAGGGGACACAACTTGTGACGCCTGTTTGTAGATATTGTACAATCACATTTTTCATAGCTGGAAACTGTGAGATGACAATGTACAACTACAACATCACATCTGCGATGTCCTCAAAATCATCACTATCCTGCAACAAATAGGCATCTCCTCAAAAACAGGATGAATGTACACTGGCATGCAGTCTGCTTGTAACTCATCCAATGCTTGATCGTACATGACAAACACTGTTAAAGTGTATCTCCCTTATTACATTGCAGAGGGAGAGACATCACCTCCTGAACAGCAGACTGGCCCATCCTTCACTGATGACGAGGAGGACTACCCCACCATCAATCAGGAAGAACTCCAACATCTGCTAGACTCCTTCAGCACCTCACCTCCAGGAGCAGGGCAACCCAGCAGCATAGCGGCAACCCCACCCCCTGCACAAACCAACCAGTAGCAAGCACCTCCCACCACAGCTGTCTCCCAGGACCTCGAGGACTCACACCTGGCCTTCCAACGCCGTGTGCTAGAGGTCCAGCGGGAGATGGCTGAACAGGTGCTGGTGGGGTTTGAGAGCCTGACGGACAAACTTGAGGCCATACGTGGGTGTCTGAGTCCCATCCGGGACCACATGCAGAAGATTCCGGATACCCACAGCCTGCTCGATGCTCTCCAACGGTCCATGGCTGACATTGCTGGAGTCATGATTCAGAGACAACAAAAACTGTCTGGTCAGAGTGGCTCCAGCAATGTCAGCCAGGATTTGGGCAACATCCGTCGGATAATGGAGAGCATGGAGCGGATGCAGGCACAAGATAAGCTGCTAGGGCCGCACACCAGCGCAATGTAGCTGGGATCTATCATGCCCTGCACCTGCTCATCACTTCATTGCTGCCACAAGGTCTGGCGCCGATGAATGCTGCTGCTGCTTCCACATCCTCAGCTCCGCCATCTGATGTGTCAGTGCCTCACAGTGCTGCACCCACTATACCACCACCCACATGTGAGGCACATGACACATCAGAGGATGAAGAGGGGGATGAGAGTGCATTTGTGCTCAGGAGAAAGCCGTAGCATCCATCGACGCCAAAAGGCCAGTTTTCTCCTTGGTGCCGGGCTTAGTATCATGCCACAGAAAATCTTCTTGCACTGTCTTCCACTGTCCCCCGACAATCACCTTGGACCGCCACATGGACTGCCATATCACCTTTTTCTTGCCATTGACACTTCAATCAGCCTGCGGGCTGAACTATGCCTCTTCCCTTGGACCTGTTACAACCAAATCACTCTGTCTGGCCCCCTAACGGGCATCCATGCAATGTGGGCATGTATGGCCAAGCACTGGTCCAGTCTTCATCCTTTGAATGTAAATAAAATCATTTAACTTACACAGATGTGTGTCGTTCTAGACCAATCAAGTTTAGAAGTATGTAAAAATTGTTAGGACACTGATTCACCCACAAGGTACACCTAGGGAAATACGAGCAATGTCCCAGTTTTACCGGATACAGATAGGCAGTGAGATGGCTGTGTATGTGTGAACTAGCTGTGCCCCCATTGCTCCAAAACAAACATACAGCAATATACCAACCTATCCCCATGTCCATTAAGGAAAATGCATGTGTGCTAAAATGTCCTAGTCTGTTGCAGGCCACAAGTAGTGTCCTCCTTAACACTTGTAAACAAATGTCTCTTGGCAGATCTACTCACACACTATGGGGTGGACCATGCCTGTTGTGGTGGTGCACATTGCATGTCACATCCCAAAATCTTGAACACCATATTCACATTGATGAAGACACGGAAGGGCACATGTCCACCATACACATACGGAACCACAATGTCTGCCTCAGTGAAGTAGAATTGCAAATAGGGGCTCAACCCAAAGTGTAAGGCGTCAGTCAGCCCCTCCCTGTCGACAAACGATGCACCCTACAATATGACCCCGCTCATGCTGTGACCACTGCAAGCGTATTGGGCAATGTGTGTAGGGATGTGTGTGGCACTGCACTCAGCATATAGTCAGATGCACGGCCAACATTTCAAGTGCGGCATCACCATGAGCCAATGGCAGAAGTAACAGCTGGGACAAGTCTCCATGACACTGTCACTACAGGGAGGAATGCAACATTTCTACCCTTGTGTGCAGCAGAACAGTGTGCCTCCACCCAAACTTCAGCTGGGACAAAATCAAAACTTGACAAGTCCAGTGAGTCACGAAAGGCATTTAGGAGATGTTAACTCAGTAAACCAAAATGCACTACTCCTAAATGCCATTTGTGAGTAACGTAAAGTGTCAAGTCATCACTTACTCTCAGATTACTTTTGTGAATCAGGAACACTGTTGTTCCATGTGCTGTACACAATGCACACTGAATTTAAAAAAATCATGCATGGTCCGGAGATTGAGCATACATGCACAGGAACATATCTTGCAAAGGAAGCAGACACACTGGCACTACGCAGCAAGTGTGGGCAGGTCTGTGCAATGTAGATGGACTCTGCGCCAAAAGCATCTGACATGCAGGTGTGTGACGGAATCTGTGGAACTTGGCGCATACATCCATCTCCATGATGGCTAACAGTAGCTAAATGTATTCACTCGCCATGCCATCTTACTCGGTTGTGTGCAAAATGGGCAACAATGTGCTGTCCAAATCCGTGAGTCACACTGAAGATCTAGAACGTCACAGACGACTGTCCCTAGACCAGGACGTACACTCAAATTGACACCCTGTCATCCATGCAAGTTCAGTGTGCTCACATCTAAGGTATCCTGACACAATACATCCTGCAAACTGACATGTCATGAGCAGACTTACTGATTCCACTGGATAGTCCAGTGATGGCAAGAGTTGCATACAATGGAATGAGCCACACTCCACAACATCATCCCTGACATAAGTGCAAGCAGAAATCCAAAGTATCAAAATTTTATTACAACAGTAAATATATTTGACTAACCTAAACTAACACTTATCACCATAACTACTACTAAAATATAAACTAACTATAAAATTCTTACTTACCTAAACTATCTACCCTAACTAATCCTATACACGCAACAACATATCCTAGCCATCAACCCCCCTCCCACCCTTAAGGGACACCACGAGACAGGACAAAGACATCTAAGCTATACATAAACTAACTACACATGTAAGCTACACAAAGATATACTTTTTTGTATTTTTTTTAAAATTTTCTATAAACAAAAAATACATCAACCCCCCACCCAAAGGAAAAGGAAACTTATCCCCAAATACGTATAAATAATTAAAATCTACCTAAGAAGCTAACCCTAACTATGACCTACACTAAAACTATACTACCTAAGAATTATATAACTAACCTAACACTACCTAATAAAAGCTGATGAAACATTTGGGGAAGGGAGAAGAGGGCGATGGGGTCCAACAGGTCCAGCCATCATGGCAGTCCAAAGTTTTGCTTAATGTCTGCAACTTGTCTGTTCACATCAGACAATTCCCGCCTGATCTCGGCCAGGGAGACAACAATGTCTTGAAGGAGCCTCCTGTCCCGCAATGTATATGGGACCACTTGATCCCGAGTTGCCGGTGGGACTGTGCCTTGGGGGGGGGGGTGGCCGTAGGGGGATGTGCCACCTGTCCGGGCTGGGTCCCACCACTGACGCCTGAAGGACCTGCAATGGGCTGTGTGACAGTCTGGGCATGCTCGGGCACCAGCTTCCATGTGCCCTTCTCCCGTTCCTCCTGGTACCTCCCGGCCATGTGGCGGTACCCCTTTGCAACCTTCTTCACATGTTTGAAACGGTCCTTCCGCACCTGGAAGGCATGTAGTTGTCCTGGCCTCATGTTGTCTGTAAAATATACACAAAGGCAAAATATAGTCCCTTAGACAATTTCAATGTCCTCCATACACATCTGCAATACAATATCACTTAAACATGGGAGACTACACTCCAGCGTAACTATGTTAAGTCAGCAAGTGACCTGTACAACGACATGTTGAAGCATGGATCAGTGACTACATGCAGGGGAGACTGACATGACAGTGCATGGCATGGGGCATGTACTGTCACTACCAAATTAGACTGACAGTGCCAAACAATTGTTCCACTACATACCCGGGCTGAGGGTGACATGTACAAGCAATCTGAGGAGGGAAGCATTAGCCCCCCGTGTGTAGCACCACTCTCATCCTCTCCAGTGACACAGTGCTGCATGATAGGTACAATGCCCATGTGCAGGCATGTGTGTCCCCCAGCACATGGGTGCGATTCATCAAGTCTGCGCCAACACAGGCAATCTTGCAACAGAGTGCAAGGGTGTCTGCGAGCAGGAAGGTCTGTTCATGTGTAGGAAGGAGTTCCTTCCGGCACATGAACAAACCTAACATGCGATTTTGTAACTTGCATGTGCGCTGCTTCGTGCAGCACACATGGAAGTTACAAAATGGCATTTGGTAAAACTGTTTGGTCATGTACAGGAATGGACACCTTCCTGTACCTGAACAAACCATGGGGCATATTATCAACGGCCAGCGATAATTATCGCTGGCCGTGCTTAGCGATAAATTCCCTATCGCAGGCTATCTCTGGAATTTATCGCCCTGGTAGCGCGTTATTAACAACGCGTTTCTCCAGGGTGATAAAAATTCCAGAGATAGCGTGGTTATCGCCATTTTGCAGGGAACATCGCTGGTTTTCCAGCGATGTTCCCTACAAAACCGCGATAACCTTGCTGATACGACCCTGTGGTTGTATCAGCATAATCCACCCCCTATGTCAAACATAGGTAAGTCAGGTTTTTAGCAGACGTTAGATTTTCGTATGCTAAAATCCTGTGGGCTGCCTTGTAAATATCGCGATGTGAACATCAGCGATATTTGCAAGGTAGACCATCCGGGGTACGCCCAGTGACGCCCACTTTGCATCTCATTAGAGATGCAAAGGGAGGCGTTGGGAAAAAGGGTGCTAACATGCGATTATGCATGTTTGCACCCTTTTGTTAATAGGGCGATAGTTTTATCTCCGCTTTTTGGCTTTAAAAGCCAAAAAAGCGGAGATAAAGCCCTTGTAGATATGCCCCCATGGCATTTCGCTTTTTCCGTGTGTGCTGCACATGGCAGCACACATGGAAAAAGCAATAACCAGGAGAAATGAAGCATTTCTCCTTGTTTCGCCACCTTAAGACCAGGATTTTTCTCGTCTTAAGTTTTGTGCTGCCACATATTATCGCCAGACTTGATAATAGGTGGCGGCATCAACGTCAATGGGTGTTGCGGTGGAACGCCCACCGCAACACCCACTGCACGCCCCTTTCACACTCAACACAGCATGGCAGTGTACCTCATTGACAAGTAAGCGTTGATACACGTGGAATTTATTAACGCTGCTTCGATCATGATGCTAGGCCCCTATTGACAACACAACTTCAATGAAAGTTACGTAGACTTTGCGATATGGGTTTGATGTTATGCACCTTACTTTCAATTTGTGTCACTGACTGGGGATGGGCCAAGTTACAACTGTGTGACCAATGAACTTGTCCAAAGTCACTTACCGATTAGTGCACACTGCTGACTTCCACAATACATCATCACACTGTAGGCAAGGTAGATGTGATACACACCCATACTTCATACTACAATGTTGATCATTTGACCCAGACATCCATGCCACCGCAACATGCCAGTAAATTATGTTCCAGCTCACCAGTGGCGTGTGGGTCCTCAAAGCTGTCAATGTCCCCCTGTGTAATAGGTGGCCGTCCATCTGCGAGACAAGTAAAGAAATATGTGTTGGTATCAGACTTCAATTCATATGTGTGGTATTCCTCATAACAATCATCACCATGACAGCAAATGCCACGTAACTGTAGTGTGGCGTTTCATGTTGACTACAAGATTGGGTCAACTTTGACTGCCATTCACACCATACCTGTGACTGCTGATTTGGGAGAAACCAGACTGTAATGCTGGCTAACATGCCCATAATAGTAGTGTGAGTCATCCACAAGGCACCATTACTACATGCTCACTTTGACACTGGATTCAAGATAGCCTGGCTGATGAGGGTTATGAACCCGAAACCAGTCCCAGGATGCTTGTTTCAGGTCCAGGGAAGACATAGCTTGGCAGTTCGGGCTGGACTGTTCCCATGAGGCACAGGGTCATGTCTGAACTGGGGTGGTGGAGTGAGCTAAAGAATGATGATGGATTAAACCCAGATCAGTTGACTGGGGGTGAGTGCTTGCAATGTTCAACACTCCGTCCATCATCCCCTTTGGTTTTGCTAAGTTCGCCCTAAGTTGGCAGGGTATGCCCAGACGTGGGTCCTGTCACTTTGCCACTGGATTCAAGATAGCCTGGCTGATGAGGGTTATGAACCCGAAACCGGTCCCAGGATGCTTGTTTCCGGTACAGGGAAGACATGCCTTGGCAGTTCGGGCTGGACTGTTCCCATGAGGCACAGGGTCAGACTGATTTGCATATGGCCATGTCTGAACTGGGGTAGCGGAGTGAGCTAAAGAATGATGATGGATTAAACCCAGATCAGTTGACTAGGGGTGAGTGCTTGCACTGTTCAACACTCCGTCCATCATCCCCTTTGGTTTTGCTAAGTTCGCTCTAAGTTGGCAGGGTATGCCCAGACGTGGGTCCCTTGCTCACTTTGCCACTGGATTCAAGATAGCCTGGCTGATGAGGGTTATGAACCCGAAACCGGTCCCAGGATGCTTGTTTCCGGTCCAGGGAAGACATGGCTTGGCAGTTCAGGCTGGACTGTTCCCATGAGGCACAGGGTCAGACTGATTTGCATATTGCCATGTCTGAACTGGGGTGGCAGAGTGAGCTAAAGAATGATGATGGATTAAACCCAGATCAGTTGACTGGGGGTGAGTGCTTGCAATGTTCAACACTCCGTCCATCATCCCCTTTGATTTTGCTAAGTTCGACCTAAGTTGGCAGGGTATGCCCAGACGTGGGTCCCTTGCTCACTTTGCCACTGGATTCAAGATAGCCTGGCTGATGAGGGTTATGAACCCGAAACCGGTCCCAGGATGCTTGTCTCCGGACCAGGAAAGACATGGCTTGGCAGTTCGGGCTGGACTGTTCCCATGAGGCACAGGGTCAGACTGATTTGCATATGGCCATGTCTGAACTGGGGTGGTGGAGTGAGCTAAAGAATGATGATGGATTAAACCCAGATCAGTTGACTGGGGGTGAGTGCTTGCAATGTTCAACACTCCGTCCATCATCCCCTTTGGTTTTGCTAAGTTCGCCCTAGGTTGGCAGGGTATGCCCAGACGTGGGTCCCTTGCTCACTTTGCCACTGGATTCAAGATAGCCTGGCTGATGAGTGTTATGAACCTGAAACCGGTCCCAGGATGCTTGTTTCTGGTCCAGAGAAGACATGGCTTGGCATTTCGGGCTGGACTGCTCCCATGAGGCACAGAGTCAGACTGATTTGCATATGGCCATGTCTGAACAGGGGTGGCGGAGTGAGCTAAAGAATGATGATGGATTAAACCCAGATCAGTTGACTGGGGGTGAGTGCTTGCAATGTTCAACACTCCGTCCATCGTCCCCTTTGGTTTTGCTACCATTACTACATGCATCATGATGTCCTACATGCACTTTGTACAATTGAGTTGCTGCAGATTGCACAAAGCAGTTACACAGAGGTTGTTGGTGTATGACAATCTGGAGATGTCCACTTTCCTTAGACCATTTGGTCCTATACAATACTTTGTCACAGAGCAACTGTGTTCACAGAGCAGCGTAGCTAACGTAACACAAATCAGGAGGACAGCATTTTGACTCTACCTTTTGGCCAGCACACAGCTCACATGGACAATTCCATGGCTGGTTCATGTACAGTCACCCCTGCCATACCCAAACAATCTTCTGCCTGCACGCACATTTTGCGCAGGTGTGCCAGCTATGCCAGTACAGTGTCAAGTGTTGGTCTAGCGCAGTGGGTGACACAGACTTGCAACATATGCTTGTCAATGTGATGCTGCGTTGTGTCTCGGGTGTGCCAACAAGATGCGCAAACGCATTGCGTCTCCCACCTCAATCAGCAACCATTTCTCACTTTGACACCAGTGTCACACACGTCGTAATTTTCATTTGTTACAGTACACCAGATTAAATGTGGAGTTTGTACTTACCACCCTGTAGGCCTGTCATGACCCCCACGTAGTCAAGGAGGTCAGCTTCTCATGCAAGCATGTCCTGCTAGCGGTGCTTCCACTGGCGCACGTTACGGTCCATTCCAAAGAAACTGCGCATATGCACCCGCACACGCTCCCACCTAATATTCCGCACACTCACATTGTATCCTTGCAGGATACGGCCTGCCCTCTCCAACATCAGTGGCAGGTGAAATTTTATGAGCCACACGAAGCCCCCCAATGCCCCCTCGGACATCCTGCCCTCCCTGCCCACACCCGGCATCTCCCTGCACACCTGTGAGCCCACAGCCAGAGGAAAAAATATTCCCTCTAAAATATCCCCCAAAACAATGTTAGTGTACTACCCCGACAGACACCCGACAAAACTGAGGACATGAGACATTTAAACACAATAAATCAGTACACAACACTTCACAGACACTATCAACAGGACACAGGACACAGGAACACTCTCAAAATCTCCAAACTGCAGCACACACCACCAAACAGCTCCAACACTCTCCACAATCACCAGCAATGTGCTCAAAAGAGAAAGTGAAAGTGAAAAACACTACTCCAGTAGACAGGAAGCATGCAGACATCACTTCCTGTCTCTTTGCGGCCCGTTTTTGGGAAAGCGTTAAAAATCTGCACGCAAAAGGCCACAGGAGTAATCTTTAGAATTGCACAAAGTGTCGCGAGATGTATTTTAACATCTGGCGGATGGAAAATAGATTGCTTTTTCGTGTTAGCGGCCAGATCTGCACGCTAAGAGCAAATCAATACACTGATGTGCAGTCTTAGTGCAAAATTCATGTCAGAGCCCTGTGACAACACGATAGGGTTGGTTAGCACTCAAATGACACCATCAAAATTCTGTTTCACAACACATGACACCCTAACTTGCAACATTCAACACAGGTCACGCCATAATTGCATATCTAACAAGAGAACCATCAATCAATCAGTGAAATTTTAAGTGTGCTACTCACCCGTGGGGGTCACGAGGCGTAGGGTCATGACTTTCGGCACGCTTCCAGTTGTCTGTGAACGCGCATGTGTTGAAGGTGATGTTGATGTTGCGTAGTGGTTCATGTGGTAGATGTGAGGGGGCCAAGGGTCTGTGTGGGCCCCCGAGTGGATGCCTTTCATAGCGTAGGCGGTGTCTTCATCTGTGCCTGGTGTCCATATGGAGATGGTGGTCTGGTTGGTGTCTCAGGAGTGCTGGTGGTCCGTCTGTGCGTCCAGTTTGTGGTCCACATACTTGTCATAGAGGTTGTTGATCTGGAGATGGAAGTGGCTTCCAAGCAAATTTCTTCTGACACACAGAAAAGCATATTTTACCCCATTGCACGCCCTATTTTCAACTTTTACCCCATTGCACGCCCTATTTTTATCTTTTACCCCATTGCACCCCCTATTTTCAACTTTTACCCCATTGCACGCCCTATTTTAATCTTTTACCCCATTGCACGCCCTATTTTCAACTGTTACCCCATTGCACGCCTTATTTTCAACTTTTACGCCATTGCACCCTCTATTTTCATCTTTTACCCCATTGCATGCCCTATTTTCATCTTTTACCCCATTGCACCCCCTATTTTCATCTTTTACCCCATTGCACCCCCTATTTTCATCTTTTACCCCATTGCACGCCCTATTTTCAACTTTTACCCAATTGCACGCCCTATTTGCATCCTTTACCCCATTGCATGCTCTATTTTCATCTTTTACCCCATTGCACGCCCTATTTTCATCTTTTACCCCATTGCACCCCCTATTTTCATCTTTTACCCCATTGCACGCCCTATTTTCAACATTTACCCCATTGCATGCCCTATTTTCATCTTTTATCCCATTGCACCCCCTATTTTCAACGTTTACCCCATTGCATGCACTATTTTCAACTTTTACCCCATTGCACGCCCGAAGTTTCATTATTTTGCACAACGTACACACTCCAATAAATTATTGACCACTGACAACAGACTACAATTGTGCATCTATTCACAGATGATAACCTATATTTGATGATTTACACAAAGGACATGCAACACATTTGAATTGGGTAGCCCAATTTGCACCATGAAGACTCTAGTCTTACACATTTGACACACTGAAAAGCATCTCTGTACTGAGGAGACATTCCCAGCATGAATGGAGTTTTGTGATTTTCTTTGCACTTATTGTGCAACGTACACTTTTCAGAGTGTGGACTCATGCTGCAGAGTAACATGCAGACAGGGTATATGTGTATTGTTTTTTATTGGCACAAACCGTGATTGGGCTCATTTTGCACTGAGATACATTGGAGAGGGACTGTCACAATGTGACATGCTCAGTTGAAGAAATTGTTTATTATTCGGTTCCTTCGGGCAGTTCCTGCTGCATTTACTGTGGGGTGTGCGCCACCTGCCTCATCTTCATCATCATCCTGGTCATCGTCCGGTGCAGCAGGCACTTGAATCCATGGAGCATTGGCGCGCACACATATATTGTGCAATACACAACATGCAAGGATGATTTTGTTGACCATTTCAGGGCTGTACAGCAGTCTGCCACCTGTGATGTCCAGGCAACGGAAACGTGACTTTAGCACGCCAAATGTGCGCTCCACAATGGACCGGGTGTGTCTGTGGGCCGCATTATACTGCCTCTGGGCCTGGGTGGTAGGGTTTCGGAGGGGTGTCATCATCCACGGGCATAGTGCATATCCTTGGTCACCTGTAACATGTGAAAGCGATATGTGTACATTATTGGTTGTGCCGGCTATGTTGTTGGTGTTGATGGTTTTGTGGTGTGTCATTTGTGCTATGTTGGATTTCATGTGTTGCTTCTGACTGATTACCAGCATCACTGCAAATTACATTGCCTCACTGTTGATACTCCCTCCCCCAAGCCAATTAGATTGTGTGCGCTGCACGGTTGCATGACTGGCTCTTCTACCATCTATCGATGGCACTCATCCACCCTCCTCACAGTCAATGCCATGTTAACGTTTAAATGGCAATAGGCCACACCAGACACGGTTCACGTTCATTTCTGCTGCTGCCGCTGCTGCCAGACCTGCCCCACCGCACAACACATGCTGTTTCCTGTTTCGAGCTGCCACAAATCAACAGTCAGCAGCCCCCTCGCATGCAGGGCCCATTGAGGGCAGGAACGCTTCAGCCACACCATCATCATCATCAGACGCAACACTGTCCACTCCCTGGACTACGTACTCATTCGTGTGTGTGGCCTCCAACTCACATGCCACGACTACTCAAGATCCATTTGACTGTGGGAAATATTTGCTGACATCAGACTGTCCCAGATCTTCACCTCACTGAGCCACAAGGCAGGGCACACTTTGACGGCTTCTTTGCATGTGTAGACTTCGTCAAGTTCATCTACCCCACTAAACGCACATGTATTGACCACTTATGCATGCACCACCTTGTTGATGTATCCCAAGACACCATTGACCACATGCAGGCCCCCACAAAGTTGGTGTAGCTCAGTCACCGAGGAGATGCTACACACCACCATCAACAGCAACACCCACAATGCTGCAGTCATCACCAATGGCGCTAGGCTGCATTTTACAGACATGTATCTACAACTGCGCATACACCCTTGTCCCACTATGCAACTGTAACATTCAGCAGGCAATGAATGCAACCTTGGTCACCAACAACCTTAAAGTTGGCTGATGCATCTGCTGACACATGGAGAGGAGCTGGTGCAAGATTGGGGATACCAGTAAACAGCACCACCGACACAGACAGGATGCTCATATTCACCATCAACAATACGCCCACACACCAAAATGGGCTTCCAGGTAGGATTGCTGTGTGTTGCAACATGGTTGAACAACAGCTGGGGCGTGCTATACGTAGGGGAGACATGAGTCCTCATCCTCGTAAAAGTACAATCAGCATGTGGCATCACATGGTGGGCCAACGCCTTCGGATGCACCCACCCCAACTCTGGGTACCTAGGCCACATATTTGACTCCTCCCTCTCCATGTACCTACAGGTGTACGCAGTGGCCTGCAGCTGCTTTGCCTGCCTCTGCATCCTCCATGCAACCTTCCAATGGATCCCCCCATTGTTGGGTGAGACAGTGACCCACACAGTCATTGCCATCAGGCTGGGCTACGGAAACACACTATATGCCCACATGGGCACATCTGCGGTCAGCTTAGTCCCGACTGTCCAGCACAACACCTACACACTGGGCCTTGTGTTCATACTTTCATTATGGATCGGGTGCCTCCATCGCACATACATGATTCACACCTCTCCCCACATTTGCTATTGAGTGGCAGAGGGGCTAAGCATTTGAGGATGGTTTGTCTACATAGCTAGCCACAGTTCACACAGTTCCTGGTGTTGTTGTGTCTGGTATGTGGGCATGTTGATTACCATGTTGTATGTGTGATTGTGACATGTACATTCTCACACTTATGATTTGCATCTCTGTGAATTTGAGGCATGTGGTGGGTCACATTAGTACTTACCGACTAGCACTGCATTTCCATATGTGCCATCCTGGAAGCGCTGGTTTATGATGGACTGTCGGAAGATGTAGGAATCATGCACACTCCCTGGGAACTTGACTATGACATTGGTGATTAGTCCCCGGTGGTCCACTATTGCCTGCACATTCATTGAATGGGTGTGCTTTCTGTTGCGGTATATGTGTGCACTGTCCGCAGGGGGCACAAATAGGACATGTGTGCAGTCAATTGCCCCCAACACCTGTGGGATTCCGGCTATGGCGTAGAATCCTTGCTTGGTCTCAATCTGTTCCTGCACAGTGTTGGGGAAGTGAAGGTGCTGGGGTATCTGGCTGAGTACGCCATCCAAGACAGTCTGGAGGAAGATTGAAAAGGCTGCCTGTGAGACTCCTCTGACTCTGGCCGTTGTTGGTTGAAAGGTCCCAGAGGCCAACATGTGCAGCACGGCCAGCAGCTTTGTCTGCGGAGAGATGTTGGTTCTCCGCTGTGTTTGTGGCATCAACCTGTGGCCTATCAGGTTAAGGATGTGTTGGATGGATGTCTTTTTGAGCCTGTAGTGGGCAATGACATCCTCTGGCATCAGGTCTGCGAGGCTGTGACGTCTGCGCAGGGCCCGTTGTCTTCTCTGCGGCCTTTCTACAGGTTCTTGCACCTTTTCCTTGTGATCTTTTCAATTCCTTTGAATCTTTCTGACATGTGACTCAATCTTGGTCAGAAACCAATATTGTTATTTTTCCCCAAGAAGGGGAAAGACCCCATTTTGTTTGGATCATATTGACCAATCTCACTGATCAATGTCGACTCCAAAATATACACTCAGATTCGGGCTAATAGACTATCTTCTGTGATTTGTTTGATGAGAACCAACATTGGTTTATAACAGGGCGAGATACCACCGGCCAAGGTAATACTGGCATTACCGCCCTGAAAGTTGGGTCGGCCGATGGGGGCCCGTCAGAATTATAATGCTTGATGCAGGAAAGGCATTCAACTGGGTTTCCTGAGCACTTCTTTGGGCAATTATGGATGCCTCTGGATTTGGTCCTCAGTGTATCAATTGAGTTCAGCAACCGTATAAATGCTTGAATGCTAGTGATTTGTGTTCGTATTCCCCGGACCCTATAATTATCACAAGGGGCACCCCAACTACTTATGCTTTATATCGAGCCCTACATCCATGGGTTCAGAATGACTAAAGATTATTTGTCCGCTGCAAATACATTGGTTAGAGCTTAAAGTTCTAGCCTATGCTGATGATGTGGCCATACTGACCTCTACCCTGGCTACTGCATTAAGGACAATAGACATAATTGCCACTGAATATGGTTCTCTTTCAGGGTATATAACATTGACAAGACTCAGGTCCGGAGTTTTTCCCACTCCACGTTCCAACTTGAGCTCGAAGTTGAGGAAAAACTCCAACAACTGCTGTGTGGTGGAGTTCTTTTCTTGTCTGTGGCTCAAGAATGGTGAGTTTGACTAGCGCGAGCAAGAAAATCAAGTGCTAAACCACCTCCCAGTGAGATTTCTCAATACGGGCAGTCATAGCAGGTCGCAACTGCTCTTGCTGAGAAAGCTGCTGCTCACATTGAGAACGCTAATGCTCAAGTAGAAAAGCAGAAAGAAGCAGTGCCTTTTGGTGTGCTGAGTGTTGCTGTTCATGCTACAAATCAGCATGAGCAGGGCAACGTACCACAACTCCGCCGCTGGTGGAACTCTGCTGAATCTCGCAGAGTTTTTGGGTAACTCTGCAAAGTGAAACTCAGCTAATTCCATTCACCCCTAGTCCTGACTAACGTCTCTACTCTGAGACAGGACCAACATTATATACGCTCTGCAACATATCTTGGTGTCAAGTTGTTAAAAGTTAAGAGACAATTCAATTTAATTATGGTCAAATATTTACGAGGGCGATGGAGACCTTTGATAAATGGAATCAAATACACCTGGGGAATAATTGTGAGGTGTAACCTTATTAGAAGGATTATCTTACCTAGCTATCTTTACCTTTTTAGGTGTATACCTCTGTATCTCCCTAAAGTTTTTTTTTTAAAAGATTGAGGCGTACTAGCAGACATTTATATGAAGTTATTGAAATGAAATGAAAACATCATTTGTAAAGCGCGTGGTTACCCGGAGGCATCCCAGCGCTGCGAACATTATCAGGCAGCAGCGAAGTTATTCGGAGAAGAGCCCTGATTTTATTTAGGGAAAAGCCAGGTTTTAAGCTTCCTATGGAATGTCATGTAATTGGGTTCCTTTCTTAATTGAAGCGGGAGAGAGTTCCAAAGTTTGGCGGCGTTATATGAGAAAAGGTGGCCGCCGCTTCTAGCCTTCTTAATTCTGGGGACGAGAGCCAGACGAAGGTCATTTGAGCGTAGTTGCCTATTTACATGGTAGGCTGGTCCAAAGAAGAAATGATAGCTGGTCCTTTCCCTCCAATCAACCTATGGGCAATGCACAGGGCTTTAAATTGGACTCTTTCACGCACTGGGAGCCAATGAAGAGCCCTTAAAGCCGGCTTTGCCGATTGGCGGCTCCGAATGCCCATGAGTGTCCTGGCCACTGGAGTCAAGCTATCCTGGCTGAAGAGGGGTGAAACCCCGAAACCGGTCCTAGGATGCTTGTTTCCAGTCCAGGGAGGACCTGGCCTCGCAGTTTGGGCTGGACTGTTCCCATAGGGCACAGGGTCAAGACTGATTTGCATATGGCTGGGTTCAAACTGGAATGGCATGGCGAGCAAAAAAACAATGGATTTAGGCCCAGATCTCTGTACTGGGGTGAATGTATGACATTGTTCTGCATTCTGTCCATCAATTGTTGTTTTTGCATTTGTCACCCCGAGTGGGACGGGTATGCCCAGACGTGGGTCCCGTGCTCTCCATGCCACTGGAGTCAAGCTATCCTGGCTGAAGAGGGGTGAAACCCCTAAACCGGTCCTAGGATGCTTGTTTCCAGTCCAGGGAGGACCTGGCCTGGCAGTTCGGGCTGGACTGTTCCCATAGGGCACAGCGTCAAGACTGATTTGCATATGGCTGGCTTCAAACTGGAATGGCATGGTGAACAAAAAAATGATGGATTTAGGGCCAGATCTCTGTACTGGGGTGAATGTATGACATTGTTCTGCATTCTGTCCATCAATTGTTGTTTTTGCAATTATCACCCTGAGTGGGACGGGTATGCCCAGACCTGGGTCCCGTGCTCTCCATGCCACTGGAGTCAAGCTATCCTGGCTGAAGAGGGGTGAAACCCCGAAACCGGTCCTAGGATGCTTGTTTCCAGTCCAGGGAGGACCTGGCCTGGCAGTTCGGGCTGGACTGTTCCCATAGGGGACAGGGTCAAGACTGATTTGCATATGGCTGGGTTCAAACTGGAATGGCATGGCGAGCAAGAAAACGATGGATTTAGGCCCAGGTCTCTGTACTGGGGTGAATGTATGACATTGTTCTGCATTCTGTCCATCAATTGTTGTTTTTGCATTTGTCACCCCGAGTGGGACGGGTATGCCCAGACGTGGTCCCGTGCTCTCCATGCCACTGGAGTCAAGCTATCCTGGCTGAAGAGGGTTGAAACCCCGAAACCGGTCCTAGGATGCTTGTTTCCAGTCCAGGGAGGACCTGGCCTGGCAGTTCGGGCTGGACTGTTCCCATAGGGCACAGGGTCAAGACTGATTTGCATATGGCTGGGTTCAAACTGGAATGGCATGGCGAGCAAAAAAACGATGGATTTAGGCTCAGATCTCTGTACTGGGGTGAATGTATGACATTGTTCTGCATTCTGTCCATCAAATGTTGTTTTTGCATTTGTCACCCCGAGTGGGACGGGTATGCCCAGACGTGGGTCCCGTGCTCTCCATGCCACTGGAGTCAAGCTATCCTGGCTGAAGAGGGGTGAAACCCCGAAACCGGTCCTAGGATGCTCGTTTCCAGTCCAGGGAGGACCTGGCCTGGCAGTTCGGGCTGGACTGTTCCCATAGGGCACAGGGTCAAGACTGATTTGCATATGGCTGGGTTCAAACTGGAATGGCATGGCGAGCAAAAAAACGATGGATTTAGGCCCAGATCTCTGTACTGGGGTGAATGTATGACATTGTTCTGCATTCTGTCCATCAATTGTTGTTTTTGCATGAGTGTCCTGGCAGCACAATTTTGCATCGTTTGAAGCTTAACCAGGACCGAGCAAGGGGCGCCTAGATACTGGGCGTTTCCGTAATACAGGCGAGATAGAATAAGCGCTTGGACTACAAACTTTCTTGCTTGAGCGGGTAGCAAAGGGAGTACTGGAATCCTAGATCCAAAATACAGTTTCTCCAACTACCACCAGAGAAGGAGGAGGTCTCTTCTTACCTGGTTTGCGGGTTTATTACCTGGCTGCATTAATCCCAAATGCCTCAGCAAGTTCTAGAGAGTTTTCTGGCATGTTGGGAATGCTTGCAGCTTCTCACATTAGGGCAATTATTAGAGGGTAAAATTCTCCTCTCTCTTGAAACAGAGCTTTTCTCTTCCCCATTATAAACTCTTTCGGTATTTCCAGTTCGTACATATTTTAGGTAGTGTAAAATTGGAAGACGTTGGCTGTTCTCAGAGCAGCTTTTTGGATTATTTGATGAAAGGTCCTCTTAATGTAAGCATTAGTCTGGCGGCCTAAAAAAATGATCTATTCAGCTGAGGTTGGAAGCAGGGCTAACTCCTATCAACTTGGGGTCGATAAGTGGCACGAGCACCTTGGGTATAGATAACTGTTGATGATTTCAGGTACACTAATTCCATAGCACACAGTGTTTTAAATGTCTTGAGGGTCAAAGTTAATCATTTTAAGTTTATTAATTATTTCTATTTTACACCCTATTGTCTACATTTTATGAAGGTCAGACAAGATGCAAAATGCTTTTGCTGTATAGCTGGGTGAGCAGAAGAAGTTCATATCTTTGCTTCTTGCCCGTCAATTGAGTATTATTGGGAGTCAGTCATGGGGAAACTTAACCGGACTTTATAGACCAATGTAGTTTTGGATTCTAAGCTAACAGTATTAGGACACTCCCCAGTAATTCCATTGTATTTAGTGGGGATATATTTTTTGCAATATCCTGGGCAAAAATAGTGCTGGATCAGCACTGGTTGCTCAGGGAAACCCCAAATATTGATCTCTGGTGGCATGAATTGTTGAACACACGCTCTCTTGAATTGTCCTTAATAGATAATGATGGGAGTAGGGCCGGGTCATGGAGAATTTGGAAACCAATGAGAGAGATGTTGAGCCATTTTCAGATCAACCAGGGTTGGTCATGACTAATTACTATTGCCAAAATTTGTTTTTGTTATTTGTTCTGTAAGAGTTTGATGTTCAGCTGCACTCTGTATTTTATTTATTGTTTTCTGATGGTAGTGTATGCCTTGGTCAGCATGTTTTTTTTTATTATATACATTTCTTTTGCTTCAGTGTCATGTGGGCCATTTAATATTTCTACCCTTGAGATAAAGCAAATTGAACACAAATATTATTACAATCTGAATAGGCTAAAATACTAAAAGTTAACAAATATTAACACATGATATTATGCACAGCTGTATTAAAACCATATAATAAACAACCTTATTTTAAAAAAATTATAAAAACACAATATTCCTACCTTTTATGTTCTCCCACTATATTGACAATATTTTTGACATGATATTTGTATCTCACAATATTTGTCACACAATATTTTTATACATGCCATCTTAATACACAGCTGTTGAGGGCGATGTGCTTACATTTGTTTTGCTATTTTAAGTGTGGCGTATAATTATCTTAAAGCTTGTTTATTTGTTTATGATTACTGATAAAAAAAGAGAAGCAAATTCTAGAGTAAATTTCAAAGTATACTGACTAATTACGTCCAGGACACATTTGTATCCTTTTTCCCCACATATTGAGGGTTGCAAATGGTCCCAAGGTTTCTGGATTTCTTTGGAAGGAACAGAGAAAATTACCAAAATGTGGGTAAGTTTTGTTTTTAATTTAAAAATAAATGGGGAAAATTGCCATAGAACAAAGTGTTTTTTTTCTAGACATAAACAAAAGGTTTGATGGGCTAATAGTTAGCTTTTCACAGCTTTCAGAAGAAGGTAGAGTAATAAAAACACATTTCCCCACCAATTGTGCAATGTTCTAATTGGTGGTCAATATTTCCAATTCCTTTACTTTCTACTTCCTCGCAATTTGTGGGAAAAAGATGTGAAAATCAAGGCTGAACCTGGAAAACTATACATTTTAGAAAGCTGGACAGCATTCTGAATTTAGCAAGAGGTTTTTTGTGTAGATTGCTCATGGTTTTCCCATTCAAACTAATAAGAAAAAAATAAAAATAAGTGACAATGTTTCCACTTTTAATTTATTGCACTGAAGGTCGAGCTACAAAAGTAATACACAATTACGTCATTCACACTGTTCTGGACACATATATATATATACAGGGCCCGATTCACAGAACTAACTTAAGACAAAATCCTAAACTTAATACCATTTTGGTATTCACAGAAGGCACTTACTCATTTTGGTATTCACAGAAGGCACTTACTTACTTATTTTGAGTAACTTACTCATTTTGTGTAACTTACTCATTTTGTGTAACTTACTCATTTTGGTATTCACAGAAGGCACTTACCCATTTATGAGTAAGTGCCTTCTGTGAATACCAAAATGAGTAAGTTACACAAAATGAGTAAGTTACACAAAATGAATAAGTTACTCAAAATGAGTAAGTAAGTGCTTTCTGTGAATACCAAAATGAGTAAGTGCCTTCTGTGAATACCAAAATGGTAGTAAGTTTAGGATTTTGTCTTAAGTTAGTTCTGTGAATCGGGCCCATAGTGTTTGTTGGGCATCCAGAAACAAATGATACTCAGAGCCATTCATACCACTCTGAATTTGGGATTACCCATTGTATGCAATTCAATAGATAATAACAAATGTCATACCAGTGTGTATTCTCACATTTCTTCAAATAAAAACAATACTCAAGATTTTTCTATTTAATTTTAGTCATCCCGGGAGTATGAATAGCTCACGCTTTTGAGCCAAGAGTCATCCACTAGCATCCAGGGAAATCTACCAACCCATATATTTCCAGAAAAAGAAACTCAAGTGAGTCCACAGTGTTATGGAATGCTTTAATCCTATACATTTTTTCTTATCTAAATGCCCAGTAAATGTCTTACTTTGCTAAAATTACAGACCTTTTTCAAATTTTTTATGAGGGAAAGTTCCAGAATTTGTGGGGGCTGACAAAAGTCCTGCCGCCCAAATTTCACACACTTCTCCCAAAGCAAATAATACCCCACTGATCACCCGCATCTCAAATGTTTCTAAAATACATGGAACCATCAAGATTTTTCCAGTGAATTTCAATAATGCTAGGGATGTGAGAAGCATTCTGACCGAGAATTTTTTTAAGCTAGACACCCAGATTAATCATTGGTGGTGTCGCTTGAATGGATACCATTAGTGTCTCTTATGAAGAAAGTCTTGCAAATGTCAAACTTTGGAAAAAATCGCAGAATAGTCTAAGGTTTCTGTGAGGGAATGTTCTAGAATTTGCGGAGAATTACAAAAGTTCCCACCATCTATTGTTCCCACACTTCTTCAGATAAAACTGGCACCTGTAAGATATTGGGTTATTGATTCAGGGGCTGTCACGGATCCCCTAGTGAGTGGACCCCGCCAGCCTCGTCCGATATTGACGCTTTACTCCTCCTCCATGGACAGGAACGGCCTGGCCCCTTTAAGCCCGCTTGGGACCTGCAGGAGGACATCCCTGAGAACCTGACGTCAGACTCGGCCATCCAATCAGGAAACCTTGCTACGTTAAAGGAGGAGCAGAAGGACGGTGGAGGCGCGCAAGCCGGAGAACCGAAGGAAGGAGAGGAAGGCGAAGGAACTACGGAGAGACCGCTACAGCGTCCATCGTCGTCCAGTATCCCGGAGGGCCGCGAGACGAACCCGAAGGAGGACCCAACGCCTGGAGGCCAACGACCCCTCGCATCGCCCCACCACCCTCCAGGAGGAGAGTGGCTGGAGCAGGTACGCCGGCGTATACGGGGGCTTGCGTTTTCACGGGGAGGGAAGGGGTAGTTCAAAGAGGGTGGACACCGATCTGTTTGCTGGGCTGCACCGGTGTTGGGTCGTTGTGGTGGTCCCCTCGCACACCCCCTGCCCTTGTCAAAAACGGCTCGCTAGAGCATTTCACTGATCTAGCATTTTTCTTTCTTTATTTCTTTTGAAACGCCGGGATGTCCGACTGCCGGAGCTGATCCAGCGCTGCACGCCGCTAAAGCTTCCTTGACCCTGGGACTCCCCTCTCCCGGAGCACAAAGACTGTTGTTTTCTACTTTATCCTCGGCCCCGGCCCAGTGACTGGCCGTAACATTTGTTTTGACCCTCAACCTTAAATAAACCCCTTAAAGAAGCCACTCAGGACGTCTCCTTATTCCTACCGACTACTCTGTCTCCCCTTTCCTATTCATAGTCACGGGAGGCCCCGTGACAAAGTGGTGTCAGAAGTGGGATAAGTCCACCGATACAGGATGGAGAACCTCATCATACAGATGAAGGAAGGACAGAGCCAACTTGAGCTCGCCTTGGAGAGAACCGCCGGCCAGGCGGAAATGGACAGAACTCTCTTTACCTCGGCGATACAGACCCAGGCTGACCACATCTCTAAACTCGCTGAGGGACAGACACAGCTACTGGCTGCCCTGGGACAAGGGAAAGCATTCACTCAGCCCGGAACTGTGGTCCCCTTACAGAAATACGTATCAGGAGACGATCCGGTTTCCTTCTTTCTAAACTTTGAAAGAGCAGCTAGGGCCAGTGCGTGGTCTGGGGATAGATGGCCCTTCTATTTGGCTCCACTACTTACAGGGGAGGCACAAGCGGCGTACCAGATGGCGAATCGAGATGGCACCGCCGCCTACGGCCACGTGAAACAGTTTATTCTGGACCGATTGGGAGTGGACGAAGAGGCCCATCGTCTGAGGTTCAGACAGGAAAGGGGTAGTCCCGGTGACACCCCGAAAGTACTGTTCTACAAGTTAAAAGACGCCGCCGACCGTTGGTTGAAACCGCTAGAGTCCAACCCCGAGGAGATCATGGACAGGATCTACTTGGAACAGTTCCTTGAGGCTCTACCATATGGCACCCAACGTTGGTTGCGGCAACACGCAGGGTTAACTTTGGCACACGCCATAGAGATGGCCACCTCTTATGCTAGGGCTCAAAGCCGAATACTGATAAGAGAGCCAGAGAAAAACACAAAGAACCCACAGCTCGGAAGGACGGAGAAGAAACCCCTAAGGCCATTACATGAGTATCAGAGGATGAGAACCCAGAGGACGGATGCCGCCCCCCCCCCCCAGGTCCCCAGTGTTTCGAGTGTGGAGACTGGGGGCATATCGCAAGGTTTTGTAGAAAGAAGAGGGAGAAAATGGACGATGAACCCATGGATGTGAGCTATCTCCCCCGGTCCATCCTCTACGCTCAAGAAATGGGTCCGACTTTCTATGTGAGTGTTTCCTTGAACGGCCAACCTGTGACCGCCCTGTTAGACTCGGGATGTAAACAGTCAGTGGTTAGAAAAGAACTCCTATCCTCCCTCGCCCTGCTAGCCAACAAAACAGTCAGTATTAGGTGTGTGCACGGCGATGTCAAGGACTATCCGTTAGCCCGGGTTAACCTCAAAACCAATAAGGGGGTGGGTTCCCCATAGAAGTCGGGGTTTTGCCCTCTCTCCCTGAGTCCCTTATAGTGGGGATAGACAACCCCTGTTTTCCGGCTCTCATGCAAGAGGCCCTGTCAAAACAGCACAGAACCAATAGACCCTATGACGACCTCCTAGCCTCCGAACCGTGGGCCATCGACACACATTTTAGGACGGCCCAACTCAATGACGCTACGCTCAGTAACGCTTGGCAGAGTGCTAGGGAAACACAGCAAGCACTACGACGGGTCTATCCCTGTTTTATCGAACAGAACGGGCTTCTCTATAGGGTAGCCACGAACACTGAAGAGCCCCAGTTGTTAGTACCAACCAGATTTAGGGATCAGGTCTTGTTTTTCGCACATGCCCATCTCCTTGCAGGTCATTGTGGAGCTGAAAAAACGACCCAATCCATACTTCGTAGTTTCTTTTGGCCAGGCGTTTACGCCCAGGTCCGGCGATACTGCCAAGAGTGCCAGATATGGCAGAAGAAAAATCCCTATATCCCCCCCTCCGTCCCATTGCGTCCGCTCCCTATCATTAGCAAACCCTTTGATAGAATCGGTATGGACATTATCGGCCCCTTACCCAAGTCCAGCAGGGGTTATATATACGTTCTTGTCATTGTGGACTATGCCACAAGATATCCGGAAGCCCTCCCATTGAGGACAGCCACAACCACCACGATAGCCCAGAGGCTGGTAGAAGTATTCTCAAGAATGGGGTTTCCCGTGAAGTCGTTACCGACCAGGGGACTCCTTTGTGTCAAAACTAATGAGGCAGGTCTGCAAGGAGTTGAACATTCGGCATATCAAGACATCAGTATATCATCCCCAGACCGATGGGCTTGTAGAGCGCTACAACGGCAATCTCAAGCTTACCTTAAAGAAAATGCTCACTGGGGATGGGAAAAACTGGGACCAGCTACTACCATTGGCTTTGTTCGTATTACGAAGTCAGACCCAGAGCAGTCTTGGTATGTCCCCTTTTGACCTGCTCTTTGGTCGAAAGCCCCGAACCCTCCTGGAGATCACAAAGGAGAGCTGGGAAAAAGAGGGGGTTCAGGAAGCACATTCATTGTTGGACTACGCAAACCAGATTAAGTCCCGGTTATATAAACTGAGAACCCTAGCCCACGTATCTCTAGATAAGGCCCAACAAAAACAAAAACACTTTTATGATAAGGGGAGGAAGTGGCGTGAGTTAGGGGTGGGTGAATGGGCTCTAATCCTCCTTCCCTCGTCCTCCCATAAGCTGCGGAAAGAGTGGCAGGGACCTTTCCCAATCACCGGAAGAATAGGAAAAACAACATACATACTGCGTCTCTCCCCAAGAAAACGCAGATGTATCACATAAACCTCCTGAAGAAGTGGTTGGGCCCTCCTCCTAAACAGGCTTCTACGGTATCCATCGTGGAACCCCTGACCCATACCGTTCAGGATACCGTAATCAACACAGAATTAACTGCCACAGAAGGGGAAGAAATTAGGGACCTCCTCCTTCACCATAAAAAAATCTTCTCCGACCACCCCGGCAGGACCCCGCTGGCCGAGCACTCCATCCCAACTCAGGAAGGAGTTGTGGTCCGACAGAAACCTTATAGGGTCTCTGAGGCTCGGCGGCTGGCTCTCCAGAATGAAGTAACACAAATGCTCAAGACAGGGATCATAGTCCGATCCAAGAGCAATTGGTGTTCCCCAGTGGTTCTTGTTCCAAAACCGGATGGCAGCATTCGGTTTTGTATTGACTTTCTTGCAGTGAACCGCATATCGAAGCAGGATGGTTACCCGCTTCCCAGAGTGGACGAGCTGATAGAGCGCCTAGGTGAGGCTCAGTATATATCAACCATAGACCTCACCAAGGGCTATTGGCAAATTCCCTCAACCCGGCTGATCAAGAAAAAACTGCATTTTCAACACCTGATGGCCTGTACCACTTCACCGTTCTCCCGTTTGGGTTGCATGGGGCCCCTGCTAGTTTTCAACGACTAATGGATTCAGTGTTGGCACCTCACCTGTCCTACGCCTCCGCATATCTTGATGACATTGTGGTATAAAGAAAATCCTGGCAGGAACACATACAACACCTCCAGGCCATCCTCACTGAGCTAGGAACCGCCCGTCTACATATCAATGCAAAAAAATCCAGGTTCGCTTTTCAGAAAGTGAAATATCTGGGGTATGTTCTGGGGAAGGGTCTAATAGAACCCCAGTCTGAGAAGGTAAAAGCCATCCAAAACACTCTATTCCCTACAACGAAACGAGACCTTAGGGCTTTTCTTGGATTAGTGGGGTACTACAGGCGCTTTATTCCCAATTTCTCAGAGCTCGCTGCCCCCTTACGGATCTTTTACGGAAGTCAGTCCCTGCCTCACACTTGCATACCCCTTCGGTCTCTGAAAACCAGGCTTTCCTACTGCTTAAGACAACACTGACGACCTCCCCAGTACTCATGACACCTGACTTCCTGAAACCCTTTATCCTCCAGACGGACGCCTCCGGGGTGGGTATCGGTGCAGTTCTATCCCAGCTCGACAGTGAGGGGGCTGAGAGACCTATCGTTTATATCAGCAGGAAGCTGTTTCCAAGGGAGAGAGTCTATCCTACGATCGAGAAGGAGTGCCTGGCTGTGCGGTGGGGTGTCGAAAAACTTCGCTATTATCTCGAGGGTAGACCGTTCACGTTGTATACTGACCATGCCCCCCTAACATGGCTACAGGTGAACAAAGGCTGCAACGACCGTGTCCTCCGGTGGTTCCTGGCCCTACAGCCATTCAGCTTTGAGGTACACCACCGTAAGGGTACGGACCAGGGGAACGCGGACTTTCTTTCCCGCTATCCTCTTTCCCCCGAGCGGGGAAACCCAGGGGGGAGGTTGTGTCACGGATCCCCTAGTGAGTGGACCCCGCCAGCCTCGTCCGATATTGACGCTTTACTCCTCCTCCATGGACAGGAATGGCCTGGCCCCTTTAAGCCCGCTTGGGACCTGCAGGAGGACATCCCTGAGAACCTGACGTCAGACTCGGCCATCCAATCAGGAAACCTTGCTACGTTAAAGGAGGAGCAGAAGGACGGTGGAGGCGCGCAAGCCGAGAGAACCGAAGGAAGGAGAGGAAGGCGAAGGAACTACGGAGAGACCGCTACAGCGTCCATCGTCGTCCAGTATCCCGGAGGGCCGCGAGACGAACCCGAAGGAGGACCCGACGCCTGGACGCCAACGACCTCGCATCGCCCCCGCCACCCTCCAGGAGGAGAGTGGCTGGAGCAGGTACGCCGGCGTATACGGGGGCTTGCGTTTTCACGGGGAGGGAAGGGGTAGTTCAAAGAGGGTGGACACCGATCTGTTTGCTGGGCTGCACCGGTGTTGGGTCGTTGTGGTGGTCCCCTCGCACACCCCCTGCCCTTGTCAAAACGGCTCGCTAGAGCATTTCACTGATCTAGCATTTTTCTTTCTTTATTTCTTTTGAAACGCCGGGATGTCCGACTGCCGGAGCTGATCCAGCGCTGCACGCCGCTAAAGCTTCCTTGACCCTGGGACTCCCCTCTCCCGGAGCACAAAGACTGTTGTTTTCTACTTTATCCTCGGCCCCGGCCCAGTGACTGGCCGTAACATTTGTTTTGACCCTCAACCTTAAATAAACCCCTTAAAGAAGCCACTCAGGACGTCTCCTTATTCCTACCGACTACTCTGTCTCCCCTTTCCTATTCATAGTCACGGGAGGCCCCGTGACAGGGGCATAAAAACCCTATTCAAGCAACTACCAAATCCTTGCCTGGGTGAACCACAAAAGTCATTAAATTAACCAGTCTTTAACCCTCGGTTGCTCAGGCTTAAGTTAGAGGTAATGTGTAAAGAATTTATGCATGACACACACAGTAATAAAATAAACATTCAACACAAGAAAAATCCAAACAATTCACAAAATTAGAGTAAATTGTAATAAATAAAATGAGACCAAAATGACAAACATCCAATAAGGACAACTGGAGATATGCAATTTCAAAGTTTTAGATAGATAAAGCGCCTAAAAGCACTAAGGGCCACTAGTAGTCATCTGGTTGTGCTAGATCAGGGAAAGGTTCGGCAGACTGCGATAGAGCACTGGCAGAATACAAGAAACAGGTGAGTCCCACTGAAAAAGTTAGCTTCTCAAATTCCAGTGCAAAGATTCATGTCTGCGGTGGAGGAGGCCTCAAAGAGCAGGGAGAGCATTGCGGATGGTCGTCACTGTAGCATCTAGAGCAGGCCAAGAGGAGCAGGTGGTCGTTGCTGTAGCTTCGTGTTGCGGGCCACCACAGGCTGTCATTGCTTTTTTGTGAAATACAGAACTTGTGTTGCCGGTTGTCACTGGTGGTCGATGTAGCACAAAGAGTTGGGTTTTGCTGGCGCTTCACGTTGGCGGTCAATGCAGGTGGCAGAGTCTTGGCAGGAACGGTTTCATTCGTGTTTGGAAAAAGCCCAAAACTTAAATATTTCTCCATTACTTGTAGGGGAGTGCACACTGATGTTGCCAAGGGTACCGGACCTGTGGAGGATCGGGACTCACTCTAGCAGAGGCCAGCAAGACTCAGGCAAGTCCTGTTTCAGGTCCAGGCAGGTTCATTTACAGCAGGTCAGCTGGACAGTTGCAGGGAGGCCTCTGGAGCATGTTGTGCCCCTGTAGCTTGAAATGGGAGGTCAGCCCTTGGAGACACTCAGGTTAGCCTGGAATGAAGGGAACATGTCTAGTCTTTTTATAGAGCAGGAAAGGCCTCAATATGAAGAGCAGTCCTCTGGGGAGAAAGGCAGGTCTCAAGCAGCAGCGCAGTCCTCTGGGGAACAAGGCAGTCCTTCATCCATAATGTCCACAGGTCCAGGAGTGTACTGAAGAGTTGTTCTGAGAGTCCAAAATTTACACTTGGTGCCATCTTTCAAAGTGGGTGGGGCATCCTGAGCTGCCCAATTATCTGATTCTGGAAAGTTCTTCTCTTCCCTTGCCACGGCTCCAAGAAAAAAGGCTGGTGTCAGATTCCTTAACGTGTGCAGGAGGAAAGCCCTGTGAAGTGTAATTGGGGTAGGGAACAGCTCCTTCCCCAACCATCCTGGCCAGGGGGACTATCCTGCCAACACATAGTCACCTTTTGTCACACTATCTTGGAGGAATACACAAAGCCCAGCAGCTGAGCCATTCACAGACGTGTGAACCAGAATCCTGGCAGAAGACACAAAGGGGCAAATTCTCAAGGACTTATCGCCGTGTTAGCGGCACTTTATTGCAGCCAAAGTGGCGATAAATTTATCGCACCATTCACAAGCTGGTTTTAACAGCCCATAATACCAGTTTACCCGCGATAGCATCCGCAAAAAACATCGCCACAGATGACCCCGGCAACTATCACTAATGAGATGCAGAGTAGGCGTTCCCGTGCAAAAAGCCGTGACAACACCACTCCTCAACATTCTCAACGACCAGCCAGATCCGCGATAAGATCACAAAACATGCGTTAAGGTGCGTTAGCAGCAGGAAACTAACACCTGCTCCGACCTGGTGTAAAGTCGGACGACAGCCTGCACCACAAAAGAGAGCCCAGCCCAGAGCCACACCTGAAGAGCAACAGATGCCATGGAGCCACTGAACATGCGTGCCGGACACCCAAGAGGGCCACAACACCCACCGCCACCACCCCCAGGACCAGACCCCCCCAAGCCCCACCCCGGGCACCCCCCACCTCCCCCAGACCAAGACACAGCACATCAACTGCACAAAAACATGAACGCAAGCAACCGCCTGATGTCGCACAATTGCAACAATCAACATACATGTGAGCACTGAAATCCTGATTCATACATACACCATTGAAAGACCAAACAAAATGTCACATTCTAATTTGTCACCAAACAACTATTTTGAAGAGTCATGGCGGGGCATCCCTGGACAATCTGTGACTCACAGCCTGCAAGACAATATCCAAGATAAGAAGGTGTGTCAGGCACTTATCAAAGGACAGGGAGAGAGAGAGAGAAAGAAAGAGAGAGAAAGAGAGAGACTGAACAAGGAGCGCAAAGCCAATCGGGCCCTTGGCTCATGCAAACATGCCAACAGCTGCGTGTGTCTCGAAATCTGCGCACCCCAAATCACAGACCTGGCATCTAAGTCAGCGCGAAGTCCACATCACAATTAAGACATGCAAGCAGTAGTCAGACTAAAATCAGGAATGAAAGCTCCTTTGTCTCAACACACAAGGCCGAAGGCCAACCAAACCCCGACCTTGGTCCTGAATGCGGCTGGCACACCCTGCGTGAGATACCATACCAGCCTCTGACGACTCCCACACCACGAACTGCGCTAATGAAACACCAACGTGCCCACACCCCACACACACTTGTCCCTGCACGACCT
Source organism: Calotriton arnoldi (assembly GCA_963921515.1). Lineage (NCBI taxonomy): Eukaryota > Metazoa > Chordata > Amphibia > Caudata > Salamandridae > Calotriton > Calotriton arnoldi. Next base: position 115,893 of record CAWUFW010012608.1, read on the forward strand.
ACACCTGCAAGGGATGCCCTTGACACATTGGTTATAAACTACCCATACGTCCAAACGTTGCACACACATACGACTCATTGCCCAGAGCTGTGGCACATCGTCCACCGAACTTCCGCCGGTCTGAGGAGTTCCGGTGCCCCGAGACCAACAAACGCAATGGCAGGCATTCCCGGGCACATGCACAACCCCTGTCACGTGGAACTTTACTGTGCACGAATGCTGCATCTGTTGGGATCCCTGCCAATGGCAGTGTTGCTAATCAGTTTCCGTCTGAGTTTCCGTCTTGCCTACGTCACCTGCGTCCAGCCCTGGTTCCACTGTCGATCATGCACATTCGAGTGGCCCATGGAGGTCTGCCTATCCAACGCAACGGTAGCTGAATTGGATTATGACCTGACAGTGCGCCCCCTGTTGGCCCATAAACAGGAGTGTCACATGGATAGCCGTGCATGGGATGCACTGATCCTTGGCGTATGTGCTGGCAGTTGCGCATGGGAGATTGCACAACTCCTCGTGTGCAGTGACCACATCGAGGCGCTCCCCTATTGGGCTGTGTTGCGGATTGAGGAAACGGCGTGGACTGAGCACATCTGCCCGGACCAGTCAATGGATTGGCTCACCCTGGAGTTCCTTGAACCCGACAACGACGTACTATTGAAACACATTGCACATGAAGCTGCGCTGGCATTCATGGACGAGTAACTACGTTCCTGCAGCCACATCGGATTGTCACCCACAGCACAGGTTCCAACACCTTGTAGCATCGTGGGGAATGCTCACATATCCCACCAAAACAGAGGACATGTCTGCCTTCGTCTGGACTCTGAATGCATGTGCGTGGAACTACGCGTGTGTACACACACCTGTGCAAGGTGATGCAGTTCCATGGTCGGAGCAGCACAGCGTCGTTTGGCAACATTACCAAGTCGGACACACTGCTGGGGGGAGAGTACACACATGGCAATGTAGCACGACATGTGAACTTGTCGGACCCTTTCACCTGATCACTGTCAGCAGAGCAGACAGTCGGTGCAGTCGGGTGGCAGAGCACTATTCAGATCCCATGGGCTGTGAGTCGTGCCCCCTCACATGGGGCAATGAGCAGACGCCAAACAACACATGACTCATCCAGCAAGGCAAGGTGGGCTGAGACCGTTGCCATCCGTGATGATTGGTGTTCATTTTTGCCTCCCCATTTCCTGCACCTCGACATGTTCCCATGCTGCGTGTAAGTGTCTTAAGCATATCCCTCCCTGTTGTGGCTGTTGCCTTGTCCGTACTGACACGCACATGCCAATAAAGTCTACGCAACACCACTGGTGTCTAACTGTGATGAGTGTTGATTAGATTGGCCACTCGTGTGCCTCAATGAGCATTGTCCCTACACAGGGAGGAAATGACTGACACATGTACAATGGGGGTGGGTCCCTTATGACAGCTCCACCTCTGTGAGCCAAACATTGTTTTGGGATAGTTGCTGGCCGACCTGTGCACTTACGTGTCTTCAGCAATGTGAGTATGGTGTCCAACCTCTGACCATGTTGAGCAATGTTATGAATCATAAAAGAATGTGTCCACACAGATGTGTGTGAGTAGGTATGCGACGTGAAGTTCTGTTGTCACATGTGATGTAGGACACCACTCCTGGCCTGCTACCGATTTGGTCATTCCTACACCCAGCCCTATTCAATACATGGACTTGTGCCTACATCAGGGGGTTGTGAGATTGTTGTTAATGTTCAATGGGGACACAGCTAGTACTCACCTTCACAGTCATCCAATTGGTCATGTGTCTCGGGGATAAACATGCACATTGATGTCATTTACCAGGGTGTACCTTCTTGTGCAATCACTGTCCCTACATCCAGCCATACTTCCATACGTGAGTGAACATAGTCATGACACATCTGTATGATTTCGAATGTTTTATTCACATTCTGGTGAATGACGGAGAGGGAGCTGTACAGGGCCATCCAAGGCCACATAACATGGAAGCCCAGTGGTGGGCCAACCAGAGTCCTTTGGGGATTGAAAAGTGATTTGGAAGAGGGGGAGTGCAGTCCGCAGCAGGATTGCTGTGTAATTGTCAAGCAGTGGAGATATGGCAGTCCATGTCGGGGTCCGGGTGAATGTCGCAGAGTGTTCCGGGGGTCTGTGGAAGGTGTTGTCCCAGGGCATGATGCATAGGGCAGAGTCAGGCAGGACATGCCATATGGAGGTGATGGATGCTACTGCCTCCTTCCTCACACAGTAATTACCATCCACATCTTACTCCTCTGATACTTCTTCTGTGTCGGGTGTGTCCGGTGTGTGTGGTGGTGTAATGGCTGCATCACTGTGTGCCACTGACACATCAGGGTGCAAAGGTGATGGGGCTGCATCACTGTGTGCCACTGACACATCAGGGGTCGGAGATGTGTGTGTCGAGGTTCCTGCAGCAGTCATCTGGAACAGGCTCAGTGGCAGCAATGGCAAGATGAGGATCTGCAAGGCATGGAAGATCGCAGCTACATCTCTCTGGTGTTCAGCAGTGGCAGCCATACTTCCAGCCTGCATCGGCTCCATGGTCTCCATTGTGCTCTGCATCTGTGCCAACTCTGTGCTGTCATCGCTGGAGCCTGTCTGCCTAGACAGTTCTTGCATCTGAGTAATGGACCCAGCGATGTCAGCCAAGGATTGTTGGTGAGCATGGTGCGGACAGTGGGTAACCATTAGGGACTGTAGGTGCTCCCTGATGGGACTCAGGCACCCACGTATGGCATCGAGTTTGGCTGCCATGAGCTTGAAACCCAGCCGCAGCTGATCTGCCATCTTCTCCTGGCACCCTAACACACGGCGTTTGAAATCCATGTGTTGGTCGTGGGGGTCCTGGGAGGCAGCCGTGGTGGGGTGTGCTTCCTGCTGTGTGGTCTGTGCAGGGTGTGGGCTCACCGCGATGCAGCTGGGCTGCCCTGCTCCTGGAGGTGGGGTGCAGAGGCTGTCCACGAGCCGTTGGAGTGTGTCTGGGCAAATGGGCAGGGTGTCCTCTTCATCATCACTGAAGAGATGTGTAGTCTGCTCTGCAGGAGGTGTTGATTGTCCCTCTGCAATGTAAAGGGGAGATGCAGGTTAACAGTGTGTTCCATGTATGTTGATGCATTGTAGATGTTTACATTCAGACTGCATGACGATGTACATTGTGACTGTTTTGGTGAAGCTGGCTATTTGATGGGAGTCAGTGAACATTTCGACTACATGACGGATGTGTGGTTGTACTCGTACATTATCATCTCACAGTGTCATGCATTGCCAGGTGTGATTGGCCAGTTTTTCCGCACGAGAGGCACCAGTTGTGTCCTCTGTCCTGTGGTGTAGGGGTTGCACTCTGTCCCACATTGTCGTCAATGTTGCTGTAATGTGATTGCTATGTGTGTGTGCTGCATTGTTGGTGATTCGCCCCTGCAGCTCTGCATTGGCGGACCCTTATCCCTTTGAGTCAGTGTGCATTTGACTTGTGTGCTTTTCGGGTGCTGGGATGTTTGCGACTTGGGTCAATTGTGCTACTGGAGATATTTGGTACTCTTGTGCATTGTTTGTCTGCAGATGTGTTCTTGACGTCATGGGTCGTAGGTGCACGTGGATGTGTCAGAGTGTGACCTGCTCCTTTACGGATGTGGTCCACACTCAGCCACCTCAGTGTCGTCTCGTTCACCATGTCATGTATTGTGACTTCAGCAATGCTATCTGTCATGCAGTGTCACTTGCATTGTCGGTGTGGCTCACAGAGCCGCTGCTTTTCTGGATTCAGCACATGTGCATGGGTAGGTTGTGGCATTGGTGATATGGAGGGGGGCCCATTTGTGCACATTGTGGACGGGGGCCTACTTGGTGTTTCTATGTGTGCTGCAGTGTGCCAAGGGTATCAGGGACATGTTCCACACTCATTGTGGGTGTGCAGTGTGCTGCTCATGATTGTGCATGTCTGCCATTGTGCCCATCTGCCCCCCTCCCCCCAGTCCTTGGTCATTACTCACCCTGTTGCTGTTGGGTCAGGTCATATCGGGCTGTGTCCAGACCCCCGACTCCTTGCACCGTCTCCACACTGATGACTGTGGCCACCATTTCCTCCAGCTCATCCAGCTCCTCCGGTGGTGCAGGACTCCCACCTCCAGTCGCCTTTGCTGCCTTCATGTTGGCAGCGAGTTTCTGTTTGGTTTGGCTGTGCACTTCATGCCAGCGCCTCTTGACCTCCTCCATTGACCTCCTCGACACTCCGACTGCATTCACTTTGGTGACGATGGACTGCCATATTTCCGTTTGTGTTGCCAATGATGCAGTGGAGGTGACGAACAGTTGTTGGTAGTGTTCTATCACCTCCGTGTCGGTGATCCGGTCTTCCTGCGGACTGAACCCCGTCTTCCTCTTCCTCTTCTCCTTGCTCTCCCCCGCACACAGGGTTCCATGCTGGTCCTCCGTGGGGCTTGTGGAGTGCGGCTTGTCCTCTGCACTCGTTCCAGGTGCATCCATGGTGCTACGCAGTTTGGATTGGTTTTGTGGTGTTTTTTTTTTGCTTTTATAGTGCATTTTCACGCATGACGCGTGGGTATTGCAGGCCTGTCGCTGGTTTTCGCTGATTTTGGTATCCCGCTTCGTGGCATCGCAACTTTTTGGGCGTTCGTGTTTCGCATTTTTTGTTTGTCGCGTTGGTTTTTATGCGGTCATTTGGCGGGTTATCATGCTGCTATCGCATGGTGCCAAGGGGGTTGGGAATTGGACGTTAAGATGGTGTTATTTTCTCGCGATGGACTGCGATATGCAAAGTTGCGTTAAGCTAAATTTGCAATGGTTATCACATGTTCTTGAGAATATGCCCCAAAGTGTTTGGACAAGACAAATACCAACTTTCTAAAAGTGACACACTAAGGAATACAAAAAAAGTGATTGATGGAATGCTTGAATTAATCTGAGCCACTGGCAATTACTTGGGCTGCATCCCAATCCATTGTTATTTTGCACACCATGTCACCTCAATTTGGACCCACCTATATGCAAATCAATCTTGTCCCTGCTCCAATCGGAACCGTCCAGTACGAACTGCCAAGCCAGGACCTCCCTGAACCAGAACCCAACCAACCCAGGACAAGTTTCGCCCTAGTTATGGGCTCAACAGCCGGTTACAGCTTGGTTCCAGTGACACAGTCTAAACGAGACTCACATCTGGGCATAACTGTCCCACTTAGGGTGACACAATAAAGTATACAAAAATGTGATGGATGGCATGCTTGAATTAATCTCACCACCCGTAATTACTTCGTGTCACATCCCAATTCATTGTTATTTTGCACACCATGTCACTTTAATTTGGACCTGTTTATATGCAAATCAGTTTTTACCCTGCTCCAATTGGAACAGTCCAGCCCGAACTGCCAAGCTAGGTCCTCCCCGAACCAGAACACAAGAAACCCATGCCCCGTGCGCACTGTGTCATTGCAACCAAGCTGCACCTGGCTGAAAAGCACATAACTAGAGTAAAACCGGTCCTAGGTTGCTTGTGTTCTGGTTCAGGGAGGACCTGGCCTGGAAGTACTGGCTGAACTGTTCCCATGAGGAGCAGGGTCCAAACTGATTTACTTATGGCTGGGTCCAAACTGAGGTGCCATGCTGGGTAAAAAACGATTGATTGGGATGGGGCTCAAGTGACTGCCAGTAGCTAAGATTAATTCAAGCATTCTATCCATCAGCGTCGTGTTTTAGAACTTTCTAACAGTGGCATTTTCAGAAGTGTGACTTAAAATCTGACTTTACCATTAAATTATAATTTGTTTAAGGCTATACATGACCTCACTACCTGCTCCCAATTAACACTTATTAAATGTAAGAAGCAACCCAGTGTTTGTCAATGGGAGTGATAGGCCTTACAGTAGTGAAAAATGACTGTAGGAGTTATTCACTAACATAACATGTAAAACCTAAACCCACATGTTCTACTTTTTAAATATGAACCCTAGGAGCATTACGAGCCTTCTTTAGAGGTAAGATATGTATTTAAAAGGAAGACTTAGGCCTGGCAAAAGGTTTATTTGGTCAGCTCGAAATTGACTTTTAAAACTGCACTACAGGCTGCAGCGGCAGGTCGGAGACATGTTTTAAAAGGCTACTTTAGTGGTTGGCACAATCTGTGCTGCAGGCCCACTAGTATCATTTAATTCACAGGCCATGGGTACAGGCAGTAACACTAGGGACGTACATGTAATTTAAATGTGCCAATCAGGTGTAGGTCAATTTACCATGCTTTAGGCAGAGAGCACAAGACCTTTAGCAATGTTTAGCAGTGATAAAGTGCATAGAGTCCTAATGCCAGCCAAAACGAATTCAGAAAACAGGAGAAGTAAAGGCAAAAGGTTTGGGGAAGACCACTCCAATGGTGTCAAGTCTAACAATACCCCTCTTGTGTGGGTGGGCCTATCTCCCATAACAGGAACTGGTCAAAACTAGGACCATGTGAAGTATATGATGTGTCAATATGGTGTTCAAATAGTTACAGTTCTGGTCGGTTCCATATGTCTACTCACAAATGTAGGGTTTTGTTTTTCTTGGGAGAAGTGTGGGAATGCAAGGTGTTAAGTCTTTCATCATTTGCTGGATGTGTCTGTAATTTATATCACAAAAATATGGAAACAATTGTGTTTTTCACCCATGCTGTAATATTTTCAGGGGTAAAAAGGGTAAGAACATATGCTGGAATCCACACAATCCACTAAATCCTTGATTGACGTGGATCTTTTTATTTCAGAAAAGCCTAGGGATGGTAGGGTTCTCTGGTTGCCCACCAACCCCATGCTGAAATGTTGCAGACATCACCGATGAACAAATCGAGGAAATTGGGTAATTTTAGACATATTTTTATATTTGAGCAGCAAACTGGCTAAGCAAAGGTATTAGAATCCAAAAATGCCACTCCATTCTTGATTGCCATGGGTCCCCAAGTTTCAGAAAAGTGCAAGGTTGGTATGATTCCCTGTGTGCCCAGTGACTCGAGCTCCAATACTGTCATGGCAATTGAAAGGAAGTTGGGATTTATTTTGGCAGAGTTTTTTAACGTATATTCCAGAACAGAAGGTGTACACCTCTGAATCTGCCTCTCTCTAAAGGCAAAAATACTGTTTGGTGCCCAGGGATAGGGCCCTAAACCCCAGGCAGTCCTGTACAACACCCCTTTCCTTTTTCACTTTCTTCCCTGGTAGTGTAGTGGGCGTTCCTGCCCCACCTCCTTTGGGAGTTTGAGTGAGTTGTTAATTCACCAATCTGCTCTCTGAGAGGGCTAGAAAAACTGTCTGGAGCTTGAGGGATAGGGAGCCTGTCTGATACATCATGATGGGAAGGTCTTCCTGCCCATAACATTCTTAAATGTCTTTCCTAGTAGTTATATGAGCTTTCTTTCTTTTGGATGGGCATATTGGTGCATTTTCCCCCATCTGCCCAGCTGGGGGCGGTGGGGGGCAGAAAACCCAGCAGACCACTCAGAAAAATATTGAGAATGTGATAGTAGTGTGGGGCTTACTTATTCATGAAATCTTTCTGCCCTATGAGGCAGAATACCCACCATACACCAGGGATTTGTGTCCAAAAAGATTTTAGCACAACTTGCCATTGGGTCCTACCCCCAGAAACTAAGGGGCTCATTACGATGGCGGAACGGTCGCCACCGCCGGGCCGGCGGTGGCGATCGTTCTGTCATCAAACTGAGAATTACCCACCGCCATATTAGGATGGCGGTGGGAATCGCGGCGGACGCAAAGTCCATTGACCAGTTTTCCGCCGGTGGCAATCGCACCGATTGCCTGGTGGGTGGAGCAGGACCACTAATATGGTGGCGGTGCCTAGCAGGCACTGTCCACCATATTAGGATGTGGGTTTTAGGAGGCCTTTTTATGGCGGCGATGCCGCCATGGAAAGGCTGGTGGAGATTGGATTTGGGGGCCCGTTGCGGGCCCCCCATGTGGGGGGGGTGTCGCTGCACTGGGGGGTACCCATGGTACCCTCCTGCATTTCCATGCACCAAGTGGCAGGCACCGAGTGGTGCCTGCCACGTGGTGCAGGGAAATGCGGTGCAAGCACCTTTCGCATTGCGGACGGTGCTGCAGCCAGCAGCACTGCCCGCAATGTTAAAGGCCCAGGATGCGCCCGCCAGTATGGCGGTTGCATCCTAATTGCAGTGGTGGGACTGCTGCATGTCTGGCGGGCGGTCCCAATCACTGCTACGGTGGCAGGCGGACAAAGTCCGCCCGCCATCGTAATCAGCCCCTAAATATCCACCCTGCCTTCTGGGGGAGGCAGACTGGGTAGGTTGTTTACCACCTCATTGCCAACCAATATGTGATACTATGCCCACAGGAATTCAGATTTCCTCTCACTTGCAATGGGGATGGTTGCAGTATTTGTGGTAGGGGCTGTAAGAGGGCAGACAGAGGATTGGGCTCCAGGAGTGAGGGATGTGGCCTGATGCCAGGAGGTGCTGTCCTCACCCCATTCTTTTTTTTTTAAATTGACACATCCTCAATTAGGTGTGCCAGTACATATAAAGACAGTATGCCCAATTACAGAAAATGTGATGTCCTTAGAGCAGGTGCAAAATTTAACAGTTTGAGCCTGCCCTGAGGAGAAGTCATTACTTAAAGAAAGTACCACAGGTTGAAACCACAACTCCCACTTTCACTAGCGGTGGACTGGCCTCATTTTTAAAAGGGTACAGATGGGCATAGTGCATGCCTGTGTATCTGTGTCTGTAATTCAGCGTGAATATGAAGGAAAATGGGCCCTGATTTGTATGAGTGCAATCCCCCATACAAATGAGAGAATGCCCCCTATTTTCTTCTCCTGTGTATGATATATACCAGCGTCGTCCATATTATAGAAAGGAATGCAGAATTATCTTTGTCACCTTCTATAATAACCAGGTATCCTGGTGGCACAAGGAATAAGTGGAAACTACCATCGAACCCAAAACACATTCTGTGATACAACCACTGGAGTCTACTTTTCATTCTGTCGCCTCCTGGGGAGGGCAAATAAAGCAAAAATTTCAGAATGTGCTTCCGAGGGGTAGAAAGATTGTTCTAGTTTCAGGGGTTGGGTGTCCCCAAAGCCAGGAAGGTCAGCCCCCACACAATTATTTTTTGTTTTAGAAAAAAACGCTGGTGTCTAGTTTACTTTTTATCACATTGGCGAGAGCAGATTGGGGGCAAAAAACTGTTTGGGCTCCAGGGGTGGAGGATGTAGCCCAATGCTGGATGGGCTGGCACCCACACATTCTATTTGTTTTAAGGAAGAAAAACAATCACATGTTTCTTGTGTGCTTTCTAGCCCCAGGGGTAGCAAAAGGATTGTTTGGGCTTTACAGTTGGTGGTGGCACCAGAAGTCAGGATGAGGCTGTATCCACACCATTCACTTAAAGACCAAAAAGCCCTGGTGTCTACTGTGCATTCTGACCTCATTGGTTTAGTGGAATGTGGTAAAAGCCCTAATCTGCCCTCCCAAGTATGGAAGAAATATGGTTTGGGAACTAGAGGTGGGTGGTGCGGCCTAATGTCACGACAGTCAAGCCCCAAACCCATTAATGTTATGAAAACTGTCTATTTTTGGTGCCTAGTAGGCTTTCTGACTGCCTGGGGTGGTCATATCGGGAGTAGAACTCCCAAGTCATCCTCCACAGCGGGCAGAAATACTGGGATCTAGGAATATAGGATGTGGCCCAGTTCTTAGACATATTAAAAAAAAGGGGAGAGAACCCTTATACTAAGAATAGGGACTGGGTAATCAACACAAAAAAACACAAGGGTCCCTATTCACTCTATACACTAGTTTGGATCATGGGCATTACACAATGATGTGACTAATAATCACAATGTACACATCAAAAAGGACAGTAGCACATAAAAAATGAATAACAAGCTGAATGGGACATATGAGATTTATTCCATAAAAAACACAAATAAAATTAAAAACATTTCATAATATAATACAATATTGCACTAATATACATCACAAGAAAACAGAAAGGTCGACGCTGCGTTTCGGTGAATTGATAATAAATCACCTTCTTCAGGACAGTTTTCTAGGTAGGGAAGTGCTCAAATTCAAAATTCACTGGGCACTTATAGAAGCAACGTGCTCAAGTTGAAACCGGGGTTTGAAAATATCCCGCCTCGTATTCAAGAGGTTACTATTACCCTCCTTAATAAAAAAGCCAATAAATATTTCTGTGTTCGTTGATGCCACCAAAATATGTTTATTTAAAAGATTTTATTATTTTTTAAAAATGAACTAATCCAGATATACCAATAATGGATGAGCTGTAATTGAGGATCATAAAATTTAGCACTCTCCCGCAGGTTTCACTTCTGATCTGGTTGCTGTAATATTCATGCAGCCATCTAAAAATAGACCTATTAAAAATATTGCGGCCTCCCTGCATCAACGAACAGCTTCCGGGTCGGATATTTTCAAACCCCGGTTTCAACTTGAGCACGTTGCTTCTATAAGTGCCCAGTGAATTTTGAATTTGAGCACTTCCCTACCTAGAAAACTGTCCTGAAGAAGGTGATTTATTATCAATTCACGAAACGCAGCGTCGACCTTTCTGTTTTCTTGTGATGTATATTAGTGCAATATTGTATTATATTATGAAATGTTTTTAATTTTATTTGTGTTTTTTATGGAATAAATCTCATATGTCCCATTCAGCTTGTTATTCATTTTTTATGTGCTACTGTCCTTTTTGATGTGTACATTGTGATTATTAGTCACATCATTGTGTAATGCCCATGATCCAAACTAGTGTATAGAGTGAATAGGGACCCTTGTGTTTTTTTGTCCAGTTCTTAGACAGCCAGTCCCCATTCCATTCTTTCTTTGAAAATTGTCTATCTATATTGCCTTATGGGATTTCCGCTCTCTGATGTGGTCCGATTGGGGATAAAACCCTCTCTAATTGTCCTCTGCAGGAGAGTAGAAGAACTCTATGGCTCCCCAGTGTGGAGGGGAAAATAGCCATGCCGGAGGGCATTTTCACCCCCCCTTGAAACCATTCCTGGTTTCTAATGGATGGATCACTACTTAGGGTCCTCCCTCTTATGGCAATCTCCAAGCAGAATCCACTAGGGAGAGGTAGCACCAGAAATGAACATCTTCTCTTTCCAACTGCACCTCTCATATGCAGTTGGGAGCTTGGAAGGATGCGCTGTGTCTCTGAGCATCAATGAAACTGAAAGCTGCAGCAGATGAAAGCTCTTGCTGCTTTCAGTTTCACCTTTAATGTCCTCAGTGTACATGGCACGTTGATCACAATGAAAAAACAAAAAACAGGCCGCATGGGAAGCTCTTCTGCAGCATCCCAAGGTAGGGGCCATTAAGTGGAATACTCCCGGTGTGAGCAGCAAAGGGAATTCTTGCTTTTGGTGCAAAGATGTGATGTTCACATTCTTTGCACTAAAGAAGATGTGCAGAAGACATGAGCATCATGTCCCCCTCAGTAAAGGGAGTAATCTAATTGTATTTTACTGTAAAGTCGTATTGTTTACATGTTTTAAGGCAAATAATCTAAACGAATAAAATAGACAGTACACGTGCACATAACGATTCAATATAGCTCAAAAAAGTCTCGCTCAATATAAACTAAATAGCGCAAACATGCTCTATCGATTTTCACGCATTTGGCAGAATGTTGTTCACAATACATGTTTAAGCATACAAAATCAACACGATTGTAAGGCAAAATCAAGATGCTTCTCTGCACCTAAACTGCGTAATGCTTTGAGGCTGTACTGGAGATTACTTACATGATTATAACAATTATATTACCGCGATTCTGAAAACGTTCATGAGAATTTAACAACATACTGTGAAAGTGACTAATTAGAAAGTGAGCTGAACGATCATATAGAGGTTAAAGGTTTTGATATGCTTTCTATTTTCAGTATTAGTGTACCTCTAGTACCATTTGGCACGTTAGACCAATTGTTAATAAACTATATAATTATATGACTTAATTGCATAAGTATTATCTACCTATGAGTCGTACAAAATCTCATTAAACACCTGGAAATCCTGCTGACCTAGGCATATGCAATTTACACAAGAACTGAGATGACACTACTGGCTCCCAGTGCAATGAAGAGCTCATTTAAAAATCTGTTTCACAGACAAAGCATAATGGAGCTATGGACCGAGTTGGCTCTAGCAACTGGAAACTCGTGTCATTCTCACCACTGCCATAGAGTCACCATTCTCCCAGCTTCAAACAGCTAAAACAGTAGGGGGATCAGTGCCACAAACTGTATTACCCTTTGAGCCACAACAAAATAATGCTATCTTGCCTGCAGGGAACTTCTTCAAAAAACTCGGCTGTTCAAACTAGCTTCCAACAGAGCTTCATTAGTGTCGAAAACAACATAAAATGCTTGTTAGGTGCCAGTTAGACAGATTCTAACGCTCTACATTTATCTTTCTAACTATACCAGACACACTGGAAAAGAAAGAAAGAAAGAAAGAAAGACAGAAAGAAAGAAAGAAAGAAAGAAAGAAAGAAAGAAAGATAAAATAATTGAGACTCACCTATGAAGCTAAATTACATCCAATACTAAAACATTCCAATTGCATGGATAATTTCAATGTTTTTATATGTATAATAATTCAACCAAGAAAAAGCTTTCTAATGTAATAAGCTGGGCTGCACACAGGTGAGCTACTCAGAGGTAGCTGGAGAGCTGCTGGTTGTGGACCCCTGGGCCAGATGTTAAAATTAATTTTGCAATCGCAAACCCTGTGATTCACACAATCACAGGGTTTGTGACTGGAAAATGGTGCTTTTTCTATCTACTAAACCTGTTTTATGGGTCTGAAAAAAGCCAACTGATCCAGAATCGAGAATCATAATTGGGAGAGACCCTAAAAGGGGCCTTGCCACCAATTTGCATATCTCAATGGTATGTATCAATGGTTTGCAATCATAATATGTGTTTGCAAACCATTGATCAGTTACCAACACCTCATAGAGGCATTAACTGATTGGCAAAGGGAAAGGTGTCCTTTGTGAATGCTGTCAGCAGCCTTAGGAGAAGTAGGAAGTGGCTCAGGGGACCACTGCCTGCTTCATGAGATGTTTTCCCACAGGATAATTTTTTTAAATAAGCACCAGTTCTTATAATGAGCATTGGCTTCCTTAAAATTAAAACAAATCAGTTTGAGAATGCAATTATAGGGACGGTGGTCTGATGTACCTTGCAGGCTACCATCCTTGTGCTTGTAGCCAATCATAGAGGGTAGCAAATAACGGCATACCTAATTAGTATGTATTATGCAGGTCGTTCTGCAGCTGTAAATTTTGTGATGCGACCTATTATTACATAGGTCATATAGTAAAATTAAAGGCTGGTCACAAAGAGACAGTGCACCATTTGTAACCACATTTTGCAAACAGTTTTTTACTACATCTGTCTTTAAATATATTGTTGTGAACGTTTTGGGAAAATACAGGGACCAATTTTTATATTAAAATGCGTAAGACACACCGCTATGCTTATAGGGTTAGAATAACATTCCAGTATAACTTGGACAGACTCAGTTAAATTTGGAATTCCCATGGGGAACCAGTAATCAAAGCAAGCCATTAATATGTATAATTTTAAAAATTAACTGGCACATTTTTGATAGGTTGAGAGGCTACACCCCAACTGTACTTTAGACTATGTGTTCCAAATACAACTGTGCTAATATCGGTGAATGCGATGTCAATGTATGCGATGATATATGCATGCATAACAATGTCAATACAAGTAAATGCAATGTCAATGTACGTCATAATCCATCCACGCATAGCAATGTCAACACCAGTAAAAATGATGTTGATGTACATTATGACAAATGTACGCATAATAATGAGAATGTTGGTAAATATGATATCAGTGACCGCCATGTTATATGTACACTTAATAACCAACTTGTATCATTGCTGTTGAATTCACTCGAGAGGACCTCCCCATTAACTACGAGTCAGCGATACGTGGTCAGACAGGCACTGCACCCTAAACCCAAGCCTACCGATTGATAGGTCACAGGTGGGGTTACAATTAGCCCAATGACAAAAGCGCAAACAGGGAAAACCCTGATCGATTCCACAGATAAGCAGTTACACCAGAAATAGGTCAGAGGAGATTGAACCCAATAAAACATGTTTGGCCAAAGGCATGCGTTCTCAAGATACCACAAAGTCAGATGCCACATGTAGTTAGGAACACTCAGCCAATCAGCACATAGCATGCACACCACATGCAGTGATCATGTGCTCCCCATGCCGGACATCTGGACACATACACACTGGCTCACACTAGCTCTCTACGAGATCGAGAGCCACCTGTTTCTCCCTAATCAGATGGTTACATTTATGGTTTATGACTAGGCCCAGATCTACATGCTTTACAAGAATCTGCAATTGTTTTATTGTACCTCAAGAACTGTATATATTACCAACCAAAACTGTACATTGAGACTGTTGTCAGACATAATTTTGCTGATGCTTACCCAACAAATGCGTTTAATGAAACCAACTTCTTCACGTTTTGCCAGAAGCCTCTTGTCTTTTCATTTTTTCAAAGTAAATTCATATCTGAAAAACAACTGTATATGGAAAATATTAAATAACAAAGACAGGAGTTTCTTTCTTAATAATGTCCTTTACAGCTCCAACTAGATTATGGAATGTGGTACAAAACATGAAGTGAGGAATTGGGACAGCATATGCCATCTTTTTCACAAAGCTGTTGTGGAAATTGTGCGCACAGTTTACATCTGCCCAGTTCTTATAAATGTGTGTCCTCATTATGCCAAACAGGTTTATGGGCCCTGATGAAAGAGCATTTACAGAAGCAATAGACGTTGTATATTTTATATTTCTGGACTGCATTGCAAGTTGTCATCCACTTGCAATATGACATACAAACAAGTTTTCAAACAATTTAAAAAGTAAAATACATCAAAAGAGAATGTCAGTGCCCCAACCTCTACCACAGCGCTTTTAATCAAAACCTGCAGGCAGAATATTTCTATCTTGCCTGAAGGGAACTACTTCAAAAAACATAGCTGTTCAAACTAGTTTTTCACAAAGCTCCGTTCGTCTCCACCTGTATTCAGACTTTCTAACTTCCTGCATGCATCACTGTAATTCTGTATTAAACCAAGTACAGTGAAGTAGAGGAAGGAAGGAAGGAAGGAAGGAAGGAAGAGAGACTGAAAGAAAGAGAGAGAAAGAAAGAAAGAAAGAAAGAAATAATCTTTTTTTTTCTTTCTTTCTTGTAAGTAAGTGACAAATAGCCCCTGGCTGTCTTTCATGTCTCTCTTACCAAAGTGATGGATGGGATGCTTGAATTAATCTCAGTCACTGGCAATTGCTTGGGGAAGCATCCCAATCCATTGTTTTTCAGCAAACCATGCCACCTCCTTCTGGACCCAGCCACATGCAAATCAGCCTTGACCCCACTCCAGTGGAAACAGTCCAAGCCAAACTTCCAGGCCAGGTCCTCTGTGGACTGGATCACAAGCAATATAGGACCGGTTTTGCCCCTATTATAGGCTTATCAGCCAAGTATAGCTGGATTCCAGAGGCACAGTTATCACAGGACCCTCTTACCAACAGACCTACCAAAGCTTAGACATGAGTGTCTTGTCAGTGATTTTATTGTGTGGTTGTCACAATGTGAGTAGTACAAGCATGTTGTTGTAGTGACATTATTCCCTTTGGATGATCCAACATAAGTGTGTCCCTTCATTGTGCCTGGTATTGCTTAAGATGCCTCGCATTGGGTGAATCTGTAACTGAGCTGGCTCTGTGTTTCAACTGGGTCATTGTTGGCAATGGTGCATGCACTGAAGGAGCTTTGCAGTGCACAATGGGCCTGTTGCAGTTCTCTCCTTGCTTCCCCACTGTTGTAGCTGCAGCACTAACCTCCCAATTAACCTGCTTTTGCTTTATGTTCTGTCTGTCTGAGCCAAGTGTGACAGGTATGCCCATCACTGTCTGCCATGCTCACTGTGCCATAAGACTCAAGCTACATCCTACTGAAGAGATCCAATTAGGCCAAAACAGTCTAGGTTGCTTGTTTTCCAGTTCAGACAGGAACTGGCCTGGCAGTTTGGGCTGGACTGTTCCTATTGGAACAGAGTTAAGACTGATTTTCAATGGCTGGTTCCTGCCTGAGATGGCATGATGGGCAAAAGAATGATGGACTGGAATGCAGCCCGGTGTAATTACCAGTGACTGATATTAATTCAAGCATTCCATCCTTTCTTTTTTTCATGTGCCTCAGTGTGATTCTCTAAGTGTGACAGGTATGTTCAGACATGGGTCCAGCGCTCACTGTGCTGTAGGACTCGATCTGCACACTGCTGAAAAGGCTCAATTAAGCTAAACCAGCCTAAGGATGATTGTGTTTCCATTCAGAGGGGATCTGGTCTGGCGGTTTGGGCTGGGCTCTTCTTATTGGAGTACGGTCAAGACTGAATTCCATATGGTTGATTCCTGTCTGAGGTAAATGATGGGAAAAAGAACTATGGACTGAAATGTGGCACAGAGTGATTATCAGTGACTGGGATTAATTCATGCATCCCATCCATCATTTTGTTGTGATCGACTAGCTGAGCCAAGTGCAGTGATGTGGTGGCTGCTGGTGTCACTCAAGCATACTCAATGGAGGACCAGTGTTCAGTCTTCTTCTTTTTTGTTCAAGACTGTTCACGGCACAAAGGATTAAGTTCTGATGGCACAGGACCCATGAGACTCTTGTGTCACTCTCACTCGGTCATGATCAGAAGCAACAGAAAATGGCTTGACAGCACAAGGACAGTAATTCTAACACAGTGGAATGTCTGTGACCTGACATTTCATGGACTGGACAGTATAAAGCTAGACATGGACTAGCTGGCAGCTTTTTGTGAGTGTGAAATCTAAAATTCACTAACCAACCCAGGCTTAAAGATGCAAAGCCAATGCAAGTGGCATAGAGTTGAGATGATGACGGATGAACCAGTCATCTGCCCGAAGAAGACTGTCCAGGACTTCAGATTGAGAATGAAGGTTATTCAAAGTGTTATGTGTTAATTGGAACTGTATTTTTTATCTAGCAATTACCAAAAATGGTTCTGTATGTGTGGTGCACTGGGGAGGCAATGATACCTGGAGCTGCTTATAGAGAGCTCAGTCCTCCCTAACCATGATCTGGGACTGTGATAGAAGCTGGGACTGCACAGGGAGCTCCTTACAGGCAGGGCTACCCCTAAATGAAGGGCTGGTGATGGAGCTTAGCCATAGCCCTTGGAGCCCACTGAGGCCATTCTCCACCCCACCACCCTCTATTACTAGATTCGTGTTAAGGCACACACTTCTTTCTGGGAGCTGCTTGAGGGAGCTCATTACCAGGTAGCTTAGCCATAGATGAAGGTGAATGATGATGGTTGGGTAAGACATAGAAAGCATGAAGGCCTTCCTAGGTGCATATTAAGGGTTGGTGATGAAGGCTGGGCACTGCACAGGATGGGTCTATAAGTGAATCCAATAGATTACTCATGCTTGATCTCCCTCTAATCTGAACAACCAAATGGCTTGATCAAGTTCAGCACCTAGATGACCAGTCCTACCTCCTCTTTGTTCACTGCAGACTTTTAAAGTCATCCTAAAACACTGGGCCTGTCTCATCTTAGAAAAAACTTATGCCTACACCCTATACCAGTTGTATTGCTTAAACATACATCATATTCTAAAGCAAGACTGCCTTCTGCATTCCACATAGCACCTACATACATATAATTCACCTACACAACAACACTTAGACCGTTGGGGCAGGATTGCAGTGACATTCTGCAGCATTGGGCATGACAAGTGCCAGCAGTGATAGAGGTGACATGGAAGCAATTGATGTCAACACTGTTGCTCTGTGCTGCTTCAGTAGTGGCCTCCTTAGATTTCAGCCCTGAAGAAATAACACTGACTATACATAGAAAAGTCATAATAATAAACCAACTGCAAAAGTTAGACTTAATTTCTGAAAACCCAATGTAAACCAAAAATTGAGTAGCACATCCAGGTTATGTCATGGAACATTGCCGGACAGCATGAAAAACTAGACGACCATAATTGGGTTTTGTCACTTGCTATGTATCATATTATAACTTTGCAGGAGATGTGGGACAGGAGGGGAGGATTGCATTTGGATGACTGTTTCCTTTTCGATCAATGCCTCTCCTTCTGTAAGGGGAAGACCAAGCAGGGGCCTTGTGACTTTTGTCAAAGTGGATATATGTCATAGAGTTGAAATGATTAAAAGCCACTCCTCGCACATTTTAGGTATTCTCCTTTCTTTCAGGAACAATACCAGGATCTGCTGCATTAATGTTTATAACGCTGTCCATGGTAGGGAACTGGAGGATGTGTTGCTTTCGCTTGATATCTACCTCCATATGTTTTGTGGTGGTAGCCTTGACACCTATACTGCACTCCTGATGTTGGGCGAGGTCAATTTACATCCTTGTTCAGACTGTTATTTTTTATGGGGTGGGGGGCCTGATGGGGGGATTTTTTTAAGGACCAAGTTCATCTGAAACACTGCACTCATGGGGATAAAATTAATGAGCTGTCCGCAGAATTAAATCTGGAAAATCTTTTCAGCCAAGAGAGTTTATGCATGGAATACCTCCCATATTTAAGGGTATTGATGGTGGCTCCATTATTGAAGACATTTATGTCTCTGCGGGCATACACTCTTTTCTTAATTCTTTTTCTGTTGAGTGGAGCCCACTTAGCAACCATAATCCCTTGGTGCCTAGTTTTTGATGGGAAACTGTACCAGTTGAATTTTTTCATCACTTAAAGTCCCAAGTTAAGACCATCAATCAGGGTCAAAGACTGAAATGGGAAAATATTTACCCCATTATATTTACCAAGAAGTTAGTCAATTTATGTTGCTTAGAGATTCAGACTTGCCTAAATTAAGAGGCTCCAAATTTAGTATTTTGCTGGCTTATGCCAAGGTCAGAAGCTATATCAGTAAGGCCTTTTCGACTCAGCATAGGTCTGGCTTACCCCCTCCTTGCAAATGGTTTGATAACAGCTTTACCAGGGCACGTAAGACACTTCTTGCCGAATTAAAAACAAAACAAAAAAAACGTGATGGGAAGCAAGTCAGAGAATGTAGGGTGGCTTACAAAGTAGCTATCAATAATAGGAAGTCAGAACTTAAGCAAGAGCTTTGGGAGGAGTTAACTTTGGCCCGCTCATTAAAAGATGGTACCAGGTTCTGGAAGGTTGTTAACCATTCCTTCTTTAAAGAAGAAAAAGGTAATTATTTAGCAGTTTCAATCCCAGCCTAGGTTTGGGAGGATCATTTCCCTGCCTTATATCAGGAGGATTACCGTGCTAATGAATCAGGATGAAAAATTGTCATTAGAATGGAAAGAGGTTAGAGATGCAATTGTATCC
Organism: Calotriton arnoldi; assembly: GCA_963921515.1. Lineage (NCBI taxonomy): Eukaryota > Metazoa > Chordata > Amphibia > Caudata > Salamandridae > Calotriton > Calotriton arnoldi. Next base: position 135,395 of record CAWUFW010012608.1, read on the forward strand.
TTACCAATGGGCAAGGCTCCAGGAACCAGTGGGATCCCTGGTGACCAGTTTAAGACATGTGTAGATCTCTGGGCCCCACTTTTAACTCTTTTTTTTAATACTGTCATTAGTCCTTCTATTCCGGAGACTTGGCGACATTCTATTATTGTTCCTGTTTATAAAAAAGGGAGCAGAAGCAATCCCTCCTGTTTAATTGAAATATAGATCACAATTATAGGCAGAATTATACTGAATAGTTTAACCGAGTGCACAGAATATATTATCAGACATTCAGTACAGCTTTCATGAGGGGAGGGGTACTGTTGAGCAGAACCTTAATCTCCAGCTTATCATCAAAAAATATGTTAGGGCAAAGAAGGGTTCTCTTCATCTCTCCATCATGCATCTCAGCTCTGCATTTGATTTGGTTAACCAGGAGAAACTCTGGGCAGAGTTGAGATCCATGAGGGTGGATGGATGTCTGGTCAATTTCCTCAGGGACCTTCATTGCAGTTTGACAGCTTCAGTGCACTATGGTAGCATTGGTGAATGTACTAAGCACTTTGCACTCAGGAAGGGTTTCTGGCATGGCTGTATTTTGGCCCCACTTCTTTTTAATATGTATGGTAATCACCTTGAAAAAGCACTCAAGGTACAGGGCATAGACGTTCCAAGAGACAGGGGCAGATAGCTCCCGGCTTTCTGATATGCAGATTATGCTGGTTAATCTCCCGAACTGCAGCTTTTTGATTTGTTTGTTGACTTCATGAGTACTTTGGAGTTGCGCACTAATTTTAATAAGTCTCATGTAATGATTTAAGGACCAAAAAATACATAAAGCTTACCTTTTTCAGTGCGGGCCACATATTGTCTAAGGTTGACAATTTTAGTTACTAAGGCACTTTAATTGATTCAAACCTTAATTGGCAACCTCGACTTAAGAACAACACTGGTAATTTGATAAGAGACTGTGCTGGTGTGAATGAATTTGCTTCCCGCCTAGGTCAAAGCCATTAAAAATCATGTTGGATGTCTATAGGGCCAAGTGTATCCCGATATCAACTTTTGTCAGCAAAATTTTGGATTATGTCAATATTGATCCTCTGGGGATCGCAGAGAATACATTTCTCAGAGGGTTCTTGGGTTTGGGATAGTCTATTCCCACCGAAATTCTTCATGAACAGTTGGGACTGACTTACATCGTAGATTACATTTGGTTGCACCCTCTATTGCTTTGGTGTAATGTTTGGTTAAAGGATGTGTTAAGTTTGAACAGATTAATTATATTAGATTGCATGAAATTGGATCATGTATCTAAAATTCCCTGGCTAGTAATGGTAGACCTGAATTATACTTTAATCCTGCCAGCATTACCAAACATGGTATTGTGTGCCTCAAGGAGACTTGTCTCCTTAGATCGACAGCAGAGAGGGACGCAAATCTTTGGCCATGTCCCTAGTTCGCAATTTTATTATGGTTAAATCAGTGCCTGGGATTGAGGCATATTTACTGTATGACATGCCTATTTTTCACCGGTGTCTTTTGACTTTTTTTAAATTAGGTTTGTTTCACCAGCTGTATCCTGATGGAATATTGTATAAGTATACTGAATCCCTTTATGTACTTGCAACCTGCCTTTTAAATGTGATACTTTGCAAATTGGTATGATTTGTCCTTTGAATGCACATCTTCGACACCATTTTTTAAAACGTTTTTTTAAACTCATGGTTCTTTTCAGGCCAGACTAGCCTCTTAATTTTTGTAACTTTTAGATTCACATAAAGTTTGTTACAATGTGTCAAAGTTTCTTGTGGGGGTTTATAAAGCTATTCGTCAGGTACAATGCTGAGTTAGGATGTCTAATGAAACTATGATGATATGTCCTTGCTTTTTATCATGGTCGTTTTTATGTGTTGCTGTATTACTGATTTTACTGTACTTGTATGACTTTATTGATAAAATCAAATAAAGATTATGATGATGATGAGTAAGACATCAGGGAGTCGTTCAGGAGCATAACTTGGTCATGCTCATCAGCTGTCCCATAACTACTCTCATGCGTTCCACTGCAAATATGCTATTCTGTATAAGGGTAAAAAGATCCCAGTGATTCCTCTTAGAGCAGAATTTTAGTATTTTACATTGGCAAACTGAATCGTATATCAGCAACAAATGTTACTGAGGTGCATGCAAATTCTATATGTAAAATAAATTATTGTACAACAAATGTTGAAATCAGCGGCGCTCTGTGCAGGTAAGCTTGATGGGGCGGAGAGGTGGGGCAGGGCCAGGGAGGGGCGGGAGGGGGATACGTTGACAGATGACGGAATAGGGAAAATTAAATAAATAAAGAAATCCTATTCCATGGTCTGTCGACTTCCACCCCGCCCAACCCCACTGCGCTTATCTGCACTGACCGCGGCGGGTTTAAATACCATACAAGTCACACAGGTCTTGGGCAAATATCTGTGGTAACTGAGCTAGAACGTTAAGATGAGAAACTCGTTTTTTTTATTCAGTGAACACCTGGCCATACCACTGGCACATAAGTATAATGTATTTTAGGAAATCTAACTCCTTCCTGGGGCAGAATCCAGGAGAAATTAGTTGTGTAATTATTATTTAATTATACAGTTGCACTTTACTATTATGTTGAAATAACTGCTTGAATATATATCGTGAGCAGTCAATTCTGTGTGCCAGACTCGGTTCCATTATCTTTTAGAGCTGAGGTAAAGGCTGTGTTTCCAAGAGCAGTGACTCATCCAGCTCCGCTGTTAGACACAAAAGTTTTCTAAAACAGCTCTTTCCCTTGGTCTGCTATGCAGAAAGTTCTTCTGCTATACTGGGTGGGCCAACTGAACTAGTATGCAGAGTTATAGCTTTCCCTGTGCAGCCCCTTGGCAGCTGACTTATAAAACATGAAAGGAAGGCCTTTGTCCATGCATGAATTGGACAAGCAGTCAAGGGTTAACGATTTATGAGTACTCGAAATAATAGTAGGTTGCCGACATTTAGCTGGCTCTGAATGTAAAGTTCCTGTGGAAACACTGAAGGGTAATTCTCTCTGCATGTAGCTTTCGGTTACGGTTGTGTGTGATTTCATAAAAAAGGTTTCGAATACTTTTATGAGAAGCCTTTTCACTTCAAAAGGTATATTAACATTATCAAGAATAATGTCATTTACCATCATGCAGAAACCAATTTACAGATTTATTTCTAATTTGCCTTTTACATGTTTTGCTAAAGGTATAGTTTCCATTATTCTAAACAAAGGTTTATTTGTATGTATTTTTCAACAAAGACTAGGTAGATAATTTTCCTCTTATGCCCCCACGCTTTCCATGTCCTGTCACTGTGATGTTTAGTTCTTTAATGCTGCTTTCAATGTTTGGTTGTATCTGAACCTTGCTTACTTCCCTCTTCGCACTGCTTTTTATTCTCCCCAAGGATTCCTCTACCTCACTTCTTGTCCTCCACTATCCTTCCTTGTTTTGATTGTGGGGTGCTAAAAATGAGTAAGTTAACCTCTTCCCCTAGTATCTCAGCTATCTTTCCTTTTTCCTTTTTTTCAGTGGGTGTCCTTCTGCATCCTCATTCCTCATCTTAAGCCTCACTCCAAACTCGCTTTCACAGAACAGACCAACAAACTTAGTTCAACTTGCTTCATTCAGTTGAAAACCCTGAGAAAAATTCTGCCCTTCATCCCGTCAAATTTACAAAGAACCGTCATCATTGCCCTGGTTTTATCAAGACTTGATTGCTGTAATGCCCTATAAATGGGCATGCAGCAAGGCTCCCTTAAGAAACTGCAGAGCATGCACAACGCAGCCGCATGGCTCATCAAGAACATCAGGAATTTTGACTCTCTCAAAAGCTCTAAAAGGAGCTTCATTGGCTTTTAAAGCGCTGTGTACAGTGCACAGAAATCTCCATCTCACTGACCCAGACTATCTAAAAAACAAATTCTCTTGGTATTCCCCTAGATGATGCCTTCAGTCTGCATCGTCCAAAACAGTCAGGGTCCCCAGAATCTACACAGCCTTGTGGGCAGCGGCGTAAGACAGGCCCCCACAGCCCCCGCTGTGCGGGGGGGCCCCCAACCTCCAGGGGGCCCCCTCAGCAGCGCACTTCGGCCGGAGAGTTCCAGATTGAGTCCGGAGGGGGCCCCTCCACGTACCCTGCAGGGGGGCCCTCTCAAGTATCGTTACGCCACTGCTTGTGGGGTGGCACCCATTCTACCTCCGAGCTTTAGAATCAGCTTCCCTGGCACCTTAGGAACCAGTCAAATCTGATGACCTTCAGGAAGCTCCTTGAAACATGGCTCTCCTCACTTACCTTGTAGCCATTGATATCCTCTTCACTTGCAGCATTTCTTCATTTCTTACACTAGCGCTGAGACGCCCTCGGGCATTTGTCGCGTTTTACAAACAATAAATATCAAATACCTCTCCCAGTCTCTATTACCGTATCTCTTTTTCTTATGTTTTAATATGAAACCGGTAATCACTATGGAGTTTGCAAAACATATTTATTTAAAAAACATTTTATTTACAAAAATGATATTATTTTTAACATCTCTCTGAGTTATTTTGATATTAATTTCAACCAGCCTATATTTCTATTAAGTTACTTTCAAGGAAATGGAATTTCAAATATTTGGTTTCTATTAATGAATGAGTGTAATAATATGGATTAGTAGTTGTGAAGTAATACTTCCAGTATTGTCTCCTTACTGGGAACCAAGGGGCATATTAGCAAGGGCCTTATCGCCGCTTTAGCGGCACTTTTTGCAGCTAAAGCGGCGATATTTCTATCGCCCTATTAGCAAGCTGTCGCTAACAGCTGTTAGCGACAGCTTTATGGCGAAAGCGACCATTTTGGTGCCGCTTTGCATGTCAGCGATATATATCGCTAATGACATGCAAAGTAGGTGTTCCCAACTTAAAGCGACTGAAAACAGTCACAAACACAACTTCCCCCTATTAGCAATGCCCGCGAAGCGATAAATAAATTCGCGCTAACCGCGATTATCGCTGGAATCTAACACCTGCTAAAAACCTGACTTAACCATTCTAGTCAATGGGAGGTGGATTGTAAGGTTAAGTCCTCACCTGCCTATTAGCAAGCTTTTCATTAGCGTAGTGAATTTATCGCTGGATTTCTCGCGCTATTGCTGGGTTTCGCCGCTATCGCTGGATTTTTTATCGCCTTGGAGATAAGCGTTGATAATAACGCGTTATCTCCGTGATGAAATCCAGCGATAGCCGGCGGTAAAAAAAACAGCGCTAAGCGTGCTTTGCGATAATTATCGCAATTCTTTGGTAATATCCCCCCAAGTACCTCATTGCAGCACTTGAATCTTTCACGGTAGTGAAGCAGAGCAGTCTAAGGCCTATTCAAGGGAGGTAGTGTGGTCTAGCAATCCAAATGTGCTGGTACACAACAACACTCAATATATTATTGTCCAGTAAGTGCTTTTTCTTCTAAAAAAGAAAAGTACTTTTGTTGCACGCACCCAACTAAATACTCTGCATTAACTTACAAATATGAACATCAGATAGGCGAAACTCTCTCTGTCAACACCATCATATTACATTTCATCCCTAGTGTGTGCTGAACTCCATAATCACAATGCACTTAATCTACATCAGCTGTAACATCACATTATAAGGGGGAGTGGCAGTATGTAAAACTCAGGCCTACTGGCTTTCTCAAGGGATTACCACATCAAATATATAAGCCCATGTTATGCTTCACCATGGTATGGCAATTAATACCAACAATCATATTGAAATGCGGCATTAAATGTATATGCATTGAAATCTTATTCAACCAAATAATTAATTAAGCATTTGCTTTTAAAATAATGACAAACATGTCTCAAGGTCATTCTTTATTCTTTCTCAGGGCAAAAAATACAGCCATAGACCAACCACAAGGGATCCCTGCAGTCCAGAGTCCGTGAGCAAAATCTTCATCTCTGGGAGTGCCTGAAAACAAGCAAACGTCTCCTGGGGTCATGCTTTTCAGGCCCCAGGAAAATTAGTTTAAGCCTTTCAAATAGCCTTTCATGGGCACTGCGGCACTCTTTGCAGCCCCGCATGTTTATTACAAGGTGATGGTGGTGTTTTGTTCATTTTGGGACACAACAGTCAAAATAACATGGGCAAATAACCCTTTGCAGGGCATTATGTGGTGCTCCAGCCTGAGCGCGTGCATATTTAAATAACGGATCTCGTGTCGCACATTTATTTATTCCTTTTTTATTTTTTGGGTGCACTAATCCCACCTGAGGTACCCTTCGCCACATATAAGGCTTGGCCAGCACAGAGCTCCTGTGCTGCCCCACTGGCTCCCTACCCTACAGGACCCACTGCAGGTGTGGGAGCCGGCTTCTCATTCCCCCTCCCACATCATCGTGGGTGGGTTTTGGCCTTGCTGTGTATCTCCACACACCCCAGCCATGGGCAAGGGGAGGCGGGAGATGGCACAGCGGGAATGGTAGAGCACGTAGGCACTCAGCTTTCTCTCCTTTCTTGTTGGTTCTCTGCCCTGGGAGATGGAGGCCCAGTGGCAGCCTTGCATCAGGCCCTGGGGGATGGGGACACTGGAGCCAATGTTTGGCTTGGGGAAAAGGGCCCATGCACGCCCCTCCCAGAATAATGAAGTAAATAAAAATGCACCAACCCCAGGCCCTGGACTGCCCCGGAACTATTTTTCAAAGTAGCGGTGGAACACCGTGAGCTCCTTTTCTTCTTTTCTTTATTAAAAGGTCAAATATTTTAAGCTGCATAACTTAGCCCCTGGTGTGCCAACGTTCTCCATTTATGGCTCTCTGCTTCAAAAAGGGGCGCACTCTGTAGGAATCTTGATTTACTGACTGGAGGGGTCGCGAGTTATAGTTACTTGAGATAACTATAACTGGTGAATTTCAGTGCTTTTTTGAGTTTTCAAAATTATGTTGCAACTGAAAGTTTCACTTAATGTGTCATTTGTGTGAAAAGTATGTTTAGACTAATCTCCCACGTACAGATGTTCCATCTTCTCTGCAATCGCTCCAGCTTCCCACATACAATACCGAAGAAATCATCACTCAAAAAAAGTAAATAAACAGATCTATCTTGCCTGGCTTTAATATTCTGCTAGCAAAAGCTTTTATTAAAGTGTCACAAATAGGTACTATTAGTTTCAAACTTATTCCTATAAGAAAAATGACAATTTTGCAGTATTTTTACTGTAAAAGTTCCCGATGATTATGTCAGAGAAACAGATGTGCTGTTGACATGACCGTCAAAAAGGTAGAAAACTTATAACCCCACCCCTCCTGGAAAGTATACAGAACCGTAAATTGCAGTGTCACACACTGTAAATGTAGATCCTTGGCTCTTAGCCTAGCTTCCAAGAAACACGTATGAGACCTCATGGAAACAACAAGAATATCCTCGATTAATGTTAGCAACAGATTGCCTTCCCCATTTGAATCTATACCACATTTTTAATCTTGACTTACAAAATAAAATGTGGCTGGTGCTTAAAAACCCTCTGGATGATAACATCATAGGTGCACTCTGCAAATATTTTTGACTAAGAGAGCAAGGAAAAAGAAGAGCAGGTAGCAACAAATCACAAACCCCATGCAACAGTACCAGGAGCTCCACCGAGCCTGAAAATGTGTCAATCATAATGCTGCACAGAAACCTCAGAGAAGTTCTGAGCCAGCAAAGGCATGTAAAGCGTCACAGCAAGTGGTATGGCCAGATCCCGAGTAAGCACAGAGTGTCTCTTATGAATATCTGTATATTTGGAATAGAAGAATTCTTTCAGAGTACCAGAAAAAATATATTAATTTTATGGTAACGACCTTACTTCACATTTAACACGCTCCTCTTACTTAGAGTAAAGTGGTATGTATATCTGCACTACTAAAACGCAGTAATGTCATAATGGGCACAGAAATTACATTGTATCTTAAAACTAGTTAAAGATGATGCAGCAGATTTACTAAAGTCTTGCATTGTCCTTGCATTGTAGGGAAGGTGGTGGGGGGGGGGGGACAAAAATAAAGTAAATATATGAGTACAAAAATAATTACACTTATCTTCCTGGCACCACGTCCTCCTCGCTCGGGTCTTCTCCAGGCAGGCAGGCTCCAACGCGAGACCCAGGAAACTGCAGTAAACAATCCTGGCGCTACTCTCATGCAGCATGAAAGGGGCAACAGGATTGGAGGGAGCGACCTCCTTCAGCGCTCCCGAGGACACTGGAGCCCTATGCTATCTCTAAACCAGCTGTCATTGACAGCTGGGTTAGAGAGGTTTAAAATATGAATGTCTGCTGGCCGTCGCAAGACGGCCGGCCAAAGAGATATACGCACTTTAAACTTAAAGTGCCCTGCCCATAACTGCTTTCTGCTGCTGCCTGACTGGCAGCAGCCGATAGCCCCACCCCCCGTCCAGATGCTCAGCTCGGGACAGGGTTTTGAAAAATAAAATGGTATTATATGAACTATATTACCATTTTATTCTTCCATCTCTGGGGGCAATTTAGTTAGTGGGGTGACTCTCCTCTGCCTTAACAGAGGAGCCGCCACTGGTTGCAAGGGAATGCAAGTCCTCACCTGAGATTTCCTAAGGCATGCAAAGCCACTTTGTGTGGCTTTGCGTGGTTTAGTAAATACAAACTAACGCAAGGCAATGCATATCTCCTCCTTGCAATACTTTGCATTGGTGAAGAGCTACATGGGTGGAGCATGGGCGTTCCCATGCACCCACCCATATATTTTGATGCAAACCCAGATTTACAAAGACAGGTAAACCTGTGTATGCGCCAAAATTGCGTGCCCACACAACAGAGGTGTAACAAGGGCAAATATCTTTATTTCTCCTTGTTAATTCGTCTTCCACATGTGCTGCATTCTACAACACAAATAGAAAGAGGAATTTGCCTCTAAGGATTGTTTTTGCCCAGGTAGGTATCCCTTCCCGCACAAAGCAATCCTGCATGTAATGCGGACACCCTGGCATTATGGTGCAAGGGTGCCTGTGCTAGCTCTAGGCAGCACACAGTACACCAGTGCGGGGAGAGTAGAAATGCTCTATATCTTTGTAAATATAGAGCATTTCTGATCTCTACCTTTTTACCAAAAGACTACATTGTGCTTTTGTCACATATGTTGACGCATAGGCAACGCAATCCTTAAGTCAGATTTACCAAGCCAGGCAAAGCCACTTTGTGTGGCCCTGATGGCTTCATAAATCCAGAGTAGCACAAGTCAGCACAAGTCACTGCCTTGCGTTACTCTGCCCCAGTAAGGTGTTACATGGGTGTAGCATGGGTGTTCCCACGCATCTACCCATGCTTCTTGGCACATTCCCAGATTTACCAAGACAAGTAAACCTGCTAATACATCAGAAATGTACGCTTTTCTAATGGATGCCCAAGAAGGAGAAATATCTTTATTTCTCCTCGGTGTTTCCTCTTTCTAAGGATGTTGCATTCTGCAGCACACTTTGAAAGAGGAAACCACCTCTTATGCACAAAGTGGTCCCTTCTTGCACAAAAACTGTCTTGCCTGCAATGCAGACACCCTTGCACCGTTGTGCAAGGGTGCCTGAGTTGGAGCTGGGTAGTACACAGTGCACCAGTGCAGATAGAGAGCAGGAATGACCCTATGTTAGTAAATATGGTGCATTCTTGCTTTCTCCATATAACGCAGCACAGCAAGCCATCTTGCTGAATTGCGTTCAGTGAAATAATGGTAAATCTGGCCCTAGCTCGCCTTACTGCATTGGCAAATCTGCCCCATATGTCTTCCTCACAGAAATGTGGTAATCTATTGGTACATTTGATTACTGTCAGTAAGTGACTATTTATGCAAAAACATTGATAAATCCAGTGTCATAATCCAGACTGTTGTAATAAAACTAAAAGTTTTTAGGGGGGGTATTACCATAGTTTTAGCCCGCTACTCAAAATGAGAGTACCAAGGCCAAAGGTTTCATGCTGAATTGTAATTATAAAGAGCTACTACAGTCCCCAGTGTGTGTTTCATTTCTCAACTGTGTTTTCATTGACCGTAATACACATACACTGGGCAGCCCACACTACATTTCCATACGCATATAACACCACACACTTCTGTGGCAAAGGTCCCAGATTACTACCTGTTGCATTTCCCACTCCGTTAATGACTTAATGTTATTTTAGTTTCAAATTAAGAGAGGACGTTTGGTGGTAGACTTCTCTGTTGGTCACGCCCTATAGGGGTTCCGTGCGCATATTTTAAGGATCAGGTCCTGATTTAATGTTCTGGTGCTTGCTTTAAAAAAAACCTTTTAAAATAATAGATTATTGTGCAGTGGTTGCCTACATGTCCATAATAATAAAAGCAAAATAATTCTGGCAACAGTGTTAAAAAGATCTTTCCAGATCTGCTCTTCTTCTGCTTGTGTTACTGTGGAGATGATTGGTGTCTACGAGGCAATATCATGCGGTGTACCTAAATACAAAGGTGCTGCCTTGTTATTCCCCCTTAGACAGACAAGCCTTCAATGTACTATTGGAGTTGGAATTTTAGGCACAAGCTGCATTTAATTAGAAACAATTATGTGAGTCTACCTGTAGAATCTCTTCAGGTGCACACCGGCCACATAAAAGCAGTGTGAATCCAGGGAAAGAGCAAGGGAGATTCCACTTCATAAGCAAATATAATTAATGATGAAGTAAGCATATAGATTAACTCTGAAGCAGGAACTTAGGGGTTTATTAAGAGTTCAGCAGGCATGTGTATCATCTTATGTGACACAAGACCCTCTGCCAAATTAAGAGATTTCTCACCAAAGTTCAAGAGCTCCCGCTGATGTGGTGTGAGTACTTTTGACAAAAATGCAATGCTTGCTGGCTGGCTGCCATGTCATAAATTTAGGTTCAAAATACAAGCACAACTGATATGCAGGGATTTTCTCCTGGCATTTGGTGGACATTTATATTTTTTTCTGCCTGGGGAAATCATACTTTTCTTTACACTCCAGGGAACAGATGTGAATCTACAGAACACTGCAAATTTGAAAATCCATTACCCTTATGAATCTGATACATTTGAATACCAGAATTCTATTTGCAAGACATTAAAATAAGACACATTAGAGTAGCAAACCAAAAAAGGTTTATGCCACTATGCTTGATCCTAGCAAACACATGCATCACCAATGGTTAGCAAAATGTCTACATATGTTTACCAAAATAGAAACGGTGGTGCTTGGAAGAGAAGCAAAGACTTTGTCAACGTCCTGGGTGTATCTGTTAGCTGGGCTGTATTACGTGTTTGCATTGCACTCCCAATGATCGTGCTAGGAAGTTGGACTTAGAACATCTAATCCAAGAAGTATAGGGTGAGGTGCATGAAGGTATAGCAATGATTCATTCATGGGCTGGTCAATATCACTTTACTTAAGGACAACGTTTTGTGGTTTATTTGTAAGGTGTGAGAATTGATGCATCTCAATGTACCTACCTTTTTTGGAGTGCCCAGCAGCCCAAAGTCGAGACCATCATATGATGTATAGTTAAAGATTTGGTGTAGTCCACAAGGGAGTATGTTTTATGAAGTGCACTGAGAGTAACTAGGAGTCAAAACCTGGTGACACTGTTAAGCAAACAAGGGTATAGATTGCGCAGGATCCATCAAGCAACAGAGATACAAGTAATGGAGGCACTATTAAACCTTTAGGGTATATATGAATACAGTTAATGGGACTAGTTGTGCATCAAGGAGCAGTCTTTATCAAATAATTCTCGGCCTTTGAGTGATTTGGAAAAAATCAAAGTGTCCTTACTGGTTCATAGTTGCTCTCACTGCCTCAAGTTATCTGGCCATACAATAGGGTACAAGGAAGAAGATGACTGGAAAGGTCTTGCAGATGGAGAGCTGAATGTTGTATTGTGGCAGTGTATTTATGCAGTGGCTTTGAAGTGGGATGGGATACACTAGAGGATTTTCAACTTAAGTTTTTACAATTGTGTAAAGTTTTTTAGAAGATGCTTTAGGTTGATCTTCAAGTAAGAATTCCATATCACATGCTGGATTTTGAGAATGACTGTAGCATATGAAACTTATCAGGATGCTGTTTTAGTGAGATTTGCAAGCCTGCTTTATAGATGACTAGAGGCAATTTGGTAGTTTGCACTGTACTTGGTTGAACAGCTATCTCCTTCCTGAGAATCTGTTGGTATGGCTGATTGCATAGTTTTCTAGAACCTGGTATACGAAGAAAGGAACAAAGGTATCTTTAATCCATTTGTCAGTGACTAAGAGACTTCCAAAAGCTAAGTCTCTGATGGGAATCTCTTGCTTGATGGCAGATCTTGTGTTGATTAAGCAACAATTTATAATCTCAGCATTTCTTCACAGATACCTCGGTAGTGCTGATGCATCCTCTACGAATTTCTAAGGATGGGTGGTGGTTTAGGATTGAGGGGGACTACAGAACTTTCATTAGAGTCTCTTTGTTATTTCAAATATGTAATGTTAATGTTAATGTTAATGTTAATGAAATTTATAAAAGCGCACGAATACCCGGAGGTGTCTTGGCGCTGAGGACCACAGTGAGCATATTTAGCGTCTAGACCTGAAATAACCAGGTCTTTAACTTTTTTCTAAAACTCACTAAGGAGCTAGCATTCCTGAGTTCCATTGGAAGGGTGTTCCAGAGTTTGGAGGTGCCGTAGTGAAAGCTACGGCCACCCCAATGCGCCATGCGGATTCTGGGGACTGTAAGAAGTCTAGCCCCTCCGAACGTAAGTGTCTGGTAGGTTTGTACCATACAAAGAGATTCTGGAGAAAAGAAGGACCTGCACAATTCAAAGCTTTGTAGGCAAGACACAGAGCCTTAAACTTAATACGCTGGGAAACAGGGAGCCAGTGCAAATTGCGGATTTCCTTAGATACCGTTATATGCCTGGGGATGTTAAGCAAAAGACGAGCAGCTGAATTTTGGACCATCTGAAGCTTCTTTAAACACTGCTTCTGCACATTCAAATATAGCCCATTACAGTAGTCCAACTTGGACTGAATAAGAGAGGTAACTACCGTTTTTCTGGTATCCACGGGGATGTACGGAAGTATCTTCCTTATTTTCTTTATAAGAAAATAGGAGGCCGAGACGATGGTGTTGGTCTGCTGACAAAGTGTTAGTTTATTGTCAATCCAAACACCTAGATTCTTGACTTTAGCTGCTGGTATGGGAGGTGTACCCATCTCTGCCGGCCACCACAGATTACCCCAGGTTGGCTGCATATTACCAAAGATCAAAACCTCGGTTTTTTCAGAATTGAGTTTGAGGCAATGTGCACTCATCCATTTGTTGATTGTACCCATACAGTTTTGAAACTGCTGGATGGGAGAGGTTTGATGTTTGTATGCAGCTACCACAATCTGAGTATCATCAGCGTATGACGTCAAACTAAATCCAAATTCACGGATCAATGGGGCCAGTTCAGAAACGTAGATGTTGAACAACGAAGGACTTAGTGAACTGCCCTGTGGCACACCACATGGCAAGATATAAGGGGCCGAGTCAAAACCATCAAGTGACACCGTTGATCTCCGATCCTTCAGGAAGGAAGACAGTAGTGCCAGGGCAGTGCCCCCTACTCCCAACTTCTCTAACCGCTGCTGCAAACGAGTGTGATCAACCGTGTCAAAAGCGGCCGATAAATCGAGGAGCACAAGAGCAGCTGTGCCTCCTACGTCCATTACCGCTCTAATCTCTTCGGTAGCTTTAATAAGTGCCGTTTCCGTGCTGTGTTCTTTACGAAACCCAAACTGTGAATGGTCCAGCAAGTTGTTATCCCTAATGAATTGAGTTAATTGAGTATTCATGATTTTATCCACTATTTTTGCCGGTGTAGGCAATCTGGCTATGGGTCGATAGTTATTGGGGTTAAATGCATCTAAGGTCGGTTTTTTTAACAAAGGGAGGATGGACGTCTCTTTCCAACTAACAGGGAAGGTACCAGAGGTAAACATAGAGTTGAAGATATCTACAAACCCTGGACTCACCAGATCCACTATTTCTTTAAGAAGTGCTGGTGGGCACGGATCCATAGGAGATCCTGACCTGGCTTCGTTTAAGAGTTTTTCTACTACTTCCAAGGAAACGGGGGAAAAAGTAATCAGAGTACTTTTATCGAGGTCGGGACAGTTCGCTGGGGCCGAAAAGCAGGGCCCTGGGCCATCCTTAAAGGCTTTAAAAATATCCAGGACTTTAGATTTGAATGTTGCAGCAATATCATTGCAGAACTTTTGGTTGCCCTTCTTTTCTGTCTTATAGGGTAAAGTAAGTTTGTTTATTACCAAAAATAATTCCTTAGAGGAATTATTGGCTGCCTTAATCTGATGAGTAAAATAATTCCTTTTTTCTGATATAAGTGAGTTTTTATAATTCACTAAAGCCAGCCTATATGCTTGCTTTTCCGGCTCGTGATAGTTTGTTCACCAACGACGTTCCATTCGGCGACAGTTTTGTTTTTCTTTCCGAAGTGATTCCGAAAACCAGGGTGCGGAAGGGGTATTTCTATTTCTAGATACTATTTTAGTGGGTACCGAGGCGTTAACTGCATCAAGAATCCAGTTAGTGTGATTGGTGACCGCTAAGTCCACATGGCCCAGAAGTTGAGGTGGTGAACTCTCCAGGTGGGCGCGAAGTATTGTTTTATCCACTTTACTCCATGCCTTACAAGAAGAAACAGGTAGTTTAGTGGTGCCAACCTGTCTCGCCGTGGTGCATGGAAGACAGAACTTAATTAGTGAGTGGTCTGACCACGTCAGCGGGAGGATTTCTTTTACTATGAGCCCATGAACCGTGGAAAAACACCATCCAGTGTGTGCCCAGCCTCATGGGTAGGGGATTCCACTAACTGGGTTAATCCAACTGCTCCAAATGTATCTAAAAGCACTGCCGTTTCTCTATTATCTTTATCTTCTAGATAAAAATTAAAATCTCCAAGGATAGTAAAGTCCTTATTTAAAAAAATGGGTTCGAGGAGGGTATCAAGGTCAGTTATAAATGCATTTCTGGAGCCTGGTGGTCGATATATTAAGATGCCTCTAAAGGTCAGCTTAGGGTTAAGTTCAAATGTGAAGTGGAGGGCCTCATAGGAAGGAGTAGAGACAGGATAGTAGGTGACTAAAAGGTGTTCTCTAAAAATAATAGGCTCTCCACCGCCTCTTTTTAGTGACCTATCTACTCTAATTGCTCGAAACCCTACAGGGGTGGCAGTAATAAAATCAGGATCTGAGGCGACATCTGCCCAAGTTTCTGTTATAAATAATATATCCAGATCCAAATTTTCTATAGTGAAAGCTATTGTAAACTGATTGCAGCAATTAGAAAACTGAGGTGCTTGATTTACAAAAGATTAATAATTGACAATTAGTAATTATCAAGTCGGTCATAAGGCGAGTTGTGACCTCTAAAATAACTTTTCATTTTTCAATGTACATAAGGCCGCAAAACAAAACTTTGTAATGTCCCTGTGTATGTTGGAGAATGTAAATGAGAAAAAACAAGGACCCCCTGAACAATGGATAGTTCAATTCCTAGGACAGGGACTTAAATGGTAGTAACAAAAACTCCTAGGCAATGTCAATAAAGCAAACAATATACACAGTATCTGTAACATTAAGAAAACCAAGGAAGACAGAAAAAATATGTTCAAAGTTGTTACCATTTTAATAATTTCTTCTCATATTGTCTAAACAAATGATATTTATACAAAACATTTAAAAAATGAAACACAATATGTAACACATCACTTTTAATCAATAGATATAAATAAAGGGTTAAAAAGTGGCAATATCTTTATTAACTCGACGCGTTTCGGCGTATACAACGCCTTCTTCAGGAAAGCCACACAATTATAGATCCTGTTGCAAATTAGTTCCTAGTGATTAAAACCTGCAACTCCATAGTTGGTGGATGTTCTTGATTCTAATAAATGGCTGATAAAAATGCGGTGCACCGAATGTGCAACGATGTCTTATTAATATTAAAATCAATGATTTCACGAAAAGTCGGATGTCTCGTGTAGGTATATTTGAAAAGCGACCTGGTCCCGCTAAATGTTAAAATCAGTAATATGGTATTCTGGAAAGCCTCTTGCGATGGAAGAGATTCAACGAAGAAACTGGAACAAGCGCTAGATATGCGATAGTGTTCCAAATATGTAGCTCAATAGGCATGCACAGTAAAGGACTTTTCTGATAAAAGGAGGCTCCAGGTAGGACCAGGCTGACGATGGCTGCCGATGATGCCTATTGAGCTACATATTTGGAAAACTATCGCATATCTAGCGCTTGTTCCAGTTTCTTCGTTGAATCTCTTCCATCGCAAGAGGCTTTCCAGAATACCAAATTACTGATTTTAACATTTAGCGGGACCAGGTCGCTTTTCAAATATACCTACACGAGACATCCGACTTTTTCGTGAAATCGTTGATTTTAATATTAATAAGACATTGTTGCACATTCGGTGCACCGCATTTTTATCAGCCATTTATTAGAATCAAGAACATCCACCAACTATGGAGTTGCAGGTTTTAATCACTAGGAACTAATTTGCAACAGGATCTATAATTGTGTGGCTTTCCTGAAGAAGGCATTGTATACGCCGAAACGCGCGTCGAGTTAATAAAGATATTGCCACTTTTTAACCCTTTATTTATATCTATTGATTAAAAGTGATGTGTTACATATTGTGTTCATTTTTTAAATGTTTTGCATAAATATCATTTGTTTAGACAATATGAGAAGAAATTATTAAAATGGTAACAACTTTGAACATATTTTTTCTGTCTTCCTTGGTTTTCTTAATGTTACAGATACTGTGTATATTGTTTGGTTTATTGACATTGCCTAGGAGTTTATGTTGGAGAATGTCACATTCTTGTGTGACCTAAAGTCCAAAGATACCATGCCTATTCCATCATATTGTAAAGGTACATGACCTAGATCCTTACATATCACACTATCACAGTTAACAAATGTACCAACTTCTAGTGCCTTGACTCTATATCTGTATGTCAACAGTGGAATCCATGTAATGTGCCCTGGTCACAACACTACAACTTACCCGCCATATTGCGAAAGGAGACACACTTCAAGGAGGGCAGATGCAGTCTATCATCTGTGAGTCAGATATGCCTGTTGCCCCAGGATGTTATTCAATACTATTTTAACTTTGAACAACTAAAACATGCATGCAGATGACAGGACTTAGGTGAGACCCATTTCCAAGTGTTAGGATCTGTCTCTTAACAACAGTGTCAGATATGTGGGATCCCAAAAGTTGCTTGGTGCATTCACACTTATTTGCTTTTCTACTTTTTTATGGCAGTTGCTGCTTCCAGGTTCAGATGTCACAAAGCCACTGCTTGCGCCATCACGGAGAATCAGATATCATGGGGTTGGCCCACACACAGATCAATTGTGGCACTGGCAGGTAAGACGCGTCACTGTCTAAAATCATGTTGCGCATTGGAAAGACCATGAAGTCAAGCTTTAAAGTTGAAAGCAGTCTTTGTTACTGTCATATGTGCACTAAACCTTTAAGAATATATCATGTAAGTTATTATGAATTTGTACACATCCCCTCCCTACCACAAAACCAATAAGTGTTGGCCTCTCATTCATAGTACAACAGGAACAAGAACCAGTGAATGATGAGCCATCTGTGAGAGGATACCTATATGTAATTCTGGTAGTGAACACTAGATTCTATACACCACCATCACAGAGGAATCCAATATTGTAGAGGATAAGGATCTGGTTGGTTCTACATAGGATGATCCACCTATCTCCATGTTACTGTTGGTCACAGGTCTCTGTCGTAGGGAATCTCTAGATGGCAAGTCTTCCAGAGCAAGGGTCAATGCAATATGTGGGAAGGCAGGAAACAGCCTATTGGCTTGTAAATGGGGCTGTACCCAGATCCACCCATCCCCCATCATGCCAGTGATGGCTCATTCAGGCACACCTAATCCCTTAACTGTGTGGCTGTCTAGGAGGAATAAACATAGTCCAGCTGCAAACTACACCCATCATGTGATACAGGAACAAGCTGCAGGCATCAAATAGTTAGGGCAATAAAACGCCAACTTTCTAAAAGTACCATTTTCAAAATTTTGACGTAAAATCTGACTTTGCCCTTAAAGACGATTTTAAATTGGAATTTCTTAGACAGCAAACATGAATTCCACACGTGCTCCCAATCAAAAGGTAGCATTTATTAAATATAATAAGGCAACTCAATGTTATCATAAGAGAGAGGTAGGTCTTGCAGTAATGAAAAACAATTTGTAAGTTATATACTACCAGGACACGTAAAGCGTAAAAGTGCATGTCCAGACTTTTAATTACAATGCACCCTGCCCTTTGGTCTGTCTAGGATCTACCTTAGGGGTGACATATATTGAATAAATGGGGAGTTTAAGGCTTGACAAGAGTGTTATTTTGCCAAGTCAAACTGGAAGTTTAAAACTGCAGTAAGGCTACAATGACAGACCTGGGACATATTTTAAGGGGCTTCTTATGGGGATGGTACTGTAAGTGTTGCAGTCACACTAGTAGCACTTAATTTACAGACCCTGGGTATATGGTACACCATTTTACTGAGGACATATAGGTAAATTAAATATGCCAATCAGGTGTAAGCCAATTTTAAAATGCTTTAGGGAGTGAGCACATATGCTTTAGCACTGGTTAGCAATGGTAAAGTTCACAAAGACCTAAGGCCAACAAAAGCAAATTCAGGAAAAATAGCAGGCATGAAGGCAAAAGGTTTGGGGGTGACCCTGCAGAGAGAGTCAAATCCAACAGTTATTGAGTGAAAATTGTATGAACATATCCACATTACATACAATATTATGGTGTCAGAACATCATCAACATGCATTCTCATGCTGTAGCACTTAGAGAAGAGTGGCACAAGGTTAAATCAAAATACTGAAGACTGTATAGAAAAAGTGTATAATCTACGAAGGGGGTAGGTAGAATGATGATGGTTTGGTCCCTTATGGATAAAATCTAACAAAAATACACCCTATATCCACATAGACTTCCTTGAAATGGGGTGGGGGGGTTGGGTGTTTGAACAAAAATGTACAAAGACACATAAGTCAAACAAAAAAAGACTCAACACAAATGTCAAGATATATGAACAAAAGTCCACTACACAAATAACACTCCCCCAACTTAGAGTTTTTACTGCCCTGTGTGTCCTAAGAATTAGAAATTCTATGTATTCATTTCCTGGCCAAAATACATTATGACCACTGCCTTAATGTGAGCATGTCGACAGAGGAAGCAGGACCAGGTATGTCTTAGAGGACTTCACACACTAAGGGCCCGATTCCGATCTCGCTAGGAAAGCCCTCCGAACGACTCGGATCTGGGGGGCTTTCCTAGCGAATCGTGCTGTGCGAGTCCGACCGAACGAGTACGATGCAGCCGTATGCTGACGGACTATGTTTGCTCGGACTCCCATTGAACTCTATGGGAGCCTGCATACCGACGTGTACACAGGCTCCCATAGCAAAAAGGGGGTGGGTGGGGCAAAGCGTACACCCTGTGGCGGGCCCCCATGTTGCCCGCCACACTGCATGCTTGGATCGGGGGACCCATGCGCACCCCCCTGCGACCGATTCGGAGGGTCCCAGGTGAAGGAGGGCCTACTCTGGCCCCCTGAAGTCCGATTCTGACATCCGTTTCATCTCGCTGCGACCGAGACGATACAGCTGTCCGAATCATGCATCGTACTCCCTCGTTCGGAAGCCGGGTCCATTGCATGGCACAATTCGGCTCCAGACGAGTCGGATGGACAGATTCGGGTTCGGAAACGATTCAGTCAAGTCGGACGAGATCTTTGCATTGTACTTGGTCGTTCGGAATGGGGGACGATTCGGACAGAAGCAGTGGCTCCGAATCTGATTTGGTCATTCCGGATCCCGTCAGGAGCCCTTCCGACCGAGATCGTAATTGAGCCCTAAGTCAGAGGCTGGGGTTTTAAAGAGCTCGGTATTGAGAAATACAGCTGATGGGAAAGGTAAGAGAGATAGAGGCATACAAAAAAAAGTGGAGACAAACATGGTCTCTGTGGATGCAGCCTGAGTATACAAGGGGCCCCCAGTCCCAACTCCAAATGCTAGACATCCACTTCCCAAGACCTTCAGGATGACTTACTTTGAAGTCACTACTTGTCTCAATAGTGCTTTCCTTGCCCAACAAAATCAAGATTTTGAGATGGGAGGATACAAAAGGGCTTGGGTTTTCTGGAAGAACTGCTCCATGCAGAGTTAAAACCGAGCAACACCATTCAGCAAAACATGGGATAAATCACACAGAAAGAGGGAACTTAATTGTAGCTCATAATTTACTTATCCCCTTTTATAAGTACATTAAAGGAACCTTACCATAGGATCTACAGTGCACCAGGTATTCTAGGCTACCTATAGTTCTTAAATCGATCTATACAGTCTTCCCAACTTCTGTAAGCACGCCACACCTATTCAGAGGTTGCTTACTGACTGAGTTTAATCTATCTGTTCAAAACTCAACCAATAAAAGATATGACACTATCCTTTTATGTCTGTACAAAACTACCCATCTGTAAGTCTGCAGCTTGAAACAAGGCTTAGTAGAAGCAAATTTGTTCTCACTCTCCTGTGCAAAATGGGCAGAACATTTGATTTTCAACTTCAAAAAGTGCCTGTCAGAGTCCTTAATGTATAAGAAATGCAAAATGTGCTAGACCAGAGCCATAAAGAGATACATTGCTTTAGAAATGTTTACTTTATGCTAATTTAATACTTCATCATTGACCAACTTTTGGGCCTGAAAACTTTAATACCATGCTATGTATGCAACCTAATAGAAACCACTTGTTAAAATAGGAAAGAGTTTCATAAATGTCTTTCAGATGACCTTCGCTGCCTTTGCGTTCACTCAGGCCACGTTATAGTACAGTACTTTTCTTGTATACTTGGACGACCTGTTTGACACTTTCTCGCATCGCTGTATTGACGCAAAATGAGATCAAGGAGAATCAAAACTCATACTCTAAAGTCATCTTTTGTATCATTGGACAATCTACTAAAGTGGGGCTTATGCTTAAGATCTACAATAGCAGACAGCGAAGAAGCTTCCCAAGTGAAATTATTATAGTTGTGTGAATCAACAGGCCTTTCAGTGACTGCATTTGGAATAACATCACTTTTTAGCCACTGAAAATGGTTTCACTGCTTACTAAAACATCTTCAGCCTTATCACTGGAGAACACAGCTCATAAAAAAACATTTAATGTCAAACTTAGCTAGACTGGATCCTGCAACTTTGTCTCTGAGTGAACTTGTCAACCCTTTCAAAAGATGCACATAAGAACAAACACAAATTCAGGTTTTCAAGTTCAGGTTCTATTTCATATCCTTCTCTAATTATGACCTATGGGCATCAGAAAAAGAATGAAAATATCATACATACCATCTAGTAATAAATGAACGTAACATAAACAATGGCTTAAATAGGAAATGGTTAAGGTGCTTGTTGTGTTAAGTTTCAGTTGTTGGTGGAAAGACTGCTGGGTGGGTTTACTCCTGACGTCAGTGAGGAGATGTTTCATAGGATAGCAGCAGCTCCTGAGAAAGGTTTGTGCTGTGTATGGGATGGAATGTACCTAAGAGTTTCTTGAAGGAGATTATTTTTCTTCTGACATCTCTCAGACCACCCTTCTATGCTCTAATTTTAAGAGCACTATATTACTTTTTTTATTTTTATTTTTTTAATAAAGGCTGAACTTTTTTTTGCATCATTGCACTTAGATGACCCGAATAGGGTACCATGGTATTAAAAGTTCCACTTTCTCTTACAATTTAGATATAAGCACCCATCATAAGTGCATATTATTAACATTCACTACCTTTTCTAAAAAGTGATTTCCCTTTCTCTGTCTACATTATTTGTAGGATGCTACATCCCTTGCCCTGATGAAGATGTTATAATTAAGCAATCGCCGGGGTTGAAACATCAACATCTTCACTATATTGGCTAGACATTGATCTTACAGAACTGCAGTGCTTAGATTCACATTATTATCAGACTTTCTGCCTGAATTCCTTCTGTATAGAGTCAATATTGGGCCTTTTCCTTCATTCTCTTGTGCATATTTCACTTTTTACTCCTCAATCACTTGCACTGTGTCATCACATGTAGCACCTCCTTTACTTATATTGAAGCATTGTTAGTGTATATCTTTTTTTATTTACACAAATGTAAATTTGTTTTGAGACAAAGTTTCCCTGAGCATGAGTTTTACCTTTGCCGTTTGTTCAGATAAGTTCAAGCCCATTATCATTGCGCCTCTTTATCCCAGAAAACCATTGTTATTTATTTTAACTTTAGGAATACGAGGTAGCCCCTTGCTTTCCTTATAACAATTTTTAGGACATCACTGGATATCCCTGCTTTCCTCAGGCTTGAGGGAGACTATCTGCGGTTCAGAAAACAACGAAAGCCCTGGCTATTCACCTTGGCCTATAACTAGCTGCTCCCGGCTTAAGCTGCACTCACCTGACATTCCACAGCGCCAAGAAACCTGTTGGTGTAAGTGCGCTATACAAATACCCATGTAACATAACATAACATATCTTTGCAAGATAAGTATGACCTACACTCCTGTCTGGGTAGTGGTTGGGTGATGTGGATTGATGGTGTTGCATCAGCTTTAGTGGAAGACCAGATCTGCAAACTCAGTAGCCAGAGGATGATTTGGCTTCCTAGAAGCTTAACTTCATGTAGTTGGTTGACTGGCCCCATACACAACTACTGCTATAGCTCTTAAGTAATGTGGCCACGCTACCCACCGTGCCATACCATCAGGAACCTGGCAGAGAATCAAGATGGTCACCCACTTCCTGGTGTAGTCCATGTCCATTAGGCATTTGTACTCTCAAACTAGTCTTGCACAAACTGAGGGCTGGGTGCCTAGTCTAAATGTAATCCCTATGGAGTTGTTTGCGTGTTGCTATTACTGGTTCCCAGACTTTACCAAATATGTTTCTTTTCTCATACTGCACTTATGACTTTCATGCATTACACTGCTGGCCCTTCTCAGTTCACAGACCAGTGTTGTGACCCTGCTCTTTATTTCATTCTCCAGGACTGGACATGAATCAACACTTCAGATGTGGGGCCAGCCAAGCCCACTTTGCAAATGCCTCTCCTTCCGTTGTGGGCCTGATTGAGTAAGCAAGATTACATCCTCACTTTTATAAACCCAAGGAGGATGCAGTCGCAGACTTCAGTCCATGTTGCAGATGTCCTCCATCCGAAGAATCCCGACTCAGCTTCCTCCTCAACTGTCTCATGCAGGGCTGGGAAAGGAGCAGCGCTTCCTTCAATGTGCATCATGCTGCTATTGCAGTGCACACATTAAGGGTTAGCCAAGGGTCCCCTTGAGTTTTTAGGGTGATGAGGGTATGGTGGATTGCTCTGTTGAGTTTGATGGGGCACTATAAAGACATGTCTACTCTGTTCTCCTTGCTGGACACGGCCCTGTGTGTCGTTCATTTAGAGCATTAGTTAAAAAAATAAAATGAAATGTAAATGAGATATTGACACTGAAACTCACCAAGGACATCAATAACAATCTTCTGCTCCTGATCATGCTCCACTTGAACCCTGAAACACATGCTACATGCCATGTGAACTAAGATAAAGCTGCTATGCACACTTCAGTTCAACACTAATTGTATCCTCCTAAGAAGAATCACCAAAGACACAAGAAGTGCATCCACGAGCAAGGCAATAGGGCAAGTTCAAACAACATATGGTATTCCATACCGCCTTCTACAAAAACCTACACGCACATGCAAGTCATCCCCTTTGCCAGAAAGGACATTATTTTCACAAGATTCTTAATCACATAGTCCCATAGAAACGCCTTATTGAGTTTCAGAGGTAATAACAGTTTCAAATGAAAGTATGTATGTGATGCAATAATGTGTTTCACCACATGTTCCAAACTGCTCTTAGATTCTTGACATCATTCTGCCATCATAGGTGCCAAAAGAATCTTGGCATGAATCTGATGATGATGTTATGGTAAGTTGCACACTGAGCCTTACATCACAAAGAAATTGTACCGGTCTCCTTAAAACTCCTGTCTTCGCATATCCCCAACAGAGATAGCCATTAGCCCATAAAAGCATGAATGTTAATACCCTACCACAACTAAGCCATCAAGAACAGAATAAATAACGCAGAACCATTGAGTGAGCTGTTGGGATTCTTGAGCAGACAATAATGTGTCTCCATAAGCTAACTTTTCTGAGTCAAGTTTATCCCCTAATGATACCACAAATTTAACTTATTTGTGGCTGATATTACTCCAGTACATGCTTTGAGAGGAAAGGACACAAAGGCACAGAAAGCTTTGCTGTTATTGGAGGCAGGGGAAGCTTTTCAGCACTCCTGTCGGGTGAATATAAATGCTACTCATACCCCATGACGCGCAGTGTGCTTGGAGAGGGCAAAGACTCAAAAGCCCACACAGCTTTGCTGTTATTGAAGGCAGGGAAAACTTTTCAGCGCGCCGGTCAGTGCATATAAACACCACTCACCCCTGAGGCATGGGACATGCTTGGAGAGGGCCAGAACTCAAAGGCCTAGAAAGCTTTGCTGTTATTGCAGGCAGGGAAGTTTTTTCAGCATGCTGGTCGGGTGCATTTAAATGCCACTCACACCCTGTGCAGCAGAGCACTCTTGTAGAGGGCCAGGACTCAAAGGCCCAGAAATCGTGTCCACTGACTATATTTGTTCGCCTCTTCAATTGGCAAATCCATGTACCACCTGGGCAGAGCTCAATGATTCCCCTTTGCCTCTAGTTAAAACGAAAAACGGGGGTGTTATAAAGAGGAGAGGGGCAGGGGGCAGTAAAGCAGCTAGGTCCAAGTGGGTCATTGTGAACTGTGGGAATGACTTAGACTACTTAAATGAACTGTGTGCTAGATTCAAATCATTTTTAAAGGCATACATTAAGCCTCTTTCAGATTGGTTAGACACAATTGAATCCAGTCTGGCTAAGCTAATTTCGCAAAAAATGACCAATAGTTCACATACTGAACCCAAAGACAGCTCTCATGAGGTTAGGGGGAATATGTCTGGCATGTGCTCAGCAGGTTGATTGAGGAAACCTTACTTCCTCTGGTTCATCTTTTCCGTTGCCGCCTATTTCTCCCATTACTCCTCCTTCCCTACATATTCCACCTAATCCGTCTGTTTGCGTTAGTCCTAGGTATATTATTGACAATGGCCGGGCTGCTCTTCCTCAGCAGGTTTCCTAGGAGACATAGGATTCACAGGGCAGACTATTTTGAATTTGCCCCTCTCAGCTTGTCCCATGACTTAATCCTGGTTAATGTCCCTAAACATAAACTAATTTAGGAAGAGACCAGCGATCAATTGATTTATAAGGTGTTGCAATGGTTATGCAAGCATATGGGGTTTAGTTTAGGCCTGGGCGGAAAACTACGCTACGCTCGCGTAGTTTGCGCAAATACGCGCTACGCGAATTGCACGTAGCACAGTGCAAAAATGCATAGCGTAGCAGGCATTTTTTGCTTGCTCGCGGTCCTCAACGTCAAGTTGGCGACCGCGAGCGAGCAAAATGACATCCCGGCGAGACTTTTTCCTTGTTCGCGATCAGCAACATCAAGTTGCCGATCGCGAGCATGGAAAATAAACCTCCCGGCGAGATTCTCAACGCGGGGAGGTCAGGTTTCTCATTGCGAGTGGTCGCGTATGCTTGCGACCGCTCGCGATGAGAAACTACCAGTCCGCGTTGAGAAAACTGCTGCTCGAGTACAAATCTACTCGAGCGGCAGAAAACGACCGCTTGCACTGTGCAAGATGCCGTTTGCAATGATTGCACAGTGCGGACAAGCATCCGGCACTGTGCAATCATTGCGAACAGCATTTCCTACCGCACTACGCAGTCCGCGTAGTGCTACGCGTAGCTCGCGTAGTGCGAAGTGCACTTCGCGTAGCTACGCGTAGCGCTACTACGGGAACTACGCCCAGGGTTAGTTTAGTTCCATGTTTAATAAATAAATACCAGGCAGGCTGATTGGGCTGGGCCTATCCCCAAAATATTGAATGGGTACTGAATTGTTGTTAATTTTAAAGTTCCTAATATAGTGCACAGTCTTCTAGCCTATCCACTCTTTCTGGGCATTCTCAAATATTCCACCACCCACTTTGATATTTTTATAAGCCCCCAATATCTGGTTCGACTCGTCCCCCACCTTCAGGCTGAATCAATTGCACCCTGTGTTTGACGTGACGTATTGCCTGTTGCTAACATATTTGCGGCTTTGAAAGGTGTGCCTCAGTGTGATTGACTTTTTAACCTGTCTGGGGCTAAGTCTTCAATTAGCGGGAGTGATCAGGAATTTAGTTCATTGGAGGCGATTCCTATGGGCTCCAAATGTCCTATTATCAAATATGTGGAATTAGATATTTTTTTCTGAAAGTATATATTTAACTAGTGTAAATGGACAGGATGCAGATGTATTGAGAAATATTAACTTATTAAAACTAAGGGCAATTTGTCTGTATTAAGGGCCAGATGTACGACCCATTTGCGAGTCGCAAATTGCGTCGCATTTGCGACTCGCAATTTGCAACTCGCAAATTGTGATGCACAACAGTGTCTCAGGCACTGTGTGCGATTCATAATGGGGTCGCAAATTGCATGCCTCATTAATATTAATGAGGCAGGCGCAATTTGCGACCCCATTAGGAATGGCTCGCACTCACAGGGATGGTGGCTTGCTGGGGTCAGCAGACCACCATGTCTGTGACTGCTTTTTTAATAAAGCAGTTTTAAAAAAAAAAATGCAGCCCGTTTTCCTTAAAGGAAAACAGGATGCATTTAAAAAAGAAAAATGAAACTTTTCAGTTTCATTTTTTTAAGGGCAGGCAGTGGTCCCTGGGACAACTGCCTGCTCTTAAAAAATAGTTTTGCACATACTCACAAAGGGGAACGGGACCCGTGGGGACCCCTTACCATTTGCGAGTGGTTTACCACCTACTTGAAGTAGGTGGTAAATTGGAGTGTTTTGCCGTCACAAATGCGGTCACAAAACAATAGTACATGGCATGGTGACTCGCTATTAGGAAGGGACGCCCCTTCCTAATAGCGAGAGTCACAAATGCTATTTTGCTTGTCAGTGACTCGCAAAATAGCATTTGTACATGCCATTACCTTTTTTTGCAGTCGCAAATGGGAGGATCTCCCATTTGCGGCCACAGAAAACGGTCGTACATCTGGGCCTAAGTGTCTTGTCTTGGAATTTTGCAGGGATCCACAGCAAAATGGCCCAGAAAGAATGGATGTCCTTGACTGATCAGCATGATTTTGTAATTATGCAAGAAACTTGGGCTACTATTTCTCTTTTATGTAACGGTTACTTATGCTATTCCATCCTCGCAACACCTTATATATCCAGGCATCCAAAAGGGGGTTTATCTGTTTGTGATAAGCTTGGGGTGAAAGTGAAATTGGTTCCCCTGGAGTTTAATAGTACTGAGATTCAAGTAATATAGATGGTTGGTTAAAACAGTTTTAATCTGTTTATCATTAACCTTCATAATGATGACTTTTCCATTTCCACCGATAAGAATTTTTTATCTCTATTTAAGATATTTGATTCAATCAATCAATCAATCAATCAATCAGAGCATTTGTAGAGCGCACTACTCACCCATGAGGGTCTCAAGGTGCTGAGGGGGGGAGGGGAGTGCTGCTACTGCTCGAACAGCCAGGTCTTGAGAAGTCTCCTGAAGGTCAGCAGGTCCTGGGTCTGTCGCAGGTGGATGGGGAGGGTGTTCCATGTCTTGGCGGCGAGGTGGGAGAATGATCTGCCGCCGGTGGTCGTTCGGTGGATGCGTTGTACGAGGGCGAGGTCAGCGGAGCGAAGCTGGTGGTTCGGGGTGTAGAAGGTGAGACGTTTGTTGAGGTATGCTGGTCCGGCGTTGTGGAGTGCTTTGTGAGCATGGGTGAGGAGCTTGCAGGTGATCCTCTTGTTGACGGGGAGCCAGTGCAGGTCTCTCAGGTGGGCAGTGATGTGGCTGTGGCAGGGGATGTCGTGGATGAGGCATGCAGAGGCGTTCTGTATGCGTTAAAGTCTTTTCTGGAGTTTGGTCGTGGTTCCCGCGTAGAGGGAGTTGCTGTAGTCCAGCCTGCTGCTGACGAGGGCCTGGGTGGCTGTCTTTCTGGTTCCGGTGGGGATCCATCTGTAGATCTTGTGAACCATGCGGAGGGTGTTGAAGCAGGAGGAGGAGATGGCGTTGACTTGCTGGGTCATTGATAGTGATGAGTCCAGGATGAACCCCAGGTTGCGTGCGTGGTCGGTGGGTGTCGGTGCAGCTCCCAGCGTGGCCGGCCACCAGGAGTCATCCCAGGCGGAGGGGGTGGAGCCGAGGATGAGGACCTCCGTTTTGTCTGAGTTCAGTTTTAGGCGACTGTTCTTCATCCATTCGGCGACGGCCTTCATTCCTTCGTGGAGGTTGGTTTTGGCGGTGGAGGGGTCCTTGGTGAGGGAGAGGATCAGCTGGGTGTCGTCTGCGTATGAGACGATGTTGACATCGTGCGATCGGCCGATGTAGGCGAGCGGTGCCATGTAGACGTTAAAAAGGGTCGGGCTGAGGGATGATCCTTGGGGTACGCCGCAGGTGATCTTGGTGGCTTCGGATCGGAATGGAGGGAGGCGGACTCTCTGGGTTCTGCCGGTGAGGAAGGAGGTGATCCAGTCCAGGGCTTTGTCGTGGATCCCTGCGTCGTGGAGGCGTGTGCGTAGGGTGTGGTGGCAGATGGTGTCGAAGGCGGCCGAGAGGTCCAGGAGGATGAGGGCCGCGGTTTCACCGTTGTCCAGCAGGGTCCTGATTAACTTGTGTCTAAACATAAGTCTTCACTAGTGGAATGTAATATTATGCTTTGCGGGGTTTTTAACTCTACATTTAATCTCCTTACTATTAATTTAGGCACCATTACATCTTACTCTGATAATTATATCATACATGGCCTCTCTGACTGCAGAGGAGCTGAACTAGGCCATTATATCCTTGTGTGAGATCTTATACATATTCATGATATTGATTATGATATTGTTCCAAGGCTTCTGACACTCAATGGAAGAGGATGTGCCTCTATAATTGATTGCATGTTCGTAACCTGTGGGATGGTACAGTATTTGGTAAAGTGTGACACATCGGACGCAAGTTTTTGGGATCATAATCCGCTGATATCTACATTTACTTTAGCTATGAGTTTTGTGAAAGGCATGGGACAAGCTGTTATACAACCGCTGCCCCAACATAATGGGCTTATGTTAATTTGGTGCCTGCCTGATCCTAATATGTTTTTGAACAGACTAATTAAATCTAATGTAGACACTTTTATGGTGTGTTTATCTGGCAATATTCTGGGGAGAAACATATGTGGTCAGTGTACAGTTTTATGTGAATTAATAAATAGATCACTGCTTAAGCCTGTACGCAGACCTGCACCTAAAGTTTACTCCTTGGTTTGATAGATCTTGCTCTTATTCTAATAGGAGTTTGCAGAGAACCTTAGCCCCTACTCCCAGGAATTCCACTGCAGTTGCACAGGCTCGGGCACTTTATAAAGAGGACCTGTCTAAAAGAAAGATTGAAATCAAAAGGGATAATTGTGATTGTCTAGCTGTTGCATCCTCTTCTAAGAACCGAAGTGTGTTTAGAGAGAGGCTAACTATCTATGAGAATAAAAGATATAGCCCTCCATTATAAATGGTCATATCACTGGAGCATTTTAGTAATATATGTTGTTGAAATTCTGCTTGCAGCATCTCCGCTGATGTACTTTGTAATAGTAATAATATTGTGAGGCTCCATATCTCCGTAGATTAATTGATTGTTGCCCTTAATCAAAGCTCCTCTAGTAAAGCTCTGGAGCCGGATGGGGTGCCCTTTGATATTTTTTAATTCAGGGTAGACTTTTGGGCTCCTTTAATTACTAACATATTTATTAACTTAGATCTACCTGAACTCCCTACTTCCTGGGCAAGCTCTATAATTGTTCCGGTACTTAGAAACTGGGAGTCTTACTGATCCAAAATATTATAGACCCAGCTCTTTAATTGATTCCTCTGGGGAGGCCTATCTTTTAATAAGTTGAGAGATTGGATACACTACAATAATGTATTTTCTACTTGTCAATGTGGGTTTAGAGAAAGGCTTGGGACAATGGAACAGTGCCTAATCTCCACTTGTTAGCAGATAAATGCACTATAGCTAGAGGGAGTCCATTGTATCTGGCTTTCATGTACTTGTCTTACACTT
Organism: Calotriton arnoldi; assembly: GCA_963921515.1. Taxonomy (NCBI): domain Eukaryota; kingdom Metazoa; phylum Chordata; class Amphibia; order Caudata; family Salamandridae; genus Calotriton; species Calotriton arnoldi. Next base: position 165,806 of record CAWUFW010012608.1, read on the forward strand.
TTGATAAGGTCAAATGTGCTAAGTTATGGGCAATTTTTTGGAGTTGGGGATCGATTCTGCAATTGTTCTTTTTCTGGCCTATTTGCATCAGAATCTGTCCACTAGGGTCAGATTTGGACCAAATGGTGAACTTTCCTATCCTTTAACCTTGCATCGTAGTGTGAGACAAGGGTCTGTGCTAGCCACCTTATTGTTTATTTTATACATTAATAAATGCAATGGTTATTTGAATGCCGTCACTCAAATGTCTCCTATGCCTGTACTTTTATATGAAGATGATGCTGTTCTTCTTGCCACAACTCCAAATGCCTTACGTAGCTTGGTAAGTGCTTTTTCAGAAGTTATATCGAATCTAGACCTGTCAACCAACTTTTCTAAATCCCACACTTTGAAATGTGGCCCTAAGCACTATTTGTACTCTCTGTGCCAATGGAAATAGCTTAGAGAGTTTGTCCAGATTCCATATCTAGGTCTCATATTTGATTCTAATGGGTCATGGGCAGAAAATGTAAGGTACAGGCCTTCCACATTCATGTAAGCAGTTTGTTCACTTATCAATGTTTGTAAGGATGTGGGGGCAAGCCGATCTCTCACCTTCTAGAAATATACAATAAAAAATGCACACCTATCACTAGTTATGGTAGTGAGATATGGGGCTTCTCAGTCTGCCAGGCATTGTACGTAGAGGATAATCGATTTTGCTGGCGTCTTTTAGGTAGTTTTCTTTAATCAGCTGTGTCCTATCATAACTGTCTGGATTTCTAGGTGAGGGCATATTTAAAACCTTTGCATGTTTTATCATATTTGTATGTAATTTCAACTGTATGGATATTTTGTATAAATCTTTTATGATTGTCTTTGACATTTGAATAAAGAATATGAGTGATTGATTGACTCTGGTATTGGATACTGTAAATCCTCATGCGCCGAAACTAGGAGGGTTACACATTTCAAATTTGCTAATGCAGACAATGTTATTCCTCTCAGCCAAACTAAAATCAGTCTTCAGCGTCTTATTGATAAACTGTTCGGCTACTTATCAAAACACTGTATGACAATTAAACAGAAAAAAACTTATGCCAGTAAAAAACAGAACTCAGAACAAGCAAAGCTGGTTCTTACAGGACCAACTCTTGGAATGCGTAAAAGAGAACAAATACCTTGATGTCCTATTCTATGATAAACATTCCCTCCGCCCACAAACACAGGAGTAACAACCAAAGGGTAATGCTTTAACCCTGACTTTTCAAACCATAATGAGATCAATGGGTGGGCACAACTTACCACTATGGTTATCTCAGCAAAACTACTTCCAACTCTGTCATACTGTAGTGAAGCACTTTGTGGCCGGGATACTGCAGTATTAGAGGCAATTATTTAAAAAAAACTTATAGATATCTGTTTAAGCTACCTGCAAATGCCTCTCCTGCTCATACCAGGTTGGAGTTTGGTTGATAAAAAAAACAATTGCCAGGAAGGGGGCTTATATCAAATTCTGGCATAAACTGAAGACGGCAATAGATAACTCTTTGAGTAAATCTTTATAGACAGAAGTATGTAAAAGACAAGTCACCCCTGCAAGGATTTATGCCCATCTATGCCCTGGAAGCACAATCACTCTAGGAGCTGTCAGTGTCTTATGGTGTTTTAAAAAAACAATTAATTGATTAAAGGAAAGTCATCCTTTTTGCCCTGATCACCCCCATTTTTTGACTGATGCTAGAGGTTACTGACTCTGAAAGTGCCCTGGACTCTGCTAACCAGGCCCAGGGCCTGTGCTCTGTCCTCTAAAGGTATATGGTAATTGATATAATTCTAATTGGCAAATACAACTTACCTGTCGGTCCCTAGCATATGGTAGGGCATATAGGTTTAGAGACCCTGGTAGACTTAATGCACTTAGGTGTGCACCAATGTGGTTCCTGGTGCCATTTTAAAGCCAGGCCTGCCTTGCAGGCTGTTTTTAAAAGAAAATCATGTCCAAATTTGACTTTGGAATTAAAAGTACCTCCAAAGTCCAAAACTACCTTTTTATTACTTATAAGTCACCCATAGGGCCTGCCCCAGATGACCCATGGGAAGGGTGCGTAGTTAGAAAAAGCAGGGAGAGTATAAAATATGTGTTATATGCCCTGGTAAGGAACAACAGCCAAGGTCGATTTTTCCTATTCTTGTGCTGCTAGCCCCTTAGCCAAACATGGGTAAGACCTTATTAAACTTAATAAAGTCTATCTTTGCTTTGTAGCTAGCTACCAGTAACATTCAAAGTATCAAATTAATAGTCATATAACATCCAATAACTGGCCAAAGTTAGATTTAATTTAAGGTAACTATTACAGGAAAGTAGTTGTTGAACTTCTTATCCCTAAGTTAATAAAGCAGCCCTGTAGCAGCCTCTTCTGATTGGCCATCCTTTGACAGCCTGAGCCAAGCTGCTCCCTGGATAGATGTGAAGAGTCCAGGGGCTGAAACAAAACAGTCATTTGATGGGAGGAGATTTGCTTCTTGGTAAAGGCAGGGAGAGGAAGGGGGCTCAGGAGATAAGCTGGCCTTCAAAAGCAGAGGAACAGAAGTCATAGAACCCAGGCTAGCCCCCACTTCCTTGATTCCCATCCAGATAGGAGCCCCACTCATTAGATTAGGAGAGGGACGGCAAGGGGAGTGTAGTCAGATGTTAGCCACATCTTTGGGTTGGGTTACACAGACAGTCACACCAAAGAGAGATTTTTTCCTTTTTGATTTTGGGAGAACTGTGCCTTCTGGGTCCAAAATATGCCACACTTCACAAGAAGTGGTCAAAGCAGACGGAGGTAACTTTACCCTATTGGTTGGACTACCCAGCCACTTGCCAGTCCAGAATGGAGGGTAAATGTGGGAGAGCTGCAGGAGCTCCCCAGAACATTGCCTGGAAAAGTAAAGAAGAAGGACTGCCCTGCTAGACCCTTGGAATGCACCACAGAATGCTTGCACTCAAAAGTACTGCACCTGCTGCACTCTAAAGGCTCCACAAAGAAAGGACTGTGCCTGACTCAGTGCTGGTAGAAGTCACCTGCAACCCAAAGAGAGGATCACCCCTCCTGGACTGTGCAGGTGCATTGTGAGGAATTGAGTCCTAGCACCCAAGAGGCAATCCAGAGTCTCTGGACACTTAGACTGAGCTTCTGGACACTTATTTTCCCCAAAGTAACAACGAAACTACAAGATCTGCAAAGAAAGAAACTTTCTGCAAAGTTTTGCAGAAAAGCTACAGGAGGAGACCGGCTTGCCGTCAGGAGTCAGGCCCTTGTCACCGACTCGCGAATGGGTCTGACTTCGCTGGTTTGTCCTGCTGAAAGCTCCGGAGCTCCTCGCAGTCGAGAATAAAGATTTCGAGAGACTCACTGAGTCATCGTGCTGTAGCAGGCCACTATAGTTGAATCAAACTTTGGATCTGAGAAACCTGATGACAAGCCAATTGACGAGAGGAAATCTCCAAGAAAAAGACTAGGTCAAAAGGTAATCTTTTGATTGGGACCAACCACTTATCCTATTCGACCCGTGCTCCATCACAGTCGCCCTATAGCTTTGACTTTATCCCAGTCCAGCTCGACCAGATAGCTGCGAGTGGTTCTTTTGCTTTCTGGTGATAGAATGCACAATTTTTTATTTAATCTTTTCAAATGTATATCTCGGGTTCCCTACATTGGATTTATTGTCCTTTAGTGTCATTTCAAAGATAAAAATATTCTCTATTTTTATAAATTGGTTTTGGATTTTTATTGTGTTGTGTCTTTTACTTATTTACTATTTTGGTGATATTAAATGATTTACACATACCTGACTCCTAAGTTAAGCCTTAGTGCTTATTTGCCAAGCTACCAAGGGCTGAGCAAGTGTGAATTTATTGATATTCGGCTGGACCGATCAGTGATTGTGGCTTTATTACAAGCTGAAGGTGAATACCCCTTCTTACTAATAATCCACTTTCCTACACTGAATAATGAAGATACTTTTAGCAGCAGGGGAGAAGGCTATTCGAGTAAAAAGATCTCATGGTTGAATGCTACTAAAGGACTATAAAACACTCAAACAACATGATTATTTAGAGACTGGTTGGCCATTGTATCAAAAGAAAAGATTCTTGAGCTATAGTTTTGGTCACCTCCCTGCTGTTTGGCACACTTTTTCTTGGCTACGGAACAAAGACTCAATCCTGTGTCGGCTATGAAGGTCAGCTACTGAAGACCTTGTTTACTTATTGTGTATCTGTCCTAAACTCCTGAGGGAAAGGAGAGCCTTTTTAAGAGTGCCCTTGAACTAACGGGGGAATCAATCTTGCAGACAGGCTGTCATTGCATGTTTTAGCTCTATGGAGACAATTCTGAACAGTCTACTTATTACATTTCCAGCGTGAGCTGATTAAGGATACTGCGATGACCTCTGCTATCTGAATAACTGCTGCATTTTACCTAAAGTAATATTTTACATTTTGTAGGACATTTTTAAGTTATAAACTTTCCGTTGCAGGGTGTAATGGTTTTATAATTTTGTATTTTCTACACAGCAATTGCCACTCTATGCAATGATTGTAATTAATTATGCATAGTAAAGCATTATCATTATCACTAATGGCACCATACTTGTGGAAAATCAGTCACATGCTCCATGCCTTTGTTGTCTAATGACACATTTCTGTTCTGGATGACAATAGAATAGCCTTTCCAAGATGAACATCACAACTACAACTACACCAGAATTGGATACCCTTTCATGTAAGGGATTGCTGCTGATCAGAAGAGAATGGCACTAGTTTGGGAGCTGTATCACTGAAGCATAAATTGCACAGGCACTGACGATGTCTTTTGGGAGTGTGGGTTTTATATTAATTGCTGTTGTATTTCTCGAATGCTCCCACTGAATAAGTGGTCTCAGCTTTGTAGCATTCTATGGTTCACTGGCTCCAAAGCCACTTCAGTAGACCCATTTACAGTCAGTGTAGGTTGTGCTGAGCTGGCAAGGAAGGTGGAACAGGCCCAAAGATGGAATCAGAGGTGGGGTGATTCTAGTAGCCAAGGAAGCTTACACATTGAGGTTGAGGCACATTAATAGTCAGGGAAGCTCCAGAAGTTTTAGAGGGAAACATGTCCCACCAATCAACTGATTACTTATTACTGTGGATTTCTTGATAACAAACAGATATGTCCTTACTTGTAACTACACCTTACAAACTTGGTCCTCTTGAACCAGAAGCATAGGAGAACATATTTCCTTCAACAAATCCACACATTTCTGTTGCATTGCCCATACTGATTCTCTTGTTGCTTTATGTTCGTTAATGCCACAGTGGGACACTTGATTAGTCATTATGATCACAGTTTATTGTTGTTATCAGTCAGTCATATGGAAGTAATCTGGTTTCTACTTGGAGTTGACCTCTTCTTGGTTAAAACGTTTGACCATCAGTAACTCCTCTCTATAATTAGCTCGTGGACCTCCATTACAGAAAGTAACATATCAATTGGTAATAACTTGCTTCATAGGAGAGTGTTTGTTTCATGGTATTTCTAGATGCATATTATAGCCTTATAGCCCGCTGCCGAGGGCTATACCGGCTGTTAAAGGCCCTGATCCCGAGGTATAACGAGGGAGATGGCCTTTAACAGCTGGTATAGCCTGAGGCAGAAGGGCTATAAGGCTCTTAGAACATTCCACCCACTAAGGGTAGAATGTTCTAAATTAAAATGGAGAAACAAAAAGACAAACATTGGAATGTTGGAGCTCCGGGCTTATACCAGCCATTATAAGCCCAGAGCAACTCCATTGTATTCAATGGAGCTCCCAACATTCCAATGTTCTAATACCATTTAGTTATTCTACATCTGCATGATAAAATGTTCTTCTTTATTTCATTTATTATATCTTTTTAATACAGACCGTTTCAGTTTTTGAAGTGCTGGGAACTTGCAAGTTGACACTAGAACAATCAATAATTTCATTATTTCCACTATCTTTGTGGCATTTAGTTGGCCATGAGGATTATGGTCTAGTTGTGTTTCTGTCTGATCATGTGTCAAGCAGCCAGCCTCTTTTTGAAGCAAGCAATTGTGAAACCCACCACTATTGCTACACTGTAAATGTTCTCTCTAACCACTGTCCCTGATACTTTACTAACTGTAACAGTGCTGTCAGCTATTGTTTCTCTGAAGAGGTGCAGTTGTCAAATGTCAGGAACCTCATACATAATACCAAGAACATCATGCCAAGAGCATCCACCGTTGTTTTGTATGTCCGGAGTGGCTATAATTATGCTAAGACAGGGCATACAAAGCCAAGGCTGGTCAACAGTTGCCTTGGCCACTGTAAGAAATTGGGTTGCTGGTTGAGGGTGGTAAAGCCCTACTCAAGGAGAAACCACAATCCTTGACAGGGTTAAGTCACACTTCTGGAGCAAACTCCAAATTATCCTGTGCTCAAACCCCTGGTAGCTTGGCACAGAGAGTCAGGCTTAACTTAGAGGCAATGTGTAAAGTATTTGTGCATCACTTCCAACAGTAATTCAGTAAAAACATACCACGAAAGGACCCACACCATATGTAGAACAATAGACTTATTTTTAATAAATCAAAGACCAAAACAACAAAAATCCAATCAGTAGATCCAGAGACATGCAATTTTAAAGGTTTCAGTGAAAATATCACCAAAAAGCAAGAAGTGCCAACTGTGGATATCTGGTTGTGCCTGATTAGGACAAAGTCACAAGTTCAGGCTGACTATGATGGAGTACGGTCTGGCTACAGGGACCCAGTTAGGCTCTCTGAACCTTAAATCCTGGTTTGGGAAGCATTGCAGGGTACACTGTCAAGGAAGTGTCATGCACATGAGGCAATGCGTTGGTCCTGAAGGGTTGCAAAGCTGTGATGCGAGGTCCTGGGTCATCGTCGATCCGGCTGATGAGGGCTTACGATGCAAAGTCTGACATCAGGGATGTGTCATTCATTTGAGGCAATGCACCGGTTCCAAGATGGTGCAAAGCTACGATGAGAAAGACTGCTGTCGATGAGAGATGTGTGTTGCGAGGGCTTGCGTTGGGGAAGCTTTACACAGGAGCAGTTCTGATGCGGCTGCGAGGTTGATGTGGAGTCCTTGTGCTGAGAGAAACCTCACTGCAGAGGCTATGCATGAGTTCTGCTCATGATTGCGCTGCGCAGCAGAGGGTATGCGTCAGTTCTGCTTGGCCAAAGAAGGTCTGGCAGAGCACCTTCAGGTGGTAGCGGCCCGTGGTGGGAGTGCTGCCGGCGGTGACGCAGGGTGGGGGTAGTAAACTACGGAATACGGCCGCACAGAGGTAAGTAAACAAACAAATAAATAAAACGAATTTCGTTGCGTGCGCTGCATCGCATTTGTAGCGCGCGCAACGAAATTCGTTTTATTTTTTTGTTTGTTTACTTACCTCTGTGCGGCCGTATTCCGTAGTTTACTACCCCCCACCCTGCCCCGCGTCACCGCCCGGCAGCACTCACACCACGGGCCGCTACTGCCTTCAGGCCCACTTCCAAGGGTTCAGGACTGCAGTGACACAGTGTGGCAAGGTTGGGGCCTGTCAAAAGGTTTATTTTGACGGATCGAAATGGAAGTTCAAGACTGCACACACACGCTGCAATGGCAGGCCTGAGACATGTGTAAAGAGCTACTTAAGTGGGTTGCACAATCAGTGCTGGAGGCCCACTAGTAGCATTTAATTTACAGGACCTAAGCAGATGTAGTACCACTTTACTAGGGACTTACAAGTAAATTTAATGGGCCAATTGTGTGTAAGCCAATTATTCAATGTGTAGAGGATAGAGCACAAGCATTTTAGCACTAGTTAGCAGTGGTAATGTTCACAGAGTCATAAGGCCGGCAAAAACGAGATCAGTGGAAATAGTAGGGGTGAAGGTAAAACTTTTTGGGGAAGGTCACCTTAAGGCTAACGGGTCTAGCCATTACCAATATGCCTGGGATTCTTATCATTCTGCGAATGATGCAATGATATGCTACAGATTGCCACACTATGCCAAGATGTTCATTATCACATGGAGGGGCTCTATCATAGCAGAGAATGCTGCCACTAATCCTTATACCACTGTCATTATGCCAGAAAAGGCCAATAAAAAAACAGTATTACTTAGACGATGCCTAAGGTGGTCACAATATTCCGAGACAAGAAACATGCAAGAGGTGGCCATGAACATGAAAAGGATAAACACCAGAGATACTCATCAATTGAGCTAGGCGTTACCATAAAAATGAAAAGGATTCCCATAATTGACAAGATTGTCCCGAGTTTCATAATGACGTCACAATTTACTAGTGCTCGGTTGTGCCAGGAGGAAACACCAATGAGCATGGGTAGTCCATTCTTTCGTGTGGAATGTTCATCACAATGCAAACATTCATCACAATATGGTGTGACCACATGAATGCCTATTGTAAAATCATAATGCTAAGGAGGTCTCCAATCTGTCAAGAATACCCAGAATACACCATTGTCAACATTATGCCAGTGATGGCCATTATAAACCCACAGAAGGCCACGATATGCCAATTCCACTCTTATGCCAGTGATGCCCTCCTAGCAGAATTGCTGTTCCATAAAGCACACAAACACATAACACATGAATTCAGCACACAATAATTCGGCCAATCCCATTCCCTCACTTGCCTCTAAAATGACATCTTCTAATGACTTATTGGTGGATCTGCAATCATGGAAGCACAACTGCATGTAATCCCATCACAAAAATCAGTGATAAGTGTCTCGTGGCCACCAGCACATCGGCTCATGGTGTGGAGATAAGTCGCGCCAGGCTTCAGGGAAGAACGGACCTCTGCCAGCCAGGGCACATGAGACAGGCAATGGAAATAATATTAAGTGAAACATAAGGGTCTGGAGAGGCAGAAGTGGCTGCAAGGAATGCTCACTGCTGAACCTTCTCTTCCTGTCCTTGCCTGGGCCTGTGTAAGTCTTGAGAGAGGAAAAGAGATGAGGTGGCGAACTTGGGTCTGGATAGTGGCGGCTCCTCCGCTAAGGCGGAGGTGCATCGCCTCACTAAACAAAAGGAAAAATAAAATGATAATAACTATTGTTATTATCATTTTAGCTTTTGTATACTATCAAGTGGCTCTCGGGCAGGGGGGGCTGGTGGAGTAGGAAGAAGAGTGGTTTTCACTCCTAACGTGCGCAGGACAGCTTGGTCTGCCCTCTCGGGCCGCCCCAAGCAGTCCTGCACACCTTGCATGTCCTCCACCAGGCTGCATTACACTGCCTGGTGAGGAACATGCAAACCCTCCCAGACCTTGCCTGAGCGCGGATTCATGGCGTTCAGACCAATCACAAAGCTGCATTGCAGCGTTGTGATTGGCTATGGGGAGGCTGGGAGGGCGGGTGCTTCCTGCTGCTGGCCCGGGACTTCAGGAAGGAAGAGGACGGAGAACGGTGGAGAGGTAGCAGCCGTTTCATCAGGTAAGTGTGTTTTTTTAATGGTTTCTTTTTTTGGCCCTGTTCTCCCCCAAGCCCACCACCCGGGTCCGGTAGCAGCCGCTACTGGGTCTGAGCTCAGGTTTTATTCACATTGAGTCCTGACAAAGTTGTTGGAGTCCGCAGTTAATCCTTGACCTCCAAACCAACTAAATAAAACAACTCTGTGCACGTGGGGTTAGGCTGGAATGAGGCCTTTCCTAAACTGCTACACCAACTACCCTTTCCTTTTGGTCGATCATCACCCCACTCACCCACGTGGCACGGCGACCACATACATTCAGCTGTTATTTGGATTTACAATTCATATTAGAAACATCAGGAATTAAGTCATCCTTTGATTCAGCTTTAGAATTTTGTGATTAGAGGGTAAGTCGATTATTTAACTTACATATTTCAATTGAAGAGTAAAAAACGAAAAGGTATTTCGAAGTAGTTTCTGTATTACTAAAATGTCTTTTCTAGATTCTCCATAAAAAGAGCAAACAAAAAACATACTCTTAAAGTGTTGTTCCATTGGTTTTTACATATTTGTTTCACATATTTTTGGACTTTGAAATTCAGTAAATGAAATAACGGTGGCTGATAGGAATGTAATTATAGTGTTTCATGAAAGAGCAATTTAATCCGATAAGAGCAGATTTCAAATATTTAGCATAATTTCAAAGCAAACGCTCTTTCTTATAAACATATGATTACAGCTTATTTTAAGGAAATTAACATATCACAACTCTTTCAACCTTTTTCTTTGTTATTGAATGCATGTTAAGTATGCAAACATAATATTTATCACTAGTGCAGTGTTAAAAAAAGCTTGCAACTTGCTGCCTTCCAATTCAATCATTTTCTACTGAATGTTTAGTGGAAAAATGAAACGTGACACTAGTGGGCACTCTTACTCCATAGAAGTCTGATTTTGCAAGGTATGAGACCTAGCTCATGTTCAATAGAAAAGTAAAACATGAAATGTCATGCTTCACGAACAGTGCAGCAGAATTTAAACTTTTTTTGTGGGATTTTCATATTTGTGACAACATTACAGTGGCAGCTCGAAAATGATGCTACGTGGATTCACATCACTAATCAACTGCAAGATTTAAAGGATAGACTCGGATGTTCTAAGTGTGTTGCTTATGTTGTCAGCGTAAAACAGAAGGACATATTTATGGCCAAGTCACGCATTACAGCGCAACCTTGCTCCGCTGCACTGCGTGACAGAGAAAGGGTAGAATTGTGCCATATTTAAGGCAATACAGCACATTCCTGTCCTTAACCCCGCAATGGCTTCCTTTTGGCTGGCTAGATCCAACACAGGCACCGTTCCACCATGGTGCAAGAGTGCTTGCGTTGCATGCTGGATTGTTTTTGTACAGAAACGAGGAGAAATATAAATATTTCTCCTTACGCCTCCCCTGGGAAGGAGTACGATTTTCTGGGCATTCCCAGGTTTACAAGTTCTTGTAAATCTGGGAATACGTCAAAAACTATGGGAGTTGTGTGGGAACACCCACGGAACACCTATAATGCCTTCCCAGGGCAGAGTAATGCACTGCAGCGATTTCCGCAGCACTGCGTTACACCTGATTTTTGAAACCACTGAGAACCAACCAAAGTTGGTTTGTCTGGCTTAAAAAAATCTGTCTTAAGGTTTGTGTCGCTCTTACACCACATTGCGTGGTGCAAGAGCTATGCAAACCGGGTCATAAATATAGCCCAGAAATTCCTAAAGAAGCTTACGCAATATGTATATATATTGAGGGCCATATTTACAACCCAGTTTGCATCAATCCTGCACCACACAATGAGGTGCAACAGCTACGCAGCACAAATCATTGCATTTTGTTACTTTGCCTTCTGCAGCACACATAGAAAGAGGAAATGCCTCTCAGGATTGTTCTTGTGCAGGAAGGTGTCTCTTCCTGCACAAAAACAATCCTGCATGCAATATAAGAGCCCTCGGACCATGATGCAAGGGTGCCCATTGTGGGCCAGTACAGAGGGAAAAGTTAGGAATGCACCGCATGCCTTAAATACGGCGCATTTATGCCCTTTCCGATTGACGCAGCGAAGCAAACTGACTTGCAGCGCTGCATTGCACCACTATTTCCTAAATATGCCCCTTAGTTTAAAGCTGCGCCTTTGCTCCTTCATAACCTTATTGCTATGTCTTTAAAATATACTTGAAGCTGGTAGTACACAAGTACAGCACGGCAGATACCAGCAGTTATATTCTTGAGACTTAACAATATGATATCTCCTGATAATTAATTATAGTTGCATGAAGTATATTAATTTCAGAATATTTACCAAATGTAAAATACTCCAGTAAAGATCAAGATATTACTGACACCAGCCCAATATGTTCACCAGAAACTAAAGAACCAATGCTAAAGCAATTTTACAATTATACAATTATGCAGCCCAGGTACACCGAGGTACACCATGGATGTGCAAGTTAAACAGAGTTACATAAGAGATGTGCATATTTATTGTTCAGTTCAAAAGTGATCATCACCTAACTCTTTCCTGTAGAATCTGAACAGGTAAATCATTTAGACTAAATTCCAATGAATTAAGCTATCATCAAGGGTGACTGATTTCTACTTTGTCACAATGAATTGTCAGTTGCCTTTCCTTTTTCATGGAGAGATTACTAACCTCCACACTTTTATTGTTTTCTCCCATATTTGTCCCTTCGCTTTGCCTCATTCTCTTTTTTTTTTTTAATATTAGGACATTGCATACCTCCGCCCATTGTCTGTGTTCTTTTTAAATGTGTCTCCCCTTTCCCTCTCTCACTTACATCTGCTTTTAGGTCTGGCTGATAAAATCTTTAGCCTTGTGCTATAGATATGTGTTGAACAAAATAGTATATACAGAGAAAGGCTTTGAGACAATACTTTACTTCCATTGGATGATTTAGTAAACTGCCTTCAGTCATTTCTTGATAAAAGTGTATTTCACCTTTAGGATCAGCCCATAGTGTATTTCCTCTTTACCAATATCCATGCGTTTCTTTGGTGCTTTAGGTATATGATTTATCCCATGGAGTGCTACTATTGCAATGTACAGACTGTGAAGAATTCTTTCATTGCAGTACAGTAACATTGTGATTATCATATGCTTGTGCTGTAAAGAGAGTTCCAGGGGCAGTTTTACTAACATTTGAAGCAGTGCAACGCAGCAAGACAACTTACTGTGCTTTGTCAAATGGAGGGAGCTGTAATGTGCCACATCTACTAAAATATGGTGGTTTCCTGCTCCCCCTCTGCACTGGTGCACCAGTGGCTGCCAACCACAATGGAGCAGGGGTGTCTGCTTTGCAGGCAGGATCGTTTTTGTGCAGCACCTGTATTATGATTTTCTCAATATACATCATGCTATTCAGGCAGAATTAAACCCTCACTCAATTATTTGGTAAGTGCACCCTCTGCACATAACTTTGTGCAACCAACACCTCATGGATTCAAATTCTAGCTGGCAAACGGACCCTTTTGTAAAATTTAAATTACGAAGACCCTTTGGAAATATTTTCATTGCTGACATTTGTGTCAAATTACAATGGACAAACTTGTAATATTATGAAAACGGATTTGCGATCCCTAAATGACCACAATTGTATTCTAATGGCTAAAATGTGATCAACAATCGTACATGTAATCTTTCCATCAAATCAAGGTACGCTCAGCACGTTTAACTACAATCTTTGAGTAAATAAATATGTTTTTTGTCAGTTTATGATCAATTATGTATAAAGTACACATGCCTCTCAATGATATATTTTCCATTGTATATCAAGGGGCTAATGCTTTGTTTTACGTTTCGCACCTTCATGCTTAGCAAATCAATTCAGCAAATACAATAACCATTCGTGGCTGTTTCAATTTAAATTGTTCATGAAACAGCCTTTCTCTGTTTCCATGTACAACGTATTTCTCATGGTGAGCCCCGGAAAAAGGACGGTGCACCAGCCGAACAGTCTAGGAGTTAGGGAAGGACTTGAGCTTAGGGCGCAGGTGCTGTGCCTAAGGTGCCTGTATTAGACTAGGGTGAGCAACACTGGTGCACTGCCCTGGACACTGGACAGGATAGCTGAGGGCATTTGCCCAGGAGGGAGGGTGCCTTATCCTGAAAGAAGAAGGATTTGTTTTTCTGCAAGGGTTGCGATCGCGCAGCTCCTCCATGGGAGTGCTTCATAGCACCGTCGTTGATGAACAGTAGGAGCCTACCGGCGAGGCTCTAAACAGACGCTGGGTGACTTGTGCCCCATGGTACTGTCATTGCAATAAGTGGCTCTAGCCCGTAAATTTTTCTTTCCCTTTTTGACACATATAAATTGCACTTGAAGTTGTTCAAATGTATCCCTTTGGTCGTCCTATCCCTGTTGAGGAGCAGCCCTTTGCGACTCTGTGTCCTACTCCAAATGATCCTATTTGGTCCTCTTGGTCCACTAAGAGTAAAGTAGTGTTTGTTGCGATAATTTTGCTTTCCTTGCTAGTTGTATTTGGGATGGTTTGGTACCTAGAGAAACAACATCCTGTGCACACCTTGATAGGGACTACCCCGGTTCCAGCAGAGCACTCATTTGTTACATTGGCCCCACATAAGGAGAGACATAGACAGTCTTATGCACAAAATGCTTTCGTTCAGATGCTTCATCAGGTACACAGTACTTCTAATGCCACAAATTGTTGGGTGTGTGGGCTACTTCCCTCAGTTATGCATAAAAGCGATTTGCTGGTGTCATTGCCCCTGTCATATTTGGGTAGCTGTGAAGCCTGGTTCCAACTGCTCTCTATGGTATACATGCATTGTCATGCTGACGCTATGAAAATGGTACAAGCTGACTACGAAGCAGTGTTGGAGAATATAGTGGTACACCAGGGTTATACACCCGGACCAGATGTCAAGGAGGGTGCCCTGCACCCCGATGCTTGTATAAATGTATTTGAAGCCCACGAAAATGTCACTTGGTTGCAAAATGAAATGCTAGATTTCCAAGGATTTAATATCACCAAATACTTTAAGTTTCCAGGAGTGCAATATCACTGAGGACAAAGTTATGCCTGTCCCTCTGATCAACTCAACAGCTAGTTTCTGTGTAGAAGGAACAGGGAACATTTCAGTAGGATTCTGTCGTTCTGGGGTCCCATGTTCAATAGTCGTAATATTCGTCGCCTTGCTAGGGTAGTTGAGGGAGTTATTAATACTACTGCTGGCAGGGCCGGACTGGCCGTAGCGGGCACCGGGCGTTTCCCCAGTGGGCTGCTAGGGTAGGGGCCGGTTTTGGGCCCCCTGGGGGCCGTTTTTGTTACCAGGGGTCGGCAATATCGGCCCCCTGTAACAAAATCGGCAGAAACCGGCTCTCGCAAACAGCTCGACTTCACCCCCCCTACCCCCAGGGGGGGGGCGGCCGAGCAGTTTGCCAGGGCCGGTTTCAGTTCCCAGTCCGGCCCTGACTGCTGGTATACTGACTAACATTACAGTTGAGCTTCAGGCTACGAGGCTCGTTTCTCTTCAAAACTGGATGGTTTTAGACTGTCTGACCCATTCTTCATTCTTGGGAAGGCATAGCAGGTGGTTGTGAGAAAACCCGAGTGGCCCTAAAGGGCCACTTCCTTCAACCCTAACCGCCATGCTTCTTCTATAGTCCACCTTCTGGTGTCACCGATAATATAATATGTATTATCCACGTAGTGGCCCCATTCTATTATTTCCCACAATAGATAGATATATATCTGTTCCATCCAGCACTTTTATTTGCATATCAGTGATCAGATATTATAATACACTGTTACTAGTAGAGCTAGTAAAGGATTTTTACTGCACATTATCGCAATTATGAGTTTTAAGGAGATTATTGTCAGGTCAAACCTGATATTTATCAGGGAAAAATGTCCAGTATTACCATATACAAATTGACATGTTATCCCCTCAAACGTGTGCTCTGGTGATATGTGCTGCACCTGAAAAATTTTGACTCTGCAGGCTACGATTTTATCTGGTGCAATAATAATGACACCATTTACCAGAGATTTGAAATGACAGCCTTAGCTGATAATTCACTTGAGTTAAACAACATATACATTTAATCTTCTACAAATTCTCCTAATCAGGGTAACATGTCACACCTCTCATAAACAATATCTTCTAAACACATTCTTTACAGAAGACCACTTATATATTCACCTCCTCTCTGCCCGAGTCCTGTAAGCTACATGCAACCCTATTACCAGATACATCACTGTCTCACCTCCACCAGATGTGCCTCAAGTATATCACATTGGACATAATCACTTTACATCCACCAAAGCAGACAATGATTACTCAAAACTTGCGCCCCATTCACTATGTGACCTGATCACCTTGACCAAGCATAAAGCACAACAAACATTAGCAACCAGCACCCTCCTAATAACAAATATTAGCACAAACCCTAATTATACCATATATAATTGTGAACGTTTCTCCATCTGAGCCCATTACACCATAGCCCGGATTCTCGGACATTACAATGATGCAAAGTCACATACAGATTCTCAACCTTAAGAAAGCAAATCTGCAGACATTGAACTTGCAATAATCACTTTACATCCAACTAACCACACAACATATGCTCAAGATCAAGATGGATAAGGAAAATTGTGTGCAGTCACATAGTACTAAATAGCATCTTCCTTATTATTTACAATTGATTGCATTCAAACTGCTTTTAAGAGAGGCTTTAAGGCAGTGTACCAAATAACAGGGAGAAGAGCTGCATACTGTAAACATGAAATTCCTCCACATGGCACATGTGGAGGGAAAATGAATACCTGCGTATGGCTGAATAAACAATGGCCATGTTTCAGCATTGTAACCTTCATCCAAAGGCATCCAGCCAAATTTAAACAGTGAAATTCATTTCACAGGAATGTTCGAAATGAACAAGTTCTGTATCACTATTTCTGATGGATGCTCTATCTAACTGCTGATTACGTAACTTGTGGAAATCTAAAGGAGACAGATTGGATTCAGAACTTCAATAGCAGTGCTCCTCTACACCGGTAGGTAGTGCTGCATGACACCCTGTTGAAGCAGTTCCACTTTGGAAGTGACAAATGGAGTTGCAAATACGCACTACCCATGAGCCCTGATGTCAATTTATTTCATGAACGTGTCTGTGTCCTCTGACATACAGCCCATCAGTGAATTCAAAGAACCAGTGTGCAGATTCCTAAATTGGGATCTTTATAGATAGAGGAGAACATACCACAGAACAAGGTGGCAGGGGGTTGGTAATAAATCTGCAGTTAGAGACAGTATCCACCAGAAAGAGTGTTACTAATGGATTCCTCATCTTGTGTATAGATACCATAACAGTACCTCCCAGGGAGGTGGGTCTGTGGAATGGCTCAGACTGAAACGTGCTGCAGGTCCTAGTGGCCAAAATACTATTTTTGATGGACCTAGCTGGGGAGGCAGTAGTACTTTGTAAATGCGTGCACTAATTCCCACATAGCCGTCTGACAGATATCCAGGACAAGCACTCTAACTGTCAGTGTAGTGGTAGCAGCCTTGGGCCTGGTGGAGAGAACCCGTAGACCTTCTGGAGGCTGATTCTTGGCCAATGCGTACAAGATTTTAATGCAGAGTATATCCATTGAGAGATTGCCCAGTTTTGCATTGTGTTGCCCTTTTTGTGCCCCAGAGAACCCCACAAAGAACTGATGATCCTTCTGATGTTCCTTGATGCAATCAATGAAAAGTGGAGTGTCCTCTTGGGCACCAAACAAAGGAGTCTCTCTTCTTCTTTCTGTAGATGAGATGAAGCAAAGAAGGTTGGAAGAGTGATGGCTTGTCCAACAAGAAAACGTGTCACCACCTACAGTAGGAATACAATTCGAGTCCCTTACATCAGTTTATCTGAGAAAAGGGGGTATAAGGAGGTTGGACCAAAAGGGCAGGAAGTTTGCTCACCCACCACAAGGATGCTATGACAACCAGATAGACTGTTTAAATGAGCAGGCACAATATACACTGTGCTTTGGTTCTAAAGGGGTCCACATCAGAAAAGTGAGTGTTGTAAACCTTTCAAGAAATGCATCACAACCAGTGAGCGAACAAGGGTGGGTGGTGCAGCAAATGTAAAAAGGCAGAGAGGGCCGACAGGTAAACTTTAACTGCCCCCAAAGGTAGACCTTTGTGGGCCAAAAACATAGTAAACAGCAACACATCCAACAGTTGTGTTGTCGTCATGAACCTGCACCAGCCATGCGTTGATGGATGCCAGAAAGGCATTAAATGCCAATAAAATCTCCTACAACTCCAACAAAAGGATGTGAAGACAGTTCTCTGCCAGAGCCCTCTGAACTTCACCTCTGTCAGATGACCTTCCCAACCCACTAGTGATGCATCTGTCACCACTGTCAGCTCTGAGTGGTGTAGGTAGAGGTGTCTGCTGCTGGTCCAATTGCAGTAGAGCAGCCACAGTGGCATATGTTTTGCAGTCTCCTCCGACACCTGGATGGCATCTGTCAGGTTCCCTTGATGCTGGGTCCCCTGAGACTTCAGGTCCCAGTGGAAGACTTGCATGTGCCATCTGGAATGAGCAGTGAGCTGGATGCAGAAGGCTATCCAAGACAGAGGCTGAAACATCAGGATCTTAGTCTGAATATCCTGGACTCGGTGGTTCAGGGCAAAGGATTGAAAGCACACTGTACCCAGGATGTTTCTAACGAAAGGGACTCTCCGCGAAGGAGTCAGGTGTGACTTTGGCAGAATGAGAACCCCAAGGACATCAAGAGGTTCGCCATTGTCTAGAGGTGGTCTTCACTGACTGTGGTGAGCTTGTCTTCAATAGCCAGTCATTGAGGTAAGTGAAGACTAGTACCACTGACCTCCACAGATGGCCAGCAACCACCACCATCACCTTGGTACACACAGAGGGACACTGGTGTGGCCAAAAGGAAGCCCCCCAAACTTAAAGTACTTTTGGCCCACCTTGCACTGCACGAAGTACCTGTGGGGCCTTCTTGACAGGAATGTGAATATAAGCATACTACACGTCCAGCACTACCATCCAGTCTCTCGGATTCAGGGTAGAGAGAACCTGAGGCAGGGTGAGCATTTTATATATATCCTTGCACAGGAAGCCATTAAGAGGGTGAAGGTCTATGATAGGACGCAGTTCTTTATCCTTCTTCGACAAATTGAAGTGTCAAGAATAGCACCTAGGCCCTACTTCGAAGCTTGACTTCCTCTCTATGGCCCCATTGGCCAAACAAGCTAGCATTTCCAAGCATAAAACAGACATATTTTTCTTGAAGAAGATCACTTCTCCTAGCCATCCTGAATGGCAAGACTAGATGACAAGAACATTCATTCACCAAAGGTATCCACTTGTTTTGACTCCCTGTCAGGAAGAGTGGTTGAAAAGGCATTATGGTTTACTCTACTGGTGAACACCTGTACCACTAAGCTTTCAGGAGTTGGATGCTGAGTCAAGAAAAAAACGGGTCACTTGGGGAGAGTCTATGGCAAAGGGCGACTTGTCCTGCTGGAGTCGAGCTTGGTTTAGCCCAAGTGCCCAACACAATGTTAGTAAGAGCTGCATTGAAGGGCAAGAGAGATTTGGTCAGTTCCTAGCCAGGCTGAAATACCTTAGTCAGCATATTCATTTTTACTTAGGGTGAGGTGGAGGTCACAGAGCTCATCAGCCCCCCTCATCACAGTGGCAAAAGATGTACTGTCTTCTGTTGCTGAGACAGGGGGAGAAACCAACCCAGTATCGGGTGAGGTGTCCAGCCCACTTGTAAGTCCATGTATCAGTTGTTGTGATCATAGGGTGAGGCAAACTCTTCCCCATCCCCAAAATTGTCATCTACATTATGGCTGGTTGTGGTCTGAGTCAAAAACCTTATGTAGATTTGTGGAATAGTGTCAGAGTTTGGTGGATTGAGTATAGGTTGAGGCATGTCAAGATCTGGCTGTAGTCTTGGTTGAAACAAAACCAGCTCAGAGAAGGATAATACAGTGGGTTGCATTTCCTCCTCTGGTGTTGGTGGCAATTGTGCTGGAGACAACATTCAAGGGGCTGGCACACTTTTCGGTGTGAAGACCACAGTGGGTGCATGGGACACAAATGGTAACAAGGGTGAACCAACTGGAGGCCCTTGTGGATCCTTGGGGCCCAAACAAATGCCAGACAAGCCAGAAGCATGTCAAAGATGTGCGGTGTGGCTTCCTGAAAGGATTTGACCTGTTGCAAAGTTTCTGATAGGCCCGAGAACTTGGGGTGCATCGGGTCCAATGATGGAACTGGTTCCTCTCTGGAATGAGAGCGAGACGTAGAGGCACAGTGATGCCCTTGTGCCTTCTCCAAAGGGTGAGGGTGGCAGGAAAGGGCTGAGTCCCACTTGTGTTTCTTCTTTGACTTACCCGAAGACTTCGTTTATGAGGAAAATGTGTGTTGGAAATGTCTTCGGGAGCGGGATATGGTTCATGTTCTCGGCTTGTTGCTGGAACAGCAAGGAGCCATCTTGTGTCTTGCCACATAGAGCTTTTGACTTTTCAATTTATCTGAACCCAGTCATCAGAAGCCTTGGAGTTGTGCGTGGAACTCAGACATTAGATGCACACCTCATGGGGTATCTGTCACAGACATCTGTTTGCAACAGTTCTTAAAAGATATCAACAGCTCATTAAGGGGGGATATGTCCCTTCTGTACTCCAAAATTTGCAAGAAAATCTCTTCATTGAGTGAAAAAAGAAGGAGCAGAGCTCTGCGTCTAAAGGACTAGAAAGAATGGAACTGATATCAGCACCATCTACTGGCACGAAGGAGTGTTGATTTTGCATTTCTCTATCCGATCTAGGGATACCCACAAGGTGAGGAATCTGTGGTTAGAAGTATTCATCAGAAGCTCTTCTTTTCAAAATAACTTTATGAGATGCACCGAGGAAAGATCATGCAATAAAACATCATGTGATATTATGAGGTCAAAGATCATCAGCATATAATTTATGTCCCTTCTTCTACTCTGCACATTATGAGTAATTTTTGTCTTTGAGTAAAGCAGGCCTAAAAAAAACTGAAGTATTATTCAGTGTGCATATTAAAGACAGTACTCTAAATCATCTGAAATAATAGAAACTGTGCAAACGAGTTTAAATATTTTTCTGAAATTTATATAATTTAAAAACAAATTAATTAGTCCTGGCTCGATACTTATTGCCAGACAACAAATTTGTAATGGCATTCACTCTCTAACTTCTTATGGGAGTTCATAGCATTTACTCAATGACCCAAGAATAAAACAAGCACAGGCCAAATAATAGGTCTCAGCTGTAAAAGGTGGCGTTAGCGGCTTTGCCATTGATTTTTGCCAATTGGAAATGAAAGCTTGTCCCTCATGTGTAGCTGGCAATCTTGTAATCATTTTTATTTTAAAAATTAAAAAAATCAAAATGATCCCTGATGCATGACAGACATTTATATTACTAGTCTAATATGGTGGATAGGTATATTAGAACAGTAAATGCAAATTTAAAGAACTGCATGTAAAGGGTCGAAAAAGGAAGCAAGCAGCTGGTAGCACATGCAGCATTCGGGCTGTAAGAAATTGGGTTACTGGGTGAGGGAGGTGAAACCCTACTCACAATCCTTTTTAGGGTGAAGTCACAATCAAATCTCAAATTAACTTGTGCTCAACCCTCTGGAGCCTGGCATAGAGCTAACAGGCTTTACTCAGAGGCAAAGTGGAAAGTATTTATGCAGCTCTTCAAACAGTTCTAAAGTGAAAACACAACAAAAGAAACATTCACACCAAGTTACAAAAATGGAGTATTGTTTAGTAAATAATTTAAGACCAAAACACCAAAAACCAACCAGTAGATTCTGAGATGTGCAATTTTTAAGTTGAAAATAGTGCGAAAAGGCACAAAGCGCCTACTGTGGATATCTGGTCGCTCGTGACCAGAACAAAGTCTCAAATTCCGACCAGCTGATTATAGGGCCTCAATTTAGGCCAGCTAAATACTGGTTGCGAAGAGTTATGGAGTCACACGTTGAGGGTACATTGCGCAGACAAGGCAATAGAAGGCGCGGGTCAGAGACGCGTTGCACGATATCGGTTCTGAGGAGCTGCAAAGCTGCGAGGACCTGCATTATTGTCCAGGAGGCTATTGACGAGGGCCTGTGTCAGGGATGTGTCACATAGTGGGGGTTTTGATGAGGCTGCAGGCTGCAAGGATGATACAAAGTCTTTGCACTGGGAAAGTCCGTGCAGCAGAAGCGATGAGTCGGTTCTGCATGAGGTTGCACTGCGCAGCAGGGGAAATGCGTCGCTTCTGCTGATAGGCTGGTAGAGCACCTTCAGGCCCACTTGCAAGCGTCTAGGACTGGGGTGGCACTACTTGGCAGGGTAGTACTCATGGATGGCAGAGTCCAGTTGCTGAGTTCAAGGTTGTGGAAAGCCTATGTCCCTGAGACTTCTGATCAAGAGGCCTGCCAATTAGCCCTTAGAGTCACTCTGGAGTCCTGTGTTTAGAGAAGCAAGTCCAGTCCTTCCCACATAGGCAAGAGGACAACAGGGCAGCAGGGAAGCACAGCAGGCATTACGTCCTTCAGAGGAGCAGCCCAGCTGAGTGGCAGTCCTTTCAGAAACACAGTAGTCCTTCTTCCTGGCAGAGTCCACAGGTCAAGGAGTGCACTAAGAGTTGGTGTCTGACGTCCAATATTTCTAGGAGTTTCTATCACCCAGAGGTGCTTAGAATTTCCTACATACCTGCCCTGGCCCCAGATTGTCTGGCTAACAATAAATGAATGCCAAACTCTTTGTTAGTGGTCAAGCAGGGCATTTGTGATATGTAAGTATGGTTGGTGACAGATATTCCCCTCATTAACTCAGAATGGCCCATCCTGCCAATACCTAGCTTCCCTTTGTCTTAATTTCTGGGATCAACACAAAAACACCAACTGCCAACTACACCTAGTCATGTGACACAGGATACAGGCTGCAGATACCAAATGGTTGGGACAAGAAAATGCCATCTTTCTCAAAGGGACATTTTCAGAATTGTGATTAAAAATCAAACTTTTCCATTAAAGAGGGCTTTTAATTACAATTCTTTAGACACCAAACTCACCCTGTCTACCTAATCCAATTGGAAGTTACAGCTTATTAAATGTAATGAGATAACATCAATGTTATCCTGTGCGAGAGATAGGAATTGCAGTAGCAAAAAACTAATTTAGGAGTTTTTCACTACCAGGACGTTTAAAACTTAAAAGTACATGTCCAACTTTTTAAATACGCTGCACCCTGCCATCTGGACTGTGTAGGGCCTGCCTTAAGAGTGACTTATATGTAATAAAAAGGAAGGTTTGAGCCTGGCAAGAGGCATATCATGCCAGGTCGAAATGGCATTTTAAAACTGCACACACAGTCCTGAGACTTGTTTAGAAGGGCTACTTAAGGGGGTGGCGTAATCAGTGCTTGCAGGCCCACTAGTATCATTTACATGGGGTACCATTCTAGTAGGGAGTTATAAATACATTGAATGTGCCAATTGGGTATAAGCTATTTCCACCATGTTTTAAGGAGAGAACATAAACACTTAAGCATTCGTTAGCAGTGATAAAGTGAACAGTCCTAAGACCAGCAAAAATGAGATGAGCAAAATAGGGGGGATGAAGGCAAAAAGATTGGAGGAAGACAACCCTCAGGCTGATAGGTCTAAAACGGGCCCCCAGGAGGAGCTGGACAGGGGGCAGGACAGGGAGGATCAAGCAGCTGAGGGGGAGTGAAAAGAGAGTGTGTAGAGAAGGCAGAGGAAAAAGCAGGGGGAGAGAAAGAAAACAAATGCATTCAATTGAAGTGCAAATACAAAATAAGTATTGAATAGAATTAAACAGCTCTTCCAATAAGAGCACTATGAGGCCAATATGAGCCTAGACTATACAAACACAAAATATGGATGAAAGCAATCAAATCAAGAGTGGATAATTATGGTACACAAAAAAAGTCTAATCTAACCACGAGCAAGGGCCTGACCAAAAGCCCACTATAAGTATATGCTTTGTACTAGAAACAATTGTTCTGCTAAAAGTGCCTGTAGCTGAGATCCAAAAAGGAAATCAAAAAATTCACACTAACTTATGTACACTACATTTGATGAAAATGGGAAAGAAAAACTGCAAAGAATGTGAAAAGTGGGCGGGAACCATTGTGATATGTTCAACAGATACTGCTGCTTAAGGTAAGCCATCAGAATCAAAGCATCCCATAATACTAAAGCCCTTTAGGTTAATATAGAAACAGAGGCTGCCAAAATTAGTCCTGTTGGAGGAAAGGAATTGTTTGGGATGAGTAAAGCATCCTTGGTATTTGTAACAGACGCTGTAAATGATGCTTCAGATAAACTCTGTTTATCATCTTTTTTATAAAGTGAAAACATACCTGACTGGTGAAAAGCAAGCTTACAGGAAGCACAAGAAATGCAAACATCACCTGGCACAAACCCTCCTCAACCAGGCAAACCCTTCACTCTTGAGAACAGAAATCAGATTACAAAAAAGACGCAAGAAAATATATAGGGAAGCGTGTAAGCCAAATTCTTGGGCACACTCTCCCATTGCTTCCTATGCGCCACAAAAACCTACATGAGGTTTTTAAGATGGAGCATTTATCCTCTCTGAGCTCGAAATCTTGGAATCAGCTAACATCAAATTCAATGCAGCTCAAACTAGAAGAACTGGAGAAGACCAGAGATGCATTAATTGCTACCCGGAGGACTTCTCAAAGGATTCAAATTAATACTGCAATTCCTCAATGCAACAACTACCAAATATCAGAAATCAAAAAGGGCTCAAAATCAAAGAAAAAGCAACAGCACTCTCCCATTTACCAAACAAGCTGAAGTAAAGGAAGTAATATTTCCCTATCTCGAATCAAGTAATAGAAACGTACAGCTGAAAGCACTGAAGAGGGCTATGAAAGCACAGAAAATTAAAAGCCTGAATTAAAAAAATGACATGAGCAATAGAGAAAAGGGAAGAAGATCAAGTCTAAAGAAATACTAACTTCTTTAAAGCAGATTTTACTCAATATAAATATGTCCATAAAAGCACATGAGGAACCTTGGAAAGATGTGAAACATATTAATCAAAAAGCTTAAAGTGGTAGACCAGAAGATAGTCACATATTACAATATCTGACAGAAGCAGAAGTAAGAATGGATTGTATGGGAACCGATTGTGAACTATACCAGAAAACGAACACGAAGGGAATCAAAACGTTTCAATGCGAATCAGAAGACTTTAAAGATAGAACTAGGCACTTGAATTTAAGATTTTTAGGACTCATTAAAGAATATGAAACAAGTAAAAATCTTGGACATTTCTTATCCAGATAGTAGAATTAGTAGTAGTTGAAGAAATTATTGATTGAGATCTAACAAATGCCTGAGTCCAATGAGTGCTGCCTATTGAAGCTAAAACGGCACCACTTTCTTGAACAATGCTAACATACTTTCAAAATTCCTGCATAAAGGAGCTGATTTTTTACATGACTACCACACAGCAAGGTAAGGTAAGGTAATTGTTTTTTTTGTTTAGTTAATTACAACCATAACAATATTTTAGTTTATGACAGATTAAAAATCTGAAAAAGATAAACGCTTCATCAAACATTAGTTTGTTATCTCAAACTAACAAGGTTAATATACTGAAACTACAAACTAAATAACACAACTAAAATAAAATGGAGTTGACTTCCTCCCATTGTTACATTAAAGTGTGGTCAGAATATCATCTGATGGTAAAATGAGTGTGCAAAATAAGCAGCCAAAAATGGGTATATCATTCTTGGATAAAAGCACATCTTGGTGATGGAACAGACTGCAAAATGAGCAAGATAATACTCCAAATCCATTCATAAGAAAACAGAGATGACTTTCGTGCATTATTACATTAAACGTGGCCAGAATATCATCTGAAGGTAAATTAAGCAGTAGTGGTCGGTGGTGGGTGTGCCGCCGGGCGCTGACGTGCGGCGGGGGAAGGGCAGGGTGGGGGGTAGTAAACTACGGATTACGGGCGATTACAGGTAAGTACACATATAAATAAATAAAACACATTTCGTTTCTCGCGCTGCATCGCCAAATGTGATGCAGCGCGAGAAACGAAATTTGTTTTATTTATTTATATGTGTACTTACCTGTAATCGCCCGTAATCCGTAGTTTACTACCCCCCACCCTGCCCCTCCCCCGCCCCACGTCAGCGCCCGGCGGCACTCCCACCACCGACCGCTACTGAAATTAAGTGTGCAAAATAAGCAGACAAAAATGGGTATGTCATTCTTGAATAAAAGTACATCTTGATGATGGTACACTATGCAAAAAGAGCAAGGTAATACTCCAACTTCATTCTTAAAAGTCATAAAATACATAATGTAGGTGTATCACACAAGCATCATTCTTATGTTAAAATATAAGACATAAGGATACTTAATATAAAAATTGTCTCAAAGTGCACAATAAACAAGGTGATTCCAAACTTCGTGTCTGAAGCTTCAATCCTAGATTAATACCTAACAAGGGCTTCATCGCATGATTGATGCCATATACCAATAGCCAAGAAACTCATATTTCGTTCATGAGTGGCATAAAGTGAGATGTGCTGTCCAAAAATATCGTACCAGCGTCATTCATTTCATGAAACATAAACTCTTGATTTAAAGTCTTTTTCAGTGTGCAAGGTGAATCAATAAAGACCCACACTTCATTCTTAGATTGAAACATATACGTAATACCTCTAAAATTGATTCAATATGCAAAGAAAATGTTGATAACTCATCATAATATTTAGGAGTAAAGTGCATTGTACAGGCTGGAGATATCACGCAAGCCCTCCCCCTCTGAGTTACAGCGGCTGACCATCCTGATAACAGGTTAAGTGCTTTTGAAATGCGAAGGTCTAAAAAGGT
The DNA here is from genome assembly GCA_963921515.1 of Calotriton arnoldi. Lineage (NCBI taxonomy): Eukaryota > Metazoa > Chordata > Amphibia > Caudata > Salamandridae > Calotriton > Calotriton arnoldi. The sequence goes on from CAWUFW010012608.1 coordinate 192,270, forward strand.
GCATAGTGACCCAAATGAGAATTCTAAGGGGCAGATTTACAAGGCCCTTGCGCCACTTTTGCGTCACTTTTCCCATGTTAAAAGTGACGCAAAAGTGGCGCAAGCGCCTTGTAAATCTGCCCCCAAATACTTAAATGTTGTGAAATGACAAGGCATTCTTCTGCAAAACTTTGTAGGCGTCCTTCAAGAATTTCAAGAATCTTGCAGTTAGCTGAACTTGGATCCCAATTAGGCATGCTGCAATAGCGTCTTGACACTTCATGATTCCCAAAATGCAAAATAGTGGGGTTAACCAATAATGCCTCAGCCCATTTGGTTCTTTACATACACTTACTACATGTGACAAAGATTCAGATTTATAGTTTCAGAGCCTGCATTTCGGGGCCTCAGTGACTCAACTACGGGCCTCAGTGCCATTCATACAGCAAGATTTTGATGGTCCTGCTGGATATATGTTTTTTATTTATTAAGACATGACTTTTTAGACTGTTCGTCTTAAAAAAGAAATGAAAGCCCCAATTCCAAGTAAAAGAGTTTGTGGGCACAGGCGGAATTTATACAAAAATCCCATATGAAGATACCATGGCGTGGTGGATATAAAATGTTTATGAAGTCTGTCAAGCCAGGTTATTTTTTCAAAAGATCAGGAGTGAAAATTCTGTTCCATGAATACTGTAGAAGATGGACCAAAGACTTTGCTATATTTAAATGAATTTCTGAATTTATTTTTCATTATAAGATTAAATTGTCATACATTAATTAGAATCATATGGTTTGACGGTGGTTTGAAAGTTGACTGGGAAGTTTGAAATAAAACGAAAAGACGAGGTGTTAAATTGTACAAATGATTAACTGTGATTAATTCCAGGAACCCATTTACTAAATAAAGCAGCCTTGCTCTTTCACAGAAGGAATGCAAAACAGTGCATTAATTCCTAAGATATAAAGAAATATATTTCTGTTTTGTTAGAACAGTTGAATGCAGATATTAATTCAATGCAAGAATCACACTTAATTGAAACATTCTCAGAGACTTTGAGTATGTACATCTGGATATCAGATGTTAGGTGTTCAAATGCCACTACATGTGTTCATGGAGTAACCACATGCATAGGGAAAGTTAGAGAACGAGTATTGAAAAAAACACAAAAGGATCAGTGGGCCAGGTTGTTGTTAACCTCTATAGGAAAACGTACTTTCACCAACACCATAGGGAATATTAAGGTCATATAATCGACCACCCTTTTTCATTGGAAGATGTTAGCTAATTTGTGCACACCAAGAATAATTGGTAGAGATTGCAATATTGTATTACAGGAAATAAATGGGAAGACCTCTGGCAAGAAAAGGGCCTGTGGCAGAAACTGCTATGTGAAAGGCTCTGGAAGTTTTGATCAGTAACTATGATTTAGCAGATTGTTGGCAAGTAACGCATTCTGGAGTCACAGAATACACTTCTTCAAGTAACCAATTAAATACCCAAGCCATGCTAGATTATTTCTTGGCATCCGTTTAAGTGTTCTGAAGTCAAGATAATACCCCCTGATCATGCTTTAATACCAATAAAGAATACTGTACTAGTCCAAAGAAAAACATATTATAATATATTCTTTTGGAAGCTAGACATGTTGCTTTTGTAAGTCAGGAGCAACAGGATCATTATGTAACAATATTAAGAGTCTTTTTTTTTAATTTAATATATGCTCTACAGTCGATATATGTTTATGGGAAATGTTTAGGGTACATTTAAGAGTCGTTATAAAACCTAACTGTGCTTTCTCAAGGAAGCACAAACCGTTTAGAACCCTAGCAGTAGAAATTAGAATGACTTGCTACCTATAATTTATTAAGGAACAATCCTGTCTCGGGCATTTCAAAGAAGTGGAAAGTTCACACTTAGGTGTTTGGGAGATTTTATTAAGAATTCAGATTTTGATGGTGAGACAATGTTCCAGAAAGTGGTTGAAGAAGATAATAACATCGGAATATTCTTGGCTTGGAAAGTCAAGAAGATACAAATACCTAATAAAATATACTAGATAAGAGACCCAGAGACTGGAGATGCAGAAAATGAACCTGATACAATCACCACCATTTTTCAAAGCTTCTGTCAAAATCTCGATTTGATTAGAAAACTGTTCATTTCGGTAAAATACCATAAAAGAGACAAACATTTAAAAACATTAAACATTTCAATTTAAAAAGGGAGAAGGCCCATGTATATTTTGAAACAGATACAATTAAAGATAAAATGGTCAGTTCCCTAATAAAATTCCAGCATCATGATGTACACTTATTATAAAAATTGTAAAAACAGGCGATAGGTTACATGGGGTCAACAGTTATCTTTCTTCCTTGCGTACCACCTACAGAGTAAAAATCTGGAGACAGCAAACATTGTTGAGGGTGTCAAATCGGTCTGAATAATTCTACAAGCCTCCAGATGTCCAGTGATTCCTACGCGTCTGCATATTGGGATTGTCCATTTCGCACTAGCCCTGCTATATGCCTGACAGAAAAACAGCATGTGTACTACAGTTTCCTTATCATTGCCACAAGTTGGGCAACTTGAAGCAGCAGGGTCTATTGTTTTGGCCCATCTTGAGGTGAATGTGCAAAGTGGCAAAGTCCTGTATCTAAAGTGCATATACACTTTCCTGGCCAAGTTTGGTTCAATGTCATCTAAAAAAGGTTTGATTTTGTATGTGTCCTTAGTCATTAAAAAGATATCTGTTAATTTACCCAAAGTCGATGAGGTTAATAATACATTTTGTCTATGAGATCTAAATCAGGACTTTATTCTCTGGCTGAAATGGTACAACAGCTATTCCCCGGATCATCCCACAATTTAGATAAATCCAATTCATTGAGAGAAGTCCAAATGAAACTTAGCAATGGTATTTCATCCACAGCGGGATATCTGAGAATATCCTCAAGACCCTTGCAATAGTATATTAATTCTGGGGTAGCCCAGACTTTTCTCCTGAATGTTAGGGGTCTAACTGCTGCTTTTTCCATGATTGATCTGAGGCCGGTATCCAGTCTTAGGGGAATCAAAGGGGTACTAGCCAGTAGGTTTAAGACCTCCCTCAATAATTTATTTTCCACAAGCACTTGGGTTTTGAGATTTTTGTCTCCATAACTCCGCTCCATATAGGGGCACCCCCAGTGCCTGGCTAGTGTACAACTGCTCTACTGGAGAGAATGGTTTATAATGAAGTCCCGGAAGTATCTTTTGCAGCCCTCCCATTTGTTGCTCTAATTTGATCCTTCGTTTGCTGATGTGGTGCGCCCATTCCATCGTTCCACTGAGGGTGACACCAAAATATTAAAACAATTGGACCTTTTCTATAGGAACCCCATTTAATGTTGGATTAGATCGAGTCGAGTGGCATTGGTTAAAGACAATATACTTAGGGGCCGATTCCGATTCGGGCAGGAAATCTCTCCGACCGAGCCGGACCCGGAGAGATTTCCGACCGAATCGGACTCTAGCAGCCCGACCGAACGAGTACGATGTGTACGTATGCTATCGGACTCGATTCGGTCGGACTCCCATTGAAGTCAATGGGAGCCGGTCGTACAACACGTACACGGGCTCCCATTGACTCAATGGGTACGACGCAAACAAGGGCGCCCCCTACAGCGGGTTCACGTTGATGCGGGTCCCCCCTGTGTGCGACTCACGTGGCTACGCGTGCAGGGGGGTCCGACACGGACCCCCGAAGTCCAGCTCCGACTGCTCTTTGGAGCCGGACGGCGTGAGTCGGTCGGACTGCTCGAGGCGCGCATCGTACTGGCTCGGTCGGGGAACGTCTCCATTGCGCGGTGCGAGTCGTGTCCGTACGAGTCGGTCGGAGCGGTTCGGACCCGCGAACGAGTCGGTCGGCGATTTCGCGTACGCTCGCATCATACTCGCTCGCCCAGACGCATGCACAAATCGGTCGGAAAAGAGGGCTCCGAATCGGATCCGGTAAAGCCGAATCCGATTCGGTGCCCTACCGGCCGAGATCGGAATCGGCCCCTTAGTCTTTGACACATTAACTTCTAGCCCCATATTTAGACAGAACCTGCTGAACTGGTTCAGTATTTTCTGGATCCCCATCAGTGACTTGGCCAAAAGAAGAGTGTTGTCTGCAAATGTGAGGGCCGGAATCCTCATCTTTGCAAATTTGGGTGCATCAATATCGCATTCATTTAAATAACCAACCAGACCATTTAAATACAACGTAAATAGGGTGGGGGCAAGCACACACCCTTGCCGCATGTATTTATTTACGGAAAGGTGTTCTGTAAATTCGCCTAGTCTACCACCCCGGAACTGGGCAAAATTAGACTCATGGAGTCTCTCTATAGTTCTACATATGTAGTCAGGTACTCCCATCTTGGCTAAGATCCTCCATAGAGTGGCCCTCGGCACCAGATCAAAAGCCGCTCTGAGATACACAAAAACAGTGTAGAGTCTTCCTTTATTAATTGTTACCGTCTTCCCAAAAATTAACTGGAGCCTAAGAGTTTGGTCTATGGTTGATGTGCTCATTCGAAAGCCAGCCTAAAAGGGGCATAAGACTTCTTGGTCATCTAACCAATGTTGGAGCCAAGGTAGAATAACCCTATTGAAGATTTTTTGAGTGGTATCTATTAGGCTAATTGGCCTAAAATTTGCGGGATCCAAAGGACTTCCCTTTTTATAAATTGGGATAATTTCTGCTCCAGCCCAGGAGGGTGGAACCTGTACACCTTTTAAAATGGTGTTAAATATCAAAGTAGGGTAGGGTCCCCATATTTTTATCTCTGACAAGAATAAATCTGCCAAGATTTTGTCTGGACCTGGGGCTGTCAAAATCTATATTATGAAATCTTGCAGCCTTCTGAGAAAGAAGTCAGATATTTTCTTGAAAAAGCCAAACCTACTAAATTAACCTCTGAAGAAAATAAAAAGTTATTATCATCAAAAGATTATGAAGAAATTAAAGAAGCTATAAATTCACTTGCATCTTCAAAAGCTTCAGGGGAAGACAGTTTGCACACTGAAATATAGAAAGTTTATGCATACACTGATTCCTACATTTTTCACTGGTTTTCATAAAATTCTACTAGTTTGTTCAACATCTAGTGCCTTTAAAAGAGGGAAATTAAGATATGTATGAGACCTGGGAAAGATCCAAAGCAATGTGGATACTACAGATGCCTCATTTTATTAAACTCAGATTATAAAATAATTATGAAAACATTTGTAAGAAGACTGGAGAGAATAATTGGGAATTTTATTTTACTAAATTAGTCTGGCTTCATACTCGCCCGCCTTCTTTCCTCTAATGTTCATTATGTCTGTGAAGCGATGGATATAGTTGAGACCGAAGCAATAGTGATGGTCTTATGGTTTTTGGGTGCAGAAAAATTTGACCTGTCCTATAAAAGTTGCCCTGGTGAATTGAATAGGTTACTTGCATATCTGATCTCAAGCTTATCTAGTAATAAATGATGTCTAGGTTGGACAAATATTCGTTCTGTATGAAAATAAAACCTTATGCTTATGATGTCGTTTTGTTTCTTTCTCTAGATGTTGGCACTATTGGGTATGATTTTAAGTTCTTGAAAGATTTTCAAAGATTTTGGGATATAATGTAAATAAAGCGAAAATCAAAGAAGAGCTGATTAATTACCCAAAATCAGAATTTAATAAGATATTGAATGGGCAGTTCAAATGGCTGGTTTGCTGATTCATACAGATTAAATTATGCTTCATTATTGAGAAACGTAGATAACGATCTTCAGACCTGGAGGTATATATCACTTTCTCTGCTAGAGCGGCTAAATCTGATCAAAATGAACTTTTTGTTAAGGTGTCATTTTTTTTTAATGTGAACCATGCAGCCTTGATACACTTTTTAAACAAACTCAATAGTTTAGTCACCTCATTTATCTGGTTGGGAAAAACCTCATGAATTAAGCTTTGTGATACTTTAACAAACCTTAAATTTTATATCATAGCCCAAGCACAAAGCCTTAGTAAGATAGCTATTCGAAATCTGAGCAATCCTTATTTTTAAAATGCAATGAATCTATAGTGGATACATATGGGACCTGGAAATGTGCTTGGGTTAAGGAATATAATATTATTAGTGAAGACTTTGTATACCTCAATATGATTACCCCAAGTCACCCCCAGATCACGCTAACTTGTGTAGCCCTTAACGTCAATACTGTTCGAAAAATAACACCTATACCCAGTGTAATATTTGCAAAACTCTATAATTTTAGAATCTGCCTATTCTACAGAATTTGCTTTTGAACCACATGCCTGAAATCAACACTGAAAATAAGGTTCCATTATTTTTCAGGAAATGAACATGGGTTTTGTGATTCTCTTAGGTATATCTCATGCATGAGAGTGGGACACTAGAGCCCAGTTAAATATTTTTCTTGAATGTAGAGGTAAATGTCAATCATGGATGAAAATATGAAATCTGGTCTCTATCTGCGTATAAACCCACCGCCATTGACATTGTCAGCCTCATTGCTACCACAGATGCAAAACACAACCACCTGCTATCCACCTGGTACCAGCTCACCACGTAAAACACCATGCCATCATGGACTCAGGAGTAGCTATCCCCGCTGCATTCGCAAATTGGGAAGCGAGTCTATCAGTAGCGAACTCATCACCATCTTCAATGAATGGAAACACACTGAAGTCAAATCCCTTCTCAAGAAACCATCCGTCAACCCCAGCAAACTCAAGAACTTCCATCCATCTCATAGAACACCTGAAGAACAGCAATCTTCTGGACATCACCCAGTCTTTGATCGAGAGGCTCTGCCACATCTGAATTTGAGGAGACACCCTCAGATGGATCACCTCCTTCCTCACCGAAAAAACCCCAGAGAATCTGCCTTCCTCCCTTCACCTCTGAACACAAGACTATCATTTGCGGCATCCCTTCAGGCTCATTCCTCAGCTTCACCCTCTTCAACACCTACATGACTCCCCTGGCCAACATCGTCAGAACCCATTGACTAAAGATAATTTCCTATGTCGGTGACATCCAGATCATCCTCTCACTATCAGAAGAGCTCTCCACCACTAGGGCCAACTTCCACAGGTGCATGGCGAACATCACTGACTGAAGAGACAACTGCCTGAAACCCAACACAGATAAGACGGAAGTACTGATCTTCAGGAACAACACCTCCCTGTCGAACGATTCCTGGAGGCCTTCTGAACTAGGACCTTCACCCAAGCCGACAGACCATGCCTGCAACCTCGGCATCACCCTGGACAGCAAGCTTTCAATGAGTAACCAGATCAAGGCAGTCTCCTCCTCCTGCTTCCTCACTCTTCGCATGTTCCACAAGATCTTCAAATGGCTCAAGGTCAACACCAGGCCCTAGTCACCAGCCGGCTCGGCTGCGGAAATGTACTCTAGGCAAGTACCACCTCACACCTCCTGAAGAGACTGCAGATCATACATACCTCCCCAAGCAGACCCAAATCACCCCCCACCTCAGGAAGCTCCACTGGCTCCCCATCCAGAAGAGATGTTGCTTCCAGATGCTGACCCATACATACAAGGCCCTCCACAAACTAGGACCAGCATACATTAACCACCAACTGAACTTCTACCAATCCGCCAGACACCTGTGCTCTTTCTCCCTTCAACTCGCTTACCTCCCTTTCATATGTCAATTCTAAGCAGGGGTCGTACCTTCTCCTACCTTGCGGACAGGTCCTGAAACGACCTCCCTCTTCACCTCCAGACCTCACCCTCTCTGCAGGAATTCAGGAAAGGACTCAAGACCTGGCTGTTCAGCTGAGCCTCTGCAGCAAGACCCGCAATGCCTGGCTACCCTTAAGGGTGATAAACTGTGCTATACAACTCCTGTTTGATTGATAAACAATGCTGCCTTCTCATTTTCCTCTGGCAAATAGCTATGGAGGATCTAAGAATTGTTGTTGTTTTTTTTTAAAATAGCCCCCAACATTTGAGGATATTACAATACATATATTTTTGACAGTGCAGATTCTAAATTAACCTGATTGGCTGCAAAGGAGATCAGAATAAAAAGTGCTGCCCTGGATTTCACATTGATCATGTCAGTCACCCACGCTTGAATGTAAATTTTACAAATCTGATGCTCCTTCCAAGCCTTCCTGAAAGAGGATAATGTTAGTGAGATGTAGGGCCAAGATCATTTATTACCGGAATCTCTTGAGAGAAATAAAACTTGAATAGGACTGATCAAACAACTTCCCCAAAATATGACACATGTACTTCTCTGTGATTTGCAGATCTAATGGCCTATCAAACTTTTGCTATCTTTATGGATGGATGATTGTGCTTTTTTATGCCACGGCAGATGGCCACGCACCCTTAAGGTAACGTTGCAACATTATTTTCACAGCCATAAAAGCAAGACTATTATTTGTGTCAGGAAACTCCCCTTTATATAAATTACAGTCAGCCAATCATGCACATAACAGAATGCATAAGTACTGTGATCCTCTTTGTCTATAGTATATGTACAAGAATCCAGTCTTCCTGTAGCTAAAGTACACTCTTCAGTAGATCTTTGAGGGATGGTGCCAGGACAGTTGTCATTGGCCCTCTACCCTTGTTAGGATAATAAAGCGTTCTATTATGTCTGTATCGGGACTCCCACTATATACATAATCTGTGTATAGTACATGCAAGTCCCCAGTGCCTTATAAAATCCTGTCTATAACTGTAATATTAAATTCTGATTGTAACATTACTAGTCACTTGTAGTGATACAATTACATAACAACTCTGCTATAATAATTTATTACGGTTGTGTTGTGGCTTCAGAATGCTTCCTACCAAATAAATATAGACAGTAAAAAGCAGAACCCTAAACCAAAGACTTAACATTTCCTTAAACAAGTATATATTAGGCACACTCTGCAGGTGATCGTCTTTTATATTTTCTGTCTCTAAAATGCAGAATCATTAGCAGTTTATGGTCAAATGTTTGCTTAAACCACTACTGGGATTACAAAGGGATAGTTTTAGATCTTTCCCTGTTCTTGTTACCAATATAGCCTAAAACACAAAAGTAGCTTTGATTCTGATTTACATTTACTTTAAAATGCATAAGAATGGGTATTTTCAAGAATCAACAAGCTGCTTACGGCTATGTTCATTTTCTGAAACCAGAAAAGTCCTGTCATTTGAAGATGCAAGGGGCCAATGACTTAATGGGCATTTGGAAAGAGGGTAATGGGTAGTCCTATAAAATAAGAAATAAAATAATCCGTAATGTATGTCAAATTATTTTTTAAGTTGCCTCAGAGTTCTATGTTCTTTGACTCCTTCCTTTATTTGGTAACAGATCTTCTACATAATTTCATAACATACCAGGGGAGAATGTATCCCAAGTATTATGTCTGTGAGGAAGCAATCCTGGAACAGCTGAGAGGTAAAGCTGGCTCATATGATTATTTACCTCAAATGCAGTCCCGCTATTAATACCTTCGAAATACAGTATAGGAATTGCAAACGTGGTGCAAACTGTCATTTAGTAAAGAATAAGAATAAGGGGGCATATTTACTTTCCCTGGCGCATCCCTGCATATCAGCAGGGATGCGCCAGGGAAAATGCGTCACGCAAGTTTACCCTTGCGCCACGTCCGATGCGCCGCATTTACAATGCGGCGCATCGTGGCGCAAGGATAAGCAGATGCGTGACGCATCTGCCGGCGGAAGGTTGGCGCAGTGCTGAAGTTGTGTCACAAGTGCGACGCAACTCCAGCACTATTCCAACCTTCCCTATCCCTAACATGGTGCGTCAATCCTTACGCCTGCTTGAAGCAGGCGTAAGGATTTGACGCACCAGCTGCCGGAAAAGTGACTGCGTGAAATCTTGTAGATTTCACTACGTCACTTTTCCGAGGCGTTCCTGCGCCGGAACGCCCCCTGCGCCGGTACGCCCACATGAAACCTGGACGCAGGTTTCATGTGGCGCAGGGGTTTACTACGTGACGCATCTCCCTAGATGCGTCACGTTGTAAATATAGTGCAACACGGCGCATGGTTTGCGTCGCCGCTGCGTCACATGCGTGACGCAACGGCGGCGCAAAAGTGGCGCAAGGGGCTTGTAAATATGCCCCAAGGTGTTCCTGGGAAGGCATAAAATGATGCAATGCCTGTGGGTGACTGTCCACCTCCTTTAGAGCTATTTTTTTATGGAAAACGAATTCAAATTTAATTGCAGAAATGTCTCTCACACTCTCCATACTCTATCACAGGGCATTACAATTTGAACAAAAAAGATAACTTTCAATTTAGCACCTGAATACTTTCTAATGTTTGTAGCAGATGTCTAGTCCCACTGGATAGTTTTGCTGGATGACCAGCAGGACAATCCAGATCCCCACAGATGAAATGTCCTATAAAAAAGGCAACGCTGGGGAGGAACTCAGATATACAGTGTTAGAGCAGCAAAAATAAGCACAACAACTAAATTTTGCAATACCGTTATTCAATCACATCAAAGTATCTACGTAAACTTTAATTGCTAAGTTTCTTCTTTTATACATTGACATAGAGGGCAATATTGATGCTACGGACAGAGGTTCATTCGTAAATTCCCATCTACCTTATTCTCAGGCGTTTGCATTCTAAGCAGTAGTTTTACTATACTAATCTTATTCCTGCTTGTTAAATATTTAAAAAACACATTTTTCTCTTTTGGATTTCGTGAACATTTTTCTGTCAACTCAAATTACCACCTAAAGACAAAATGTGACATCGCTCAAGGTCAGGTTCATAAATGCAAATTACTCATGCATGTTACTTTTCAAATATTGTATATTTAAAAAGCTCTTTTAATAGGATTTTCTCAATGGGAAGACTCCATGAAAAACGTACTGCATTATATGAATTTGGAAGTCTTATATAAGTGGATTAAGAACTGTTCAATCACAACAAGTAACACTGACGAAAATGTAGTTTGACATGACTTGAGTGACACACCACTCTACATACAGTTTGAGTTGTATATTGGAATTCCAAAGCAAGGAATATGTTTGCGATGCAATTGCTTTAAATCTCTTTCCTAAGAATATGTGCTAAAAAGTTATTCCTACTCATGCCATAAAGGTTAAAATCTTAACTGTTAATTACTAATGCACTATCAGTTAACTTAATGCTGCATTAACAATAGGAATGCTTTTCCACCAAGAAATAAAAACCGTGTGATGCTTAGGGTGCAACTGTGCACCGAATAAAAATGATTTCAAGTAATCTTCTAGTTTCTACACTGAGAAAAACACTGTCACTCTTCCCTTAGTTCCGTAAAAACATCAATTATGTTCATCTATGCTATTCAAAAGAAAGCAATGTTCATATAAAAAAATTCTGGTTGATATCTATGTCGTTTCTCATGCCTAGGTAGATCTATCTAGAAAAAGAGAAAGTAATAAAATCTGTGGATTGCTAAATGTAGGTGACTGGAGTTAGACAGGAAGCTAAGCTGTCGCCCAATCCCAGCATGTCAAAGGAAAAATAAAGGCACAAATAAACACACTTAACATTACATAAAAAGTGCAAAATTATGCAAAATCTTTTTTTCCCAATTTAGGAGGTCATTACGATGGCGGGCGGAGAAAGTCCGCCCGGCACCGCAGCGGAATGCGTGACTGTCCGCAAGGGGTGCGGCGGCCCCGCATCCGATATTATGATGCCAGCAAGCCCTATTCACATCATTGTGGCGGGCGGTGCTCACCGCACCGCCCGACACAATGCTGTGAATATGCCCCCAAATGCAAAGACCGTATGCCTTTCCATGGCGGCAACGCCGCCATGGAAAGGCTGATCTCCGCTGGCATCATAATATGGATGGCGGTGTCTTGGAGACACCGCCATCATATTATCCCTGTTTTCCACCGGTCGACGAGTCGACCGGCGGAAAAGCGGCGGACGGTCTTTACGTCCGCCGCGGACCCCCCAGCCATCATAATATGGCGGGGGGTCTTTGCTTTACGGATGGCGGGCAGATCGCCCCTGCCGGGCTGGCGGTGACTACCGCTGGCACGGTGGGGGCGATCCGCCCGCCATCATAATGACCCCCTTACTTTCCAGTGCAAAACGTGTTTTGCACTGGAAATTTACTTGGAAGTACCACTGCTTTGCATTACTTAGCCCCAAGGGGGCATTCCATAGGTGAAGCATGGGTGTTCCAATTGATTTTTTTAGACACTAAGGGTAACCTGAGGAGTCCCACATCGGGGCTACTTTAATGTGATATGAATGCCCAAGTATTGTCTGACACCTAACCACAGTTTGGCCTACGCTTTCAATACTTTCAATCAAACGTTTTTAGAATACTTTGGAGCTGCTGATTTATGAACAAAATAGCCAGTGCATACATATTTTAGTACAGCTTGTAATAGTAAGACCTTTTTTGATCTATATAGATGGGAGATCAACACTCCTCATTTTTTTAGCTGGCTCTCCCAACAATATAGTTGTATGTCCGGCAACACTAAATCCCCTTTATTCAGGCTCTTTCTGAGACTCTTCCAAAATACTCTCATGGCTTTCGATGTTCATATAAATCTACTGGTTTTACCTTAAAGTTTAATAATTAATTTCTTATGAACTTTGAATGTCATACATTTGAAGGGAAAAAACAATTTTGACAGAATTGCCAACTTAGGGCCTGATTACGATGGCAGTGGGACCACCGCGGCCAGGCCATGGGTGGCGGTCTGACCGTCATCTGCCCCTGCAGGTCCGACCGCCGCATTACAATTGCGGGCAGATGGTGGGTGGCAGAGACACCGTCCGCCACGCATCCGACAGGCTCAAAAAGTCAGTCGGATAGTCAGAGGGACTATAATCCCTTCAATAGTGGTGGTGCAGGCTCAGGCACCGCCCTAGGGGTTACAATGTCCCTTTCCGCCTGCCCTTTCATGGTGGTTCACCCGCCATGAAAAGGTCCTCTGCTATAGGTTCTGTGGGGCACATATGATGCCCCCTACACATCCCTGCACCATGTTGCAGGCATAGCATGGTGCCTGCCACCTAGTTCAGGGATTTTTTATAAGTGTATATTTTGGACTGAGGCATGTGCTGCAGCCCGCAGTACATGCAGCAATACAAAATATACAAATTGTGCATCCTAACACGGGTAGCAGGACCACAGACAGCTAGTTGGGCGGTCCTGCTACCGCCACGTTGTCGGTCGGACGAAAGTCCGAATGGCATCATATACAGGCCCTGAATGGGGTTCACATTACCATAATTCTTAGGGGGTGATTTTGCCATATTTTAACAAGCCTAATCAACTCCCTTCACTGTTTTATTTAAAAAAAAATTTTTTTATCTCATTAATATTTTGTTGTCTTCTGATTCCAAAGTATCTACTTTAATTGCATAGAAAACCAGCATTGCACTTCAAAATCCATGGTAATAGTTCAGATTTTTAATCATTTACCAAAAAGCAAATCCAAGATGTCAAAGGTCTTCGGCCATACTAAATGTGGAGCCTGAGGCTAATGTACTAGAGTAATCCTAGTGTTCTTTCACATCTAACACTAAAATCCAGTTAGGTGCAGGCACTGTACCCACAGGAAATCCAGAGATGGAACCTTGATATAACTAAATCAGGGTCCTTCCGCAACCAGAGAAGGGCCATACAGGAATTGTCTTGACATCCTCTTTGCTTCATTTAAAGGGTGCATACATTTTTACATATGCTTCACACAGACCTGCCATGCAGGATTCAACACAGTGATGTCAACAGAACAGCAACAGAACATCGTTTAGTAAAATAAGAATGTAATAATTTCTTCTACCTTGATTCAATAATCTCTTTGACTATTGTATATATTTTGCTGGGAATCTCATCTGAATTAGCTTCTTGTCCTCTCCAGTGTCCTAATTGCTTTGTCTATTTCCTTCTCTGAAATTTCATGAATTAAATTTTGACCTGCAGAAGTTTAAAGACGCTTGAGGTATTTAGCGCATCTGATAATTATTGGATATGTTAAATACCTTCTAACTTGTAATTCCAACCCGTGTGTAAACAGGGGTTAATGCACAGGTCGGAATATAATGAGATATTTGTGATCAAGCCCTCAATTAGGTGTTTGTTGAGCACGACTACTCACCCGTAAGGGTCTCAAGGCGCTCTCGGGGGGGGTGCAGGTTCCAGTCCATCAAGGAGGGGGTCTGTCGAAGAGCCAGGTTTTGAGGTTTCTCGCGAAGATGGGGAGCGATGTTGTCTGTCTGAGGTGGAGCGGAAGGGCGTTCCTGGCTCTGGCCGCGAGGAAGGAGAAGGAGTGGCCTCCCGATCTGGTCTTTCTGGTGCGGGGGACCACGGCGTAGGAGAGCCGAGCTGATCGTAGGGTCCTTTGGGGTTAGTGGAATTTGAGTCGGCTGTTCAGGTATGCTGGAGTGCACTCAGGTGCTGGGAGATGTGGCAGTGTCTTGGCAGGTTGAGGACCAGTCTTGCGGCGGCGTTCTGGATGTTTTGTAGCTTGCGGTGAGGTTTTTGTTTATTCCGGCGTACAGTGCGTTGCTGTAGTCGAGTCTGCTGGTGACGAGGGCGTGAGTGACGGTCTTTCTGTGCTCGAGGGGGATCCATTTGAAGGTCTTACGTAGGAGGCGGAGGGTGTGGAAGCAGGAGGATGCGACGGAGTTGATCTGGCGGTCCATTTTGAGCTCGGAGTCCAGGATGATTCCAAGGTTGCGTGCGTGGCCCGTGTGGGTGGGTGGGCTTCCGAGGGTGGGGGGCCACCAGGTGTCGTTCCAGGCATCGGGGTTTGGGCCCTAAGTTTCAAATCACCATTAACTCCCTGCAAATCACCATTAACTCCCTGCTCTAATCGAAACTTAACATCCATCTCAGGTGTTTCTGTTTGAGCAGTAATTTCAGTCTTAGTGTTATTGCTGCATGGTACGAGATATAATTCAGTAGTTTGGGACACATTTTCAAAAGTTGCTGCTCTACGTTGCCTGAAAAGGAGTGAGTAGAACAGCACCATAGCTACTAATATATGGTGCTGATTCTGTTTCCCCCTGTGCTGCTGCACTTTTGACTGCCTTGCAACCACGCACAAACCCTAACCATAGTGCAAGGGTTTATGTGATGTGAAGCATAGATTTGGGACCTGAACAGTGTTAGAAATACACCCTTTTTGGCCTGTTCACCCTCATTTTTTGGTGCTATATGGAACTGGTGGTAACTGACTCTGACTGTGTCCTGGGCTCTCCTAGTCAGGCCCAGGCCTAGTGCTATGTTAAACACAAACACATACATTGAGGTACCCTTATAATTGGCATGACCTGCCTTGTAAATCCCTAGTATATAATAGGGCATGTAAGTTTAGAGGCCAGCAGCCTTTGGTGCACTTGCATGTGTGCACTGCTGAGAGCATGAGGTCATTTTAAAAGCAGTCCTGTGTTACAGAAATGCTTTTAAAAATAAAGGGGCATATTATCAACGTGATTATCGCTGCTTTAGCGGGACTTTTTCCCGCTAAAGCGGCGATAATTCAATCGCCCTATTAGCAAGCTGTCGCTAACTGCTGTTAGCGACAGCTTCTAGGCGATAGCGACCGGGTTGGGTGCCGCTTTGCATACCTGCGATATTTATCGCTAATGGCATGCAAAGTAGGCGTTCCCAACCTAAAAGCGACTGGAAACAGTCGCTAAGGTCGCTATCGCCTATTAGCGAGGCAGGGGAGGTGATTAACGAACCAGCGCTAAACACGTTTAGCGCTGGTTTGTTAATGCCTGGTCCAAATCTGACTTAGCCATGTAATCCAATGGGAGGTGGATTACATGGCTAAATCCCCTCGCCCCTATCACCAAGCTAACACTGGTCACAGTGTGAATATCGCTTGTTTTCAGCGATATTCACACTGTTCTCCAAGGTTTCTATCGCATTGGAGATAAGCGTTGCTGATAGCACGCTATCTCCGCGATAGAAACCTGCGATAGCCGGCGATAATTATCCTAGCGCTAAGTGCGCTTAGCGATAATTATCGCCGGTTATCGCTAATAGGCCCCAAAATTCACTGCAAACCCGACTTTGGTGGTATGGGCACGGTGAAATAATAACCAAAATCGTTTTTGCATATTAGGAACTGTTAGAAATGGGATCTCTAGTTGGCAAGGGCTTGCACCTTTGTCCAAGTAGGGACCCTTCTTCCTAGTCAGGGTAAGGGTTGTTACACTCGTGAAGTAACCCCTGCTCACCCTCGTGGTAGCTTGGCACGAGCAGTCAGGCTTAATTCAGAGGCAGTGTGTAAAGCATTTGCACATAACCAACAGTAATACAGTGTAAGCACTACAAACGGACACCACACCAGTTTAGAAAAATAACCAATATTTTATATACTCAAGACAAGACCAATTACGACAAAAATCCACAATACTATACTTTACGAATGAATGCTTGATACGGTAACTTCTTCTTTGCAGGAATAGCACAAAAGCAAAGTTCGTACGAGTCGGTAGCTCCGTCCGAGCCTACCGTGATGCTGAAAACCACAGAGTCTAACAGTTCCAGCCGACCGCGTCGATACGGGCCAGCAGA
Source organism: Calotriton arnoldi (assembly GCA_963921515.1). Taxonomy (NCBI): domain Eukaryota; kingdom Metazoa; phylum Chordata; class Amphibia; order Caudata; family Salamandridae; genus Calotriton; species Calotriton arnoldi. The sequence goes on from CAWUFW010012608.1 coordinate 208,839, forward strand.
GTCGTGAACAGACTCGGTTACAGTACCTTTCTCGTTGTGGCTGGTACGGAGTGTACGAGCCGGTTGGCGTTCGTCGCGGCTGCGGTGCAAGACGGAGCGATGCAAGGTGCGGTGTCCCTCGATGCGGTGCAGGCAGCGGCTCGATGAGCGTCGTGCAAACGGAGTCGGTGAGTCCAAGGCGTGCGATGCAGGGTGAGACGATGCTCGATGCGGTGCTGACAGGTTGCGATGCAGGCGACCTAGCCGGAGTGCGGGAGCTGGCGTCGGACAGCGGTGCGAGTCGGAGCGGTGCGTCGCAGACGTGCAAGCGGTGCCCCAAATGCGGTGCGGTCACGACTCTTGAGCCAGTTGCAGCGACCTCGTCGGTCGGGTCCGGTTGGTTCAGTGAAGCGATGCGATGCGAACTGCGGTGCCCACAGGTCACGGTGCAAGCAGCGGCTCGATGTTGGCGGCGTCGGACGTCGCCCACGGTGAGACCAGGGTTGCGATGCGAAGCGGGGCGATGCGGTCTGCGGTGCAAACAGGTCACCGGCCAGGGATGGATTCGGTTGACGGAGTCGGTTGCAGTTCCCTTCCTCTGTGGCAACTGAAACAGCGTTCCAGAAGCGGTACCCAGAGGCTTGTGAAGTCTTTGTAGTCCCTGAGACTTCTTAACAGGAGGCCAGCTCGGTTTCAGGCCCTTGGAGATACTCAGCACAAGTTTGTAGAAAGTTCAGTCCTTTCACTGCCCAAGGCAGAAGCAGCAGCTGCAGGCCAACCCAACAAAGCAACAACACAGCAAAGGGGCAGTACTCCTCCTGGCAGCTCTTCCAGCTCTTCGTCTTGGCAGGTTCCTTGATTCCAGCGAGATCTAAATTCATGGGGTCAGGGCCCCAATATTTATATCCCAAATTCCTTTGTTCTCTGAAGGCAGAGAGGCCTTTGCCTAGTCCAAACCAGTTCTGGAGCACTTTGTTGACAAGTCTCAGTCCCTTCTTTCAGTGAGTAGGCCAGGGACATCAGACGCACCACAGGAGGTGGAGCCAGCATTGTGGAGGGAAGGCACTGTCCTATTCAGGGCCCAGGTGCGACCCCTCCCACCCATCTACAGGTCGATCTGGCTATTCAGCCCTGCGCTGACTCACCCTGTCTCCTGGCATCCCCCAGCCCCTGTCACTCACACTCCAGACAAGGAATACACAACCTCGCAGAGGCAGGCTTGGATGGTTAGACAAGAAAATACCCACTTTAAAAGTGGTATTTTCAAACACAGAATGTTAAAACCAACTTCACTAAAAGACGCATTTTATCATTCTGAGTCCAGGCATACTAAACTCGAATTTCTACCATGTTCCCGGGGTCAGTTAGGATTATAAACTGTAATAATCAAAACCGCCCATTCTGGCCTAGGGGAACAGGTAGCCTTGCAATAGTGAAAAACGAACTAGGCTGTAATTCACTATCAGGACATGCCGCACACACCAGGGCATGTCCTACCTTTCGCGTACAACGCACCCTGCCCACAGGGGTACCTTGGGCCTACCTTAGGGGTGACTAACATGTAGCAAAGGGAAGGTTTAGGGACTGGCAAGTGTGTGCACTTGCCAAGTCGACTATGGCAGCCCCAGGCTGCGCACAGGCTCTGCGTTGGCAGGCCCGAGTTACACTTTACGGGCTGTTTGCGTGGGTGGCACAATCCAGTGCTGCAGCCCACCAACAGCATTTGGTCTATAGGCCCTGGCACACGTAGTGCACTTTACAAGGGACTGACACATAAACCAAATAGGCCAATTATGGAAACACCAATCCATAACACATTTTATACAGGAGCACTTGCACTTTCCCACTGGACCGCAGTGAGGAAAGTGCGCAGAATCATCACACCAGCAAAAACAGAGTCAAAACCGGGAGGTCAGAAAGCAAAAAGTCAGGGAAACACGCCAAAAGATGCCAAGTCTAACACATGTCCCCTCCAGCTGAAAGTAGGGAGAACTACCCAACCCCATTGGAGTTCTCTTCACTAAAGCGGAAGAACCTGGACAGACCATCTGCGTTGGCGTGTTCTGTACCAGGACGGTGTTCCACCGTAAAGTCCATTCCCTGTAGGGAGATGGACCACCTCAGCAGTTTTGGATTCTCACCCCTCATTTGCATCAACCATCTGAGGGGCCTGTGGTCTGTCTGAACCCGGAAGTGAGTCCCAAACAGGTATGGTCTCAACTTCTTCAGTGCCCAGACCACAGCAAAAGCTTCCCTTTCTATGGCACTCCACCTCTGTTCCCTGGGAAGTAGTCTCCTGCTAAGGAAGACTACAGGCTGATCCAGGCCCTCTTCGTTCAGTTGTGAGAGCACCGCTCCCACACCATGCTCTGAAGCGTCAGTCTGCACGACAAATTCTTTGGAGAAGTCAGGTGCCTTGAGCACGGGCGCCGTGCACATGGCTGCCTTCAGGGCATCAAAAGCTTTCTGGCAGGACTCAGTCCAGATCACTTTCCTGGGCTGCCTCTTAGAGGTCAGCTCTGTTAAGGGGGCAACGATGGTGCCATAGCCCTTAACAAATCTCCTATAATAGCCGGTGAGACCTAAGAAGGCTCTCACCTCTGTCTGGGTCTTGGGGGGTTCCCAAGCCAGAATGGTGTCAATCTTGGGTTGTAGGGGCGCCACCTGGCCGCTTCCTACCTGGTGTCCCATGTACACCACAGAACCCTGCCCGATCTGGCACTTACTGGCCTTGATCGTGAGGCCTGCACCTTGCAGAGCCCTCAACACTTTCTCAAGGTGCTTTACATGTTCTTCCCAGCTGGAACTGAACACAGCAATGTCATCCAGGTAGGCGGCACTGAAATCCTCCAGCCCAGCCAACACCTGATTGACCAACCTCTGAAAGGTGGCAGGGGCATTCTTCAACCCAAAGGGCATCACCCGGAATTGGTAATGACCTTCTGGGGTTGAGAATACTGATCTCTCCTTGGCCCCATCGGTTAAGGCAATCTGCCAGTACCCAGACGTCAAATCAAACGTGCTGAGGAACCGGGCAGCTCCCAACCGATCAATGAGCTCATCAGCTCTGGGGATGGGGTGCGCGTCAGTCCTGGTGACGGCATTGAGCCCACGGTAGTCCACACAAAACCGGAGTTCTGGAGTGGCACCGGGCTCCGCAGCCTTGGGACCAAGACCACTGGGCTGGCCCAAGGACTGTGGGAGGGCTCAATCACCCCTAACGCCAACATCTTAGAGACCTCCTCCTTGATGCTGGCTCTGACCCGGTCAGTCAACCTGTAAATTTTGTGCTTCACAGGATGGCTGTCACCAATGTCCACGTCATGGGTACACCAGTGAGTAACACCGGGGGTCAGAGAGAACAGTGGGGCGAACTGTCCCAACAACTGGCGACAGTCTCCCTGCTGCTCCTGAGTCAGAGTAGGGGAGAGGATCACACCCTCTACTGACCCATCATGCTCCTTGGTAGACAGGAGGTCAGGGAGAGGCTCGCTCTCCCTCTTCCACCCCATCATCTGTCGCCAAGAGCATACTCACTTCGGACCTCTCGAAATGGGGCTTGAGGCGGTTCACGTGAAGGACCCTCAAAGGGTTCCTTGGAGCCTGCAAATCCACCAGGTAGGTGACGTCACTTTTGCGCTCCTTTACCTCATATGGCCCAGTCCACTTGTCCTGCAAGGCACAAGGTGCCACTGGGGCCATGACCCACACTTTTTGCCCAGGTTGAAATTCGACCAGAGTGGCATTCTGGTCATACCATCTCTTCATTTCTTCCTGGCTGGCTTCTAGGTTCGCCTGAGCGAGTTTCCTGAAGCGGGCAGTTTGGTTTCTAAAGGCCAGCATGTAGCTAAATACATCCTGGGGAGTTTTCCTGGGAGCCGCCTCCCAGCCTTCCTTTACCAAACTCAGAGGTCCTCTGACAGGGTGGCCATACAGGAGCTCAAAGGGGCTGTACCCAAGAGACTTCTGAGGCACCTCCCTGTATGCAAAGAGTAGGCATGGCAAGAGGACGTCCCACTTACGCCTCATGGGTTCTGTTAGACCCTTGATCATGCCTTTCAAGGTCTGGTTGAATCTCTCCACCAGACCGTTTCCTTGTGGGTGGTAAGGAGTGGTGAACTTGTAGGTTACACCACACTCCTTCCACAGGGATGTCATATACTTCGATATGAAATTGGTCCCCCTATCAGAAACCACCTCTCTGGGGAATCCCACACGGGAAAAGATCCCCATTAACGCCCGGCCCACCACTGGCGCCGTCGTTGTCCTGAGAGGGATTGCCTCCGGGTACCGGGTGGCATGGTCCACCAAGACCAGGATGTACCTGTTGCCCATGGCTGTCTTGGGATCCAGTGGCCCCACAATATCCATCCCTACCCTTTCAAAGGGTGTTCCAACAACCGGAAAAGGTTGGAGAGGAGCTTTGACCTTCCTCCCACTCTTACCACTTGCCTGGCAAGTTTGGCAAGACCTACAGTGTGCATCTGACTGCCTTCGCATTTGGGGCCAAAGAAGTGGGTGACAAGCCTGTCAAAGGTCTTGTCCTACCCCAAATGTCCTGCCAAAGGCACGTCATGAGCCAGACCCAGTAGGAAGGTCCTGAAGCGCTGGGGTACCACCAGCACACGGGCTGACCCAGGCTCAGCAACCTTAGGCTCACTGTATAGGAGACCACTCTCCCAGTAGATCAGATGTGACCCGGACTGATTACCAGGCTGCCTGGTCTGCAGCCTGCCGCCGCAGACCCTCCAGAGTAGGGCACTCGTTCTGCTCCCTGCAGAACTCCTCCCTGGTGGGACCCCCTTCTTGCTGCCAATGGGTCAGCTCAGAGATGTCTCCCAGTTCGGCTACTTGTTCCCCTGTAGGCACCGGGGCGTCCCCCTCGAGGTCCGCCTCCTCCCGGTCCGTGGGAACTTCGGGGGCCGGTTTCCCACGCCCCCTGCCCTTCCTCTTGGCAGGGACTTGGGCCACTGTTTCAGGCTCCAAGTCCTCTTGATCACCCTTTCTGGCTGCCATTGACCGAGTAGACACGCATGCCCACTCTGGCAACCCAAGCATCTCCAAGTGCGACTTGAGCTCAACCTCCTTCCATGAGGACTGCTCCAGGTCGTTTCCTAGCAGACAATCTACAGGCATGGTAGGGCTCACAACCACCCTTAAGGGACCTGAGACCCCCCCCCATTCAAAGGGAACCTGCGCCACCATACACTGGCGCTCAGAGTTGTCGACAGCAACTACTTGGTGGAATGCTCATGGGACTACTTGCTTCTCAGACACCAGGTGACACCGGACTGAGGTCACACTGGCTCCAGTATCTCTGAGAGCCTCTACCCTGTTCCCATTAATGGTCACCCAGGTGCTATATTTCTTTGTGTTAGGGGGCACCTGGTTTCCTGGGACCATCTCACTGTCCCCTAGTGAGACAAGGGTCATTTCTGCGGGATCCCCACCCTCCTGTGGGCACCCCTCCTCCCCAAGCGCTACACTAGCCAACACTTTGGACTGTCCACCGGTGGGCCCCCTTAAAGTGACCTACCTGGTCACATGCATAACACTTGCGGGGGCCGGTCTCAACAGGCTTCCCTGTGGAGACCCCTTTCTTCTTATCGCCGGGGGCTGGGAACCTTTACCCTGGGTACTAGTTTGGGGCCCTTTAGAGAACTCCTGTGCTTTACCCTTGTCCCCCCACCTTTCTGCTGGGGACCCTGCCCACCTTTGGCTGAGTCTCCCCCAAACGCTTTCTTGTGGACCCTGGTACTCACCCAGCGGTCCGCTTCCATAGCAAGCTTCCTGGGGTCAGTTAGCTTACTATCCACTAGGTGCTGGCGCAGATCTGCAAAACATAGACTAGACAAGTGCTCCCATGCAATCAAGTTGTAGAGCCCCTGAAAATCTGTTACGCTACTGCCCTTCACCCAACCATCCAGAGACCTGCAGAACACATCCACACATTCCAACCAAGTGTTGACATCAGACTTCTTACTGGACCTGAACTGATCCCTGTACTTTTCAGGAGTAAGACCATACTTCGTGAGAAGGGCATCCTTCATGTCAGCATAGGTGAGGTGATACCCCTTACCCAAAGCTATCAGAGCATCCCTTGCTTCTTCCGGGAAAAAGTGGCCACAATCCTGCTCCCCAATTCTCCTCAGGGACCCCATTCATGTGTATGGCTGCCTCATAACCCTGAAACCACCTTTGTATGTCATCCCCTTCTTGAACTCCTTGCCTACGTTCTTGGGAATGTGCACAATCCTGTCTGCCTTTCTGGACGAATTGCTGCCACCATCTGAGCCTGACTTACTCCTAAGTTCTAGCTCCTTCAGTTCTCTCTCATGCTCTAAGAGCATCTTCCTCTCCTCTATGGCCAATCTCTTCTCCTCCCGCTCACTCTCCAGCCTGAGCTTCTGCAGCTCAAACTGCCTTGCCTCCCGCCTGTCCTCCAGCTCCTCTGGGGACAGACTGCTGCTGCCTGACCTGGCGGGTTCCCCCTTCCCAAAAGCACATCCACCCTGGAAATAGGCTCCTCCACCTCCTCACTGAGATCACCAGGCTGCCCATTGGCATGTCTGGCTGCTACCCAGGCCCTCAGCGCCTTCTGTAGCTCCTCCTTCCTTGTGAGGCCTTTAATTTGGACTTTCAGGTTTTTACAAATCGCTCGTAACTCCTTTACGGCATAGGATTCCAACCTGTCCTCCTCAAAGATAACTTCCAGAGATGCAACGGATGATGCAATTGATTCAGGCATGACAAAAGTCGTTAGTTGAAAACTGGCAAGATCAAAAATAGGCCAAAAGAAAAAGAACCAGTATGTGGTACGTAATGGTCTGCGATATGGTAGTAGTGCACACCAATCACTGTAAGTCAAGTGCAAACACAAGTCCTATCCTCACCGCTGACAACCAATGTTAGAAATGGGATCTCTAGGTTGGCAAGGGCTTGCACCTTTGTCCAAGTAGGGACCCTTCTTCCTAGTCAGGGTAAGGGTTGTTACACTCGTGAAGTAACCCCTGCTCACCCTCATGGTAGCTTGGCACGAGCAGTCAGGCTTAATTCAGAGGCAGTGTGTAAAGCATTTGCACATAACCAACAGTAATACAGTGTAAGCACTACAAACGGACACCACACCAGTTTAGAAAAATAACCAATATTTTATATACTCAAGACAAGACCAATTACGACAAAAATCCACAATACTATACTTTACGAATGAATGCTTGATACGGTAACTTCTTCTTTGCAGGAATAGCACAAAAGCAAAGTTCGTACGAGTCGGTAGCTCCGTCCGAGCCTACCGTGATGCTGAAAACCACAGAGTCTAACAGTTCCAGCCGACCGCGTCGATACGGGCCAGCAGAGTTGTGAACAGACTCGGTTACAGTACCTTTCTCGTTGTGGCTGGTACGGAGTGTACGAGCCGGTCGGCGTTCGTCGCGGTTGCGGTGCAAGACGGAGCGATGCAAGGTGCGGTGTCCCCTCGATGCGGTGCAGGCAGCGGCTCGATGAGCGTCGTGCAAACGGAGTCGGTGAGTCCAAGGCGTGCGATGCAGGGTGAGACGATGCTCGATGCGGTGCTGACAGGTTGCGATGCAGGCGACCTAGCCGGAGTGCGGGAGCTGGCGTCGGACAGCGGTGCGAGTCGGAGCGGTGCGTCGCAGACGTGCGAGCGGTGCCCCAAATGCGGTGCGGTCACGACTCTGGAGCCAGCTGCAGCGACCTCGTCGGTCGGGTCCGGTTGGTTCAGTGAAGCGATGCGATGCGAACTGCGGTGCCCACAGGTCACGGTGCAAGCAGCGGCTCGATGTTGGCGGCGTCGGACGTCACCCACGGTGAGACCAGGGTTGCGATGCGAAGCGGGGCGATGCGGTCTGCGGTGCAAACAGGTCACCGGCCAGGGATGGATTCGGTTGACGGAGTCGATTGCAGTTCCCTTCCTTGTGGCAACCTGAAACAGCGTTCCAGAAGCGGCACCCAGAGGCTTGTGAAGTCTTTGTAGTCCCTGAGACTTCTTAACAGGAGGCCAGCTCGGTTTCAGGCCCTTGGAGATACTCAGCACAAGTTTGTAGAAAGTTCAGTCCTTTCACTGCCCAAGGCAGAAGCAGCAGCTGCAGGCCAACCCAACAAAGCAACAACACAGCAAAGGGGCAGTACTCCTCCTGGCAGCTCTTCCAGCTCTTCGTCTTGGCAGGTTCCTTGATTCCAGCGAGATCTAAATTCATGGGGTCAGGGCCCCAATATTTATATCCCAAATTCCTTTGTTCTCTGAAGGCAGAGAGGCCTTTGCCTAGTCCAAACCAGTTCTGGAGCACTTTGTTGACAAGTCTCCGTCCCTTCTTTCAGTGAGTAGGCCAGGGACATCAGACGCACCACAGGAGGTGGAGCCAGCATTGTGGAGGGAAGGCACTGTCCTATTCAGGGCCCAGGTGCGACCTCCCACCCATCTACAGGTCGATCTGGCTATTCAGCCCTGCGCTGACTCACCCAGTCTCCTGGCATCCCCAGCCCCTGTCACTCACACTCCAGACAAGGAATACACAACCTCGCAGAGGCAGGCTTGGATGGTTAGACAAGAAAATACCCACTTTCTAAAAGTGGTATTTTCAAACACAGAATGTTAAAACCAACTTCACTAAAAGACGCATTTTATCATTCTGAGTCCAGGCATACTAAACTTGAATTTCTACCATGTTCCCGGGGTCAGTTAGGATTATAAACTGTAATAATCAAAACCACCCGTTCTGGCCTAGGGGGAACAGGTAGCCTTGCAATAGTGAAAAACGAACTAGGCTGTAATTCACTATCAGGACATGCCGCACACACCAGGGCATGTCCTACCTTTCGCGTACAACGCACCCTGCCCACAGGGGTACCTTGGGCCTACCTTAGGGGTGACTAACATGTAGCAAAGGGAAGGTTTAGGGACTGGCAAGTGTGTGCACTTGCCAAGTCGACATGGCAGCCCCAGGCTGCGCACAGGCTCTGCGTTGGCAGGCCCGAGTTACACTTTACGGGCTGTTTGCGTGGGTGGCACAATCCAGTGCTGCAGCCCACCAACAGCATTTGGTCTATAGGCCCTGGCACACGTAGTGCACTTTACAAGGGACTGACACATAAACCAAATAGGCCAATCATGGAAACACCAATCCATAACACATTTTATACAGGAGCACTTGCACTTTCCCACTGGACCGCAGTGAGGAAAGTGCGCAGAATCATCACACCAGCAAAAACAGAGTCAAAACCGGGAGGTCAGAAAGCAAAAAGTCAGGGGAAACACGCCAAAAGATGCCAAGTCTAACAGGAACCCTGCAGGTCTCCTTAGGTGTTCCAGGGTTTTAGAGTCCTGTAAATATGAGCAGGGTCTTAATAAAAGAGCTAATATAAACCCTGGAGAGGAGGAAAGTGCACATTTAATTTTTTTCCTTTGAAGGTAGTTGGCCTCTTAGACAACATAGCAATGTGTTATGGACGCATAACTATTGCTAGGAGATTGTACAAAATATCATTCAAAGGCTGAACAAAATGGTACTGATAAATCCAGCAACTTAGCATTGTTGAATTTATGATAATTGTACAGAAAAGAAGTTAGAATTTTGCATCCAATTTTATGGATTCTTCCATCCTCCTACCTACTTACCGTTGACCTTCCTGAGTTGCTCAGCAAATAGATGATTATGTTAAAAATGTCATGCTGTCTACTACTTACGTTTTTGATTTTAAGCCCATTAACTTCATCTCTTCTCTAATTGAGTAATCAAAAAATGATATCAACATTTTTCTGAGTTTCTTTCAGTTCAGGCTCAACTATGAATTAGCCAAACATCAGATTCTAAGCTTTTGTGTGTGGCTCTTTTGAAGACTCTTTTATGCAAAGGATTTGTAGCAAAACTTTTGAAGTCTTTCAATTTTGCCCATTCTGGAATATTCAATATCCTCAAGCTATTTTATTGTGCATGATCTTCAATATTTTTTGTCTAATATTATTGTATTTTTCAATTTTAATTTGATATTCTCCTTTATGTTGATTCAACAGCTTGTACGAATTCTGCACAGAGTATTCTAGTGGTTGTGTACTATCTAATCAATGATGTAGCTCCTTTTCAAGTGCACAGCATGCCTCTTTGATATATTTCTGATTAGATTCTGAAATTTCAAACCGGGGTTTTATCTTCTTTGTGAGTTTCTGCTAACATATTCCCGCAGTCTTATCAGCTGGGGCAGTGTCAGCCACTCAGACTCATCAATTGTCGCGTTGGCAATACTGCTGATTGCTCTTTTGCGTAATCTGTTGTCTATTCTCTGTATCTTCGTGTGAAAAACGGTCATATTCAATGGACAGTCCTTCAAATCTATTTGCATTTACAATTGGGGGAGTTCTAAGGAGTGTCTTCTCCTAGTGAAGGGCCTTAAGTCACATAAACATCCCCATTAACTCCTTTCTGACAGCTAAATCCTGCACCTGGCAGGCATTCCATGCTAACACTAATCCAAATATCTGAGACAAAGACTGTTCCTTTTATTCTATTTTTACTCATTGTGGCTTCTTTGATATAATATTTTCCCTTTCCTGCAGCCCCAGAGATCACCTTTCACTTGTCAGAAACAAACCCTAAAAAAGGATTGGAGTGAAGGATTTTGCTTCTCCATGGAACAGTTTCCAACCTTCATGTCCCTTTTACTTTTTTATTATTTTCTCGGGGATGATTTTTTGAAGTGTTTTTGCTTTTAAGACAACTGCTATTTTTTGTTATGAGTCTATCTGCTCCCAGTTGAAGTTGACCACTCTCACACTCTAACATTCTTATTATCTGTTTTTTGCCTGGGTCATGCCCCCACACCCCCGCTGTCTGGTGAATTTTACTGTGGAAACATTATAATAAATATCTATTGGTTGGGTATTTTTGGGTGATAGATTAGTATAAGCAGCTTTTTTAGACTTAATTGAGGGGCCTGGTGTTTTAACATTTAATTGCGCAAAGTGACTGACTGAACTGTTAATGGAGTTCAGCTTCTCCCCCTCAGGGTCTTCACTGCCCCATTAATCAGTGTCTATGCTGTGGAGCTCCAAATGGTCATCTGACATCTGTTTCTTTAGCCCATTCTTGCAAAATACTGATGCATTTGGCCTCCCATGAATGGGACTGACTGTATGTGACTTGGACACTGCCTCAGAACTGAAACCGATCATGGTGTAATTGTAAAGCTAAGTTGCATTTCAGGTCCTGGGTTGCATGGCTTGGCTGAATTTTTTAACAAGCACCCAGAGCCCACAGTAAGCGTTCAAAAGAAACCAGCGGGTTCTTTAGGTATAGGCCAATTTTCAGACCAAAGGCCATGACCCGACACCCAAATCACTTTGTTCGTGTCAGTTGCTTTGTGCAGTAGGTTTTACAGGAAAAGATAAATCCACAGGAACTGATGAAAAAGTTTCTTCAGGCATGGGCACCGAATGAAGGATGTGCATGAAGGCCACAAGAGTACCCAGAACAGTGTCTAGATTGTGCAAAATAAAACTGCATTGACCGTGAGGGGATCAATCCACCGACCCAGAAGACCCAAAGAACTACCAGCCAATCTCTCTACTCCCTTACCCAGAAAAGGTCCTTGAGAAAATGATCAACCAACAACTCACCCAACACCTAAAACACCACAAGCTCCTGGACCCCTCCCAGTCCGGATTTTGAGCCAACCACAGGAATGAGACAGCACTGTTCGAAACCACTGATGACATCAGGACAATTCTGGACCACAGAGAAATGGCAGTACTCAACCTCCTGGATCTGTCAGCTGCCTTCAATACCGTCTCCCAACACATCCTGATAAACAGACTTCCCCACATCGGAATCCAGGGAGAAGTCCTCAAATTAATTGCCTCATACCTCACTGGTAGTGCTCAGAGAACTTGCCTTCCACGTCTACCTCAGAACCAAAGGAAATCATCTTCGGAGTACCCCAAGGATTGTACTTCAACCCAATGCTCTTCGACACCTAAATGACCCCCTGTCTGACACTGTAAGATCACATGGACTTAACATCATCTCCTACACCGACGACACCCAGCTTATCCTCTCGGTGCCCAAAGACTCCTCCACCACCAGAGCCAACTTCCACAGATGCGTTTTAATCCTTGCTGACTTGATGAAGAACAACTGTCTCGAACTCAACACGGACAAAATGGAAGTACTCATTTTCAGGAACAACACCTCACCATGCAATGACGCATGCTGGACTGTGGAACACAGCTGTTAGAAATGGGGGTCTGTAGTTGGCAGAGGTAGGTACTTTTGTCCAAATAGGTACCCTTGCTTCTAGTCAGGGTAAGGGGGATACACACTTTAGATAACCCCTGCTCAGCCCCTTGGTAGCTTGGCACGAGCAGACAGGCTTATCCCAAAGGCAATGTGTAAAGTATTTGTACCAACACTCACAGTAACACAGTGAAAACACCGCAAAAGGACACCAGACCAGTTTAGAAAAATAAAGTATCTTTATCTAAACTAAACAAGACCAAAACGACAAAATCCAACATTCACAGTTAAAAATATGGCTTTCAAAAGTTTTCAAGAACTTGTACCATAGAAAACTATGAATGCGTGACTTTTCACCAAAGTATCTGTAGATGCGTCAAAGTTCACAAGCCAAACAGTCGCAGCGTCGGAAAACAAACAGACGCAACACTCCTGAGACCTTGGGGAGGAAATACGACAGTCCCGCTGCACGCAGAGGAAGTGTTGCATCTAATCCGGTCTGTACGGGAGTGATGCGTCGATTCTTCGTGACTGTTCCGGTCCACGGATGATGCGTCGGAAGAACTTGCCGCACAGGTACGATGCGTGGAAATCCGGGATGCGTTGCGATCGATGCGGCGGCGTCGAGCAGCTCTGCGTCGGTCCTCTTCAGCCGCGATCCCTTGATGCGTCGATTTTTGCAGCGGCGACAGGCGCTGCGGCGGTTTCTGCAGTGGCGCGGCGAAGCATCAAAATTCTTCTTGCGCCATGGAGATGCATTGGGAAAACAGCCGCAAGAAGAGCGATGCGTCAATTTCTGTAGTTCCTTGAGTCTCTTCTTTCTTCCAGCTCCCAAACAGCAGCAACAATCTCCAGAGGCCCAAAACTGGCACAGGCACCTCTTGGCAGGCTAGAACTCACAGCAGCAGAGTTCAGGGGAGCTGGGGGTGAAGTCTTTGTGTCCCTGAGACTTCAGAACAGGAGGCCAGCACACTACAGGCCCTTGGAGATCTCCTTCAAGCAGGGGACACAGCACACAGCAAAGTCCTTCTCCTTTCCTTGGCAGAAACAGCAACTGCAGGCCAACCCCAGACATACAGCAAGGGCAGTACTTCTCCTCAGTCTCTCCAGCTCTTCTCCTTGGCAAAGGTTCCGCTTCAATTCCAGGAATGATCTAAAAGTCTGGGGTTTTGGGACTGATACTTATACCCCAAAATGTCTTTGTTCTGTTTGTGCAAGGGGCTCTGAGCCCAGTTGAAACCAGTTCTGCCTTCACTAGTGCAGCATGACCACAGGGGAGGGAGACAGCATTGTGCAAGGGAGACAGGCTCCATTCAGGTGCAAGGTAAATCTCCTCCCACCACTCTATATGCAGCCAGGGTCTATTCAGCTCCGGGCTGAGTCATCCAGGAAGGGCCAGGACACCTCAACGCCCCAGAGGCTGTCTACAGGGAATGCACATCCTCTGTCTCTGTCACACTGAAACCAGACAGTCAATCCACACACAGGCCGAGGCACACAGGATGGTTGAACAAGAAAATAGCTGCTTTCTAAAAGTGCTATTTCAAACACACAATTTAAAAACCATCTTTACTAAAAGATGTGTTATTAAATCCTGAGTTCAGGGATACCAAACTCCATTTTTTGATCTTATCCCTATGGAAAGACATGCTTGTAAAATGTTACAAAGCATTCCACATTCTGTCCTATGGGGCAAGATAGTCTTTCAATTGTGAAAAACAAAATTGGCAGTATTTCACTATCAGGACATGTTTCACACATGTCCTACCTTTCACGTTCACTGCACCCTGCCCAGGGGGGGTACCTTAAGCCTACCATAGGGTTGCCCTATATGTAAGAAAAGGGAAGTTTAGGGCCTGGCAAGTGGGTGCACTTGCCAAGTCGACATGCCAGTTAACAAACTGCGCACAAGCATTGCGGTGGCAGGCCTGACCCATTCAGGGCTACTCATGTGGGTGGCACAATCAGTGCTGCAAGCCCACTAGTAGTATTTGATTTACCTGCCCTGGCACACTCAGTGCACTTTACTAGGGACCTACTGGTAAAACAAATATGCCAATCAGGGAGAACCAATGACATTACCAATTTATACAGGGAGCACTTGCACTTTGACACTTATCAGCAGTGGCAAAGTGCCCAAAACATCTAAGCCAGCAAAAACTAAATCAAGCACAGCATCAAAAACACAGGAGGTAGAGGCAAAAAGTTAGGGAAAACCACGCCAAGGATGCCAGGTCTAACAACGGCACACTCCCCACCCCTTGAGACCATGCCCACAACCTTGGCATCCTCCTGGACAGCAAGTTATCCATGAAGAGACAAGTCAACGCAATCTTATCTCCTGTTTCTATACCCTTTTCATGCTCACAAGATTTAAAGGTGGCTCCCAATCAACAACAGAAAGACCGTCAGCCAGGCCCTTGTCACCAACAGACTGGAATAGCGAAACAAACTCTACATTGGAATATCCGCACTCCACCAGAATGGACTTTAGACAATCCAAAACTCAGCAGGAAGACTCATCCTCGACCTTGTAAAAAGGACCCATATCACACCCCACCTCAAGAATCTACACTGGCTTTCAATCCAGAAGAGATGCCAGTTCAAGATGCTGACCCACTCTTAAAAAGCATTGCGCAATGAAGGACCAGCATGCATCAACAAATGCCTGACCTTTCACCAGTCAACCAGGCAATTCAGATCTGCCTTCCTCTTCCTCACAGACACCCCACGGTTCCACATATCCAACAGCGGAAGTCCTTCTTTTTCACACCAGGTGGCCACAGGATGGAACAAACTTCCCCTGCAATATTGTACTTCTTCAAAAACCAAATATGGATCTGCTTCATTTAATTTAATTTCTCTCATAAACACCAACCTAATGATCCTGGTGAAGGTACTCATCACTCACTTGAGAAGGTTTATCCCATTCTTAATACACAGGTCACTGGTGGGCTTTGTACCAAAGTGCCCATCTTCCAATCATATGCACCTTCCCTCACACAGGCTGTGAAAGACAGGGAAAGGAAAGTGGCTATATCCCTGGATGCTGAGAAATATTTGACAGGGATGAATGGCCGTACTTGTATCGAACCCAGCAGAGGGCGGGATTCAAGGATCAGATCCTTAAAAAAAATAAACCTTTTTTATTGCTCTCCTATGGCAACCATCGCCTGAAATGGTTTTCACCCAAACCATTCTACATTGCAAGAGGAACTCATTAAGGTTGTCCCCGTCTTCCCTTCTTTTTTTTGTTGGCACCGGCAATGAAAATCTGCGAGGTCCCTACCATTTCCGGTATCCCTACAAATTCCGGGGTGGTGAAGCTCCTCCTGCTTATAGATGACATCCTCCTTCTGCTCAAAAACTTAGAGCCTTCTGTCCCTCATTTGTTAGTCACTATTGCTATATTTGGCCAATTATCTGGCTACAAAATAAACTGGGATAAATGTGAAGCCGTGCCACTCAACCAAACTACCGCAGAAGGGGTGTTGGAAGGTTTGCCCTGCAGATGGTCTAATACTACTGTTAAGTACTTGGGCTTCATGATTGCCAATGATTTGGAGCAAGCGGCACAGGACAATATGGACATGTTGCTCAGTAAAACTGTTGAAGACTTTGCCAATGGTCGGGTCTAAGAATCTCCATGTGGGGCCATACAGAGACAGAGAAAATTGTAACTGCATCTTACTTTAATTATCTCTTCGAGATGATCTCGCTTTCTATCCAGCTTCATAAGCTTTGTAAACTAATAAAAAACTATATGTGAGATGGCCGGAGGCCAAAGTAATCCACTGGCAAGTTGTAAGCAGCTACTGAAGTTGGTGATCTCCACTTGCCAAATGTGATGGTTTATTACAAAGCGCACCATTTGGCACACTTAACCTACTTTTACTCCAGAGATCTAGAGCGCCCTGATTGGGTACTGATAGAGAGTTCTCTTCTTAAAGATGCCACTATGCCATATGCTCCTTATAACATGGCCCTCTCTGAAGGGTCACCCCAAATGTTTTGCCATCCTCTTCTTTTCTGACCTTGTTTTTGTTGGCTTTAGGACTTTGGGCACTTTACAACTGCTAACCAGTGCTATGGTGCATGTGTCTCTCCTCTAGACATGGTTTTATTAACTTATCCACAATTGGCATATTTAATTTATCTACAGGTTACTAGTAGAGTGCACTACATGTGCCCAAGGCCTGTAAATTAAATGCTACTAGTGGTATTACAGGCAGTTGAATGAATTTGGATGTTATAGGCGCAACTTCGGTGTTTTGTGTCAATTTGACGTAATTTTTGATGTCATTTTGAAGATGTTTCAAGTATCAAATGTTGACATATAAATTTGGCTTTTGATTCCGGCTAAGAATTGATTAGCTGGGTTACATTGGTTATTGATGTTATTGTAAATATATGTTTTTGTGGTAAATGTTGTGTAGTAATTCAATTGTATGTAAATATATGTGATGTTGTTATGTGTTCTTTGTTGTAATTCAATTGTATGTAAATATAGGTGATGTTGCTATGTGTTCTTTGATGATGGACTAATGGTGGTTCTTATCCACATGTTTCTAAAATGTACAAAAAATAATAAGCTGAAAATATCCTTTGATGGATACGGGTTAATAAATAATCAAATCAGAAGAAGCAATTTTCACTCTGGTTTTTGCTCAAAAGAAATTGCAGTAAATCACAGGATTACCGGGTTTTCTTTCTTTTTTTCTCCTACTAGTGGTATTGCAGCACTGCTTGTGCCACCCGTTCAAGTAGACCATAAACTTGTCTCAGGCCTGCCATTGCAGAGCCTGTGTGTGCACTTTACCCTGCCATGTCGACCTGGCATTAGAAAACCCCTTGCTAAGCCCTAAACTTCCCTTTTATTGCATATAAGTCACCCCTAAAGTAGGCCATAGGTAGTCCAAAGGGCTGGGTGCTGTGTAATCAAAAAGTAGGACATGTACTTTTAAGTTTTACATGTCTTGGTAGTTAAAAACTCCCAAATTTGTTTTTCACTACTGTGAGGCCTACCCCTCTCATAGGATAACATTTGGAATTTCTTATTACACTTTTAAGCTGTAATTCCTGATTGAGAAGGAGTAGATCTGTCATGTTTCATATCGCTGGAATGGCAATGATAAATCCTCTTCAATGGTAAAGTCAAATGTATCGTTACCCTTTTAAAAATGCTAATTTAGAAAGATTACATTTTTCTTCCCTTAACCCTGTATACCTGCAGCCTGTCTCAAAAACACGTCTGGGGGGGGGTGACAGCTGGACCTTGGGCATTTTCTCTGGAAAGCCACACACAAAGGGAGCTTAGTTGTGACTGATGGGCCATCCTCATCCTGATGGGCCATCCTGGGCAGGATGGGAAGGAGAAGCTGACATTTGTACCTAAGTAGGCTGTGTCCTCCCCACACAAAGAGTTGAATGCCCCCCTGTAGTAAGACTGGAACCAGGGTAGGAAGGGCAGAGACTTTGTGCGATTCAAAGTATCTCTTCGAAGTCTCCCTCACTTCAAAGGCACAACTTGGTATAAGTACTGGACCTCAGACCCCATCAACTCAGTACAGTACTGGATTTGTGAAGAACTCTGCCAAGAGCAAGGAACTCCACACTGCTGGACTGCTGCTCTTGAAGAACTGCCTTTCTGTTGTGCTGACCAGCTGCTTACTACTTTCTGCCCTGCTGAGGAAGGACTGGACCCATCTCACTTGAACCCAGAGTGACTCCAAGGACATGCTGGCTCACCCCCTGTTCTATGTCTCAGGGACATTAAAGACTTTTCATCAACCTGCAACAGCACCTGGACTTTTCTTGTTGCAAGTCTTGCCCTGACAAGTGGTGCAAATCCAATTCTGTTCCCTTGGAAGTGGGTCTAAAGTGCTGCTACTGCACAAATCATAGCATCGATGCTGTTATGCTGATTAGAACAATGCATTTCCATTAACGTCAACTAATCTCTGTGTCGACGCATCCCAGGTACCTTTCAGTGGGCCAAGGCTGGTTCCTGTATCTGACATGCGCTCCATGGCGGTCAGCCGGAATGTCTGGATTTACCCCACTCTAGTGTGATCAGATGTCCCTGATTGGCCCTTTAAGATTTTAGGCACAACATTTGCATTTATTCTTTAAAAATTCATAACTCCGCTTATACTTATTGAGTTTTTGTTGTTTTGGTCTTGTTTTGTTCATAAAATATATACAATTTTTCTAAACTGGTGTGGAGTCTTTTGTGTGGTGTTTTTACTGTGTTACTTTTTGAAGTGTTGCACAAATACTTTACACATTGTCTCCTAAGTTAAGCCTGCCTTCTCTGTGCTAAGCTGCCAGAGGATGAGCAAAGGCCAATTTATGTTGTGTATCGATTTACTTTGACTAGGATTGTGGTTTCTGCTTGGACAGGGTACATACCTCTACCAACCAGAAACCCAAATTCTAACAGGCATCCTCACAATGAAAGCGGGAAAGGAAAATCCTGCTCTCAGAAAAACTATACATACACAGAATGCACTGGCTATTGAAGAGTCATGCATATCTTCATAACACAGCTCCAATTTTGCATAGTACAGCCATCTAAATTGATGGTCTTGCAATACTGTGAAATGTCAGGGTGGGCAATGGAATTCAAACAGTTGATCAATTATAGACTGAGGCTGGCTTCAAATCCTTTCCAGAGCTCCTCAACAAATGTAATCTAGAGACATGTCATCAGTGGCACTTTACCTAAAGAAAACACTGCCTCCAAAGTGCTAAACTACCATTTGAATCCATGTCATCTGAATCTGTGGTTCAGGATTATGTGAGGAGATGGTGTACTTACAAGGAGGTCATTTCTGGGTTGTACTCTGCATTGCTAGATAATCTATGGGGCATATGTCAATGGCCTGCTTCTATAAGTGTTCTACCCATGCCATCGGACAAGGTTAAGAACCTGGGCTTCCTTGTGGATGAATCGCTATCCATAAAGCCACAAGTGGCTAAGGTGACAGCCACCTGCTTTGCAGTGGTAAAATGGCTTAAAAAGATTCTTTGGCTGATCATCATCTCTGCGCAAAGGACAGAGATTTGAAGTTCTTATCATCTCCAGACTTGATTACGGCAACGTGCTGTATGTGGGTGCCGACAAAGCTACTATCTGTTGACTGCAGCTAGTGCAGAATTCTGCTGCTAGGCTTCTTTATCCATTGCCCACATTTACCTTAGTCTCTTATCTCCTTCATGAGCTGCACTGGAATACTATCTCGAATCGCATCAAGTTTAAAACTCTATAGTATATGTTTAAGGCAAAAGCCGGAGGTGGTCCTAAATACATTTTGGATTTGATTCGCCCATACCATCCATCTCGATCTCTGAGGTCCTCGCAACAGGTCCTGTTCACTGTACTCAGGTTCCATTTGTCCCCCATGAAGGGATGCTCTTTTGCTTATTTTGACTTAAAGCTGTATGCACTATAAGTTCTTAATAATAATATTAATAATAATAATCTACATTTGCAACCCCTTTGGAAACTCCTTTAAGACAAATGGCAGAGACGGCTTAGAAATGAATACTCTGACTGAGACTGGTACAAAATCCCGGAGACTCATGACAAGGGCCTCCACGAGGCCCAGCTTAAGTTCAATTTCTTCAAACTGCTATACGATTTGCACTAGTCTCCATACAATCTACAGGTATCTAACTTGGCACCTTCAGCAGCTTGCTGGAGATGTGATCATCCAGTTGGCATAATATTGTGGGCAAACTGACAAACGCACACCATAGGTAAAGCATGGAATAGAACTGTGTTCAACTGTAGTAAGGTTGGGTGGGTGCACCAAGGTATCGCCCTCTAATCATGGGCGTCAATACTGACAAGTGTGCAATGCGTTCTCTTGATAGGGAGTAACGCCCCCTCTGTGCACTCTCAGGAAGAAGTTAATCACTTTAAATCTTGGTAACTTAGTAATCCAAAGAAGTATATTTCAATGTGAAATGAAAGATCCTTCAAACATTCAACTTCATGATTTTTCTTTATTCAACAATTAATTATATTTACTTTAAAGGCATATCATGTGGTGTCATCACATGATTTCATGAAAATAATTTGGGTATCTCATAATCCCGATGCATTTTGTGCATGGCCCTTCCACAGGTTTATGTCATGCCAGTTTCATGTTCACATTCTCATAATCACTTAATTTGCATGGAAGAGGTTTTGATTCATTGTACAGATCCACACTACAGCTTACATTTTTCCTCACCCAGGCCCCTTACATTACTTAACACTTTAAACCAAAACGGATTCTATTATGCCAGTTTCAGGTTTACATGCGTATATACACTCATTTCCCTGGAGGATGTCTCAATTCGGTGTACATTTGACTCATTGTACATTTCCAGAGACATTACGCTCCATTTAAATATGGCACTCATACATTTTCACACAAGTCCTCTTTCTATTTCACGATGAATCACCATAAACATTGATTCATGGCAACCACAGTACATACTGCTTGAGAGACCCCCACTGCACACATCCCCGGTGCACAAATTTCGGTGAGTACAGACAATTTTCGTCTGACTATATGACACAAGCATTTTAGCTTGGTTTATAAGGTGTTTGGTGCTTTGAGGCTCGCAGCAATAATTTCACAAGTACGATCAGTCAAACACGCTTCGGCAATACCTTGGTACGATTCAGAAGGCAGTGTATATTGAGCACCCGCACATTCCTAAGACGCGTAGAATTAATTTGGTTTCCCATCTATTTTTCTCGGTTGCATTCTTAGTGACTTGCATTATGGTCAGTACTCAGTGAGCATGCTGTACGGTTTCAGGCTCGTCGTTTCATACACTGTTAATTCTTTCATTTTCACCTATTTGCACTAAGATTGGTGCACAGGGAGCATAGTGCATGCTCCCCACTTCACATCATTTGGCACTCTATTTTTACCATTTGCACCAGAACTGGTGCACACCACCATATATAGCTTTTTAGGAGGACTTTAGATGGACACTTGAGCACTTGTTACTCTGGAGTGTGTCTAAGCACATCACAAGTTTGAGTCCCAGCACCTTGCTTTCTCTTTTATTCTTCCTTTATATCTCTACTCTTCTTCCGTGTCACCATTTGTATGTTTATCAAAGGAAGTTCCATTTCAGCCCCATTTTGATTTGTTGTTTACAATACTTTAGGAATATCATTCCCCTGAGGAAGGGCCATGCCCGAAATGCATCGGAATTATGAGATACCCAAATTATTTGCATGAAATCATGTGATGACACCACATTATTTGTCTTCAAACCAATATCATTTATTGTTGAAAAAAGAAAAATCATTAATTTGAATGTTTGAAGGACCTATCATGTCCCATTGAAATATATTTCTTTAGATTACCAAGTTACCAAGATCTAAAGTAATTAACTTCCTTCCTGAGAGTGCACAGAGGGGACGTAACTCCCTACCAGGGGAACATATTGCATACTTATCATCCAGTTGGCGACAGTTTACACTTGATTTATTCATGTCCCTCTCTTCAAACATTTTGGTGGCAAGTCAAAAACACTATCAACAACACCAACGATCCTGACATGCAAAACTTAGGGGCATTAATCTATCTTCACAATTCTGTTGTGTAGCTCCTACTAATCAATAAGATCTGTGCATTTGCGGACAACAGAAACCTTGGGTGAGGTGTCTAGAATGAATCCATGCACCTCCATAGTATATGTTGGCCCAGAGAATAGCTAGCTCACAGTGCCATCATAACCACCCCCCCCCCCCCAAGCTGAACAGGGAGCGAATGGTTTCTGGCAACCACTGAACATGACAACCCTGACTCCTCAGGATCATGGTAACAGATCTAGAAAACTTTCGCTCAGTCACTCCTGCACTCTTGTCCTCTGAGAAATATACGGAGAATACGCAATGGGACATTCTTCAATACATTTATTGAACCAACGTTATAATTGTATGAAGTACATGTATCGCGATGATCAATAGACAGAAGCATATGAAAGTGATTACAATCACCAAAATAGTAAATACTCGGTATTGTTCCACTATGGTGCTAAGAACAATGCATATATGCAGAGATATAAAACAATATAGTAATCAGGTGTACTACCATTATGCAATGCCTACCCTAAGTGAGTCTAGGGTGTGTTTGGGTGAGTGTATAGCCAAGTATCCCCCAAGGGACGATCCAACCCCATTACCTGGCAGGACAGAATGTAGGACCACCCATCTTGGTCACGAACTGGACACCCCTCACAGAGTTGTTAGGCATCTGCTTGGTGAAGAATTAGCATGCAGGCATCTCTCGATGTCAGCAGAAGTTTCTCCTCTGGCTAACTCCCAGAAATGGCTATTTATTGATAATAAAAAGCATCCTTGTGACGTATATACATATTAGCATTGTTATGGGGTTGCAGATAGCCCTGTCACCCCTTGGATGAAGAAAGAATGACATTGTACAGCATGAAAGGCCTTGCACTCAGTGTTCGAGCCATCATGATAATGTTGCGCGAAATGTGTAAGCCAATCAGTTTCAGAGAAATTAATCCAACATTGTCATGCACGCAAATATGTGCAAAAGGCTATCATAAATTGTTATTGCGCAGAAAGAGGGCAATGTAAGAATATGTGCAGCGTTGCCTAACTCAGGCACATAACAATACACTTGAAGAAGTGAATCTTGATCATCATACAAAACATTGAGTTGATACTACATTGTCAGTGGTCACGATGGCTATCCTTCACAGATGAAAACAATGAATACTCCTCCCTTTCTGACTGGCTGAAGCAACCTCACATGAGGAAATTACCTATCGTCTTCAGGACCAACTTACTACATTTAAAAGGATATGGTCACCCTTTGTTCTGAGAAGTCCCCTTTCTTCTCCCTGAGTTCATTGTACAGTACTGCTTTTGATTATCCTTTTCTGGAGCTCTATATATCTTTCTCCATCTTTCTCTTCTCTTTTCCTCCCTGTAATTGTTTTCATCTTGTTAATGTTGGGATGGCAGATGGATGGCAGTCTGTTTATGTGTTTGAATGAGCACTTGGCTCTACAGGCCCCTCCTATTGCTTAATGTATGGTAGGTTAGGTGCTATTCTCTATGTTAGTCATTGGTGATTACCTGACGAGCAATCCGATTGAATTTCATGTAATGTAAGGTGGATTTGTAGAGTGTTGCTTGTCACCCGTGAGAGCATCAAGGCGCTAAATATTTTGTTGCTGTTGTTAAGTCCTACAGACAAAATTCTCTAATAAAGAAATGTGATAAAATAATGTATATTGGGCCCAGACAGTGAACAATAGGGTACGAGATGAGGGCAGGATGGGACATCGTGCCAGTATGGTTGGGATGGAACAGTTCCCTGCCCCACTTATACTTTAAAGGGTTTTCCTCCACCACACATAAAGAACCCAATACTAGTCTTTTGTCACCCCAAGCTTCTTGGAGCCTTAGCAGGGGAAGGGAAGAACTCTCAAGAACCAGATGTGGGAGTAGCCTTGAAATTCCCCCTACTTCAAAGGATGGCACCAGGAATATATAATGGACTTCCTGAACGACTGTTTAATACATTCCTGGACCTGTGAATATTACAGAAGAAGTACTGCCTTGTCTCTCAGAGGGCTGCCCTGCGTCTTGTGACCTGTCTTGTTCCGCAGAGTAATCATTTGCTGCTTGAGGCCCCCCTTGTTCCTCAGAAGACTGCTGTGCTGCTACCAGAGGACTGCCCTGCTGCATGATACTTGCCCTGTTTCCCAGTGGACTGCCCTGCTGCTTTAGGCCTGCACTGCTCTCTGAGAAAGATGACTAGACCTGCTCCCTTTATCCCAGGCTACCTGAGTGACTCCAAGGGTCAGTTGACTGGCCTCCTGGTCAGGGACACAACAGGCTCCATTTCTCCTAGGGAATATCCTTTAATCATGTATTGTCCCTATAACCACAACTAAGGGGTGTCCTTTATTTATTTATTGCGCCTCTTCCCACTCTGTTATAGAAAAACCAGTGTTAATGAGTGCGCCCCACAGGCTGCATGTTCTTATCGGGCCGTGGCCTCCAGTATCTTACCTCCCAAACTCTTGTGAGAATACACTGCTATAAAAATCATGTCCCAGCCATGATGCAGTGCTCGACTTCGTTGATGCAATGAGGAAGGACACATCATTGCCCTGGAACTTACCCGATGCAAGACGTAATCTCCTGAATTGATATCTTTGTCACCATGGAGTTGTGAGTCAGAGGCATCTGTAAAGAAAGAAGAACAAATGTTATTGTGAGAGAACATATGTTAAGGTACAGAATCTGCACCCTCCACCCACCCACCCCTGTGCACAGTATTTTATTGCCCGAACTAGAAACATCTCCAGAAGGGAGACTCATCACTTGTGCCATCTAACAACTTTTAAACCTAGTTTGAGTAAGACTTGGAATTACTTAGCAAAGACTAATGATTTGCTTTCACTTGAGACATTGGGTTGTGCCAAGGAACAACCTGTCTGCCATACCGGATATCTAGCTACAACTCAGGGCCCTGATTGAAGTTAAAACTTAGTGCCTGTACCAGTTGGGTGAGTGCTATTAATGTGTGATTGCTTCAGATAATAATTGCATATTATGATCCACATGTATAGTTGTATTTGCAAGTAACAACCCGTTCTTGTGCCCCTGCCTCTTGACGTTACTCAACACTTTGCAACAATGCAAGCACAGAGAACCAGCAGCATAAAACCCCTACAACCTCTCGCCCCAACATCTGTCACCAGCAGAGAGGGATTCCTGACGACACACCTTCTCTTTATCTTCCCAAACCCCTTCCCCTTTCTGGGACAGCTACCAGGACCCGACAATAAGTACAGGCAGTGAGAGTTATGCATGAAGGCATAAGATGGACAAGCATCACTTCTGCGGAGGCCACCAGTAAGACAGGTGAGTGGCACAGCAGAACATCTGCTGCAACTGGACCTGCCTGGTCTTGCAACTGGGGCTACGTGAGCCCTGCTGGCCTCTGCACCACTGAGTCCCTGATCCCGAAGAGGTGCCGCACTTTGAGAGGGTACTTTTTTCAGCAGGACCAAACTAGTCCCTTTATTCTGGCCATCTTCCATCGTGGTTCCTGAACTTGTGACTTTTCCATGGTCCAGCACAACCAGATGACTGCAATTGGTGCTTTGGGCTTTTAGGCTCTATACCTACTTAAAACTTTAAAATTGCATATTTCTGGCTCAAGTGATTGGATTTTTGCCATTCTGGTCTAATTTTATTTATTAACATTTACTTTGTTTGTCTACATTGGTTTGGGATTTTTCTTGTGATGTGCTTTAACTTTCTTACTGTTTGAGTGCTGCATAAATACTCTACACTTTGTCACTAAGTTAGACCTAACTGCTTTTGTGCCAAGCTACCAGAGGGTTAAGCACAGGTTAATAATAGTGACTTTTGTGGTTCACCCTGACAAGGATTGAGTTTGTTGTTTGGGAAGGGTTTTCGCTTACCTCAACCAATACCCCTGACTTCTTACACTTACTTTGTCTTTGCTGTAGATAAGTTTAATTACCTCACACCAAATGGACATTACATGAAGTACAAGCTGTGAGGTCATGATTTAATAAGATAAATATACATAAGTATGCCTTTACTCATGCATATTCTATCTATCTATCTATCTATCTATCTATCTATCTATCTATCTATCTATCTTTTAGTTATTCTCTGAGTAGAAATGTATGCGTAGTGTAGACGTACATGTCTTCATCCCCTCAAATAAGGGGATAGAGCATTTTACAACAAAATCCACAAGAGTATAGTTACTTCTTGTAACTTTTTAACCATTGGTGGAGATCTCTACCTCTACTGTGGAAATCTCCCAATGGGAAAGTAATGTACAAGTTATGCAAGTTTGTTAACCTTTGAAAATAATATAATTTTACATCTCATTCTGTGACTTCATTATTTTAGAATGAATTGTGTTGCAGTACCAATGGTTGAACATGTTCGGTGCTTGACTTCCTCTAAGACTGGGCTAGAGAACATTTGAACTTGTTTTGACACCTTAATGATTGTAGTAACTTTCAAAGTGTATTTTTTTAATTGCAATTGTGTTACTCTTATGTGGGTGCCTGATTTGTATTAGCATTTCCCTTCCCAAATTCTCCTTAATTTCCCTAAATCCCTTCCGTTAAGCAGCTATTATTCTGCATTTTCTGACTACACCCTGGTCCCTCCTACAATAACTATAAAAACATATACCTACATATGCAGAGATCTCCGCCATTGTGTTGGAGATCTCTGCACAGAAAAACAGGATGTGAATTGCATATTGCAGTATGTGAGAAGTACTAATGGAGTCAGAATTTACGTATTACAAAATGCGTACTCTAAAATGCAATTTGCAAAGTGGGCCATAGCTGTGTGCATGCTCTATCTTTGTTTAATATGTAAATGTACTAATTAAACATGCGTGGCTCCTCAGCAATGGCAGAAGAGCATCACCCCACTGGCTCAAAGCCAAATAAAACAATATTTTATCATTGTTTTATTTTTCAGCTGCTGGCTCAGCCAGCTTGTGTAGAGAGGGGTGGGGCCTGGGCCATGGAAGGGGGGAGGAGGACAGGTTGGTGCACTTCAAAGTGTGCATGTGTGTTTGGCCGGTTGTCTTAGGCCGGCCAAACACACATGCACACTTAGGTTTCTCCATCCCGGCTTTATTGAACAGCTGAGTTGAAACAACAGCACAGGCACCCTGTGCCTGAGCGGAGTGTCAAACCAGTCTGCTCAAGCCAATCCCTGCGTTGCTCTCATAGCATGAGAGCATAACGGGGATTGCACAGGAAGTCTGTGATGCAGGGACTAGGAAGCACAGGAAGACCAGTGCGCGAGGCGGCTGTCAGCTTAAGGTAAACTCTTCCTTTATTTAAATATTATTAAACCTCCTGTTAGAAATGGGATTTCTGGCTGGCTAGGGCAATGCCTAAGCCAGGCAGAAACCACCACTCTAGTCAGGGCAAGGGAGTTACACACCGAAGATAACCCCTGCTCACCCCCTTGGTAGCTTGGCAGCTTTGCAGAGCAGTCAGGCTTATCCCAGAGGCAATGTGTAAAGCATTTGCGCAACACACACTCAGAACAGTGACACACTAGGCACACCACAAAAGAAACTCCACACAAGGTTATGTAAAAATAGCATTTGTATTATCCATAAAACACATTAGAACACATCACATATGTACACTGTGCCACCTGGCACTGGGTTATACTTCACAGGGGATTATATACAGGACAGGGCCAATCGGGCCACTGTCATAACCATAAGCACAGGTAAGTAGTAAACAACCAGTAACTGCTGGTACAGACACTTTGCATAAATCACATTAGGCATAAATCGCAGTATGCATAAATCATTTTAGCAATGCACCTCAGTAACACTCCCCAGGTGCATACAGCAACGTAGGGCCTTGCGCCCTACCAGCACACCAGGTGCTCACAGGCCAACTGGCCTTCCTCGGGGGCCCGTCTTGGGCTTCCCCACAATGCCCTATGTCCATCAAAAGTCAGGGCTCTAGGAATCTGTAGCTCCCGTCAGCCACCAGGCTGCCACTGCAGCAGGGTACAGGCCCCACCAGGCCGGTACACAAAATGGGGGCGAGGGTGCAGCACACCTGTGTCTCCTTATGAGACTAACATGCCCCCCCACGTTGCAGCTGCCACGATCGGGCGGTACAGCTGTGTGCCCAATACTAGGCACCAACAGAGCCTTGGGAGCCCCTCCTTCCCGGGGCTCCTCTTTGGGGAAAAATCAGCTCAAGTACCCGCCGGTACCAACAGTGCTCCTCCTCCAGCGCCACTCACCGGGGCTTCTCCGGTTGCTGAATCAGGCCCCAACAGTGTGCCTGGCAGGCCCCTCTCACGGGACCTCTTCTCACTTCGCTCGGTTGCTGAATCAGGCCCCGACAGTGTGCCTGGTAGGCCCCTCTCACTGGACCTCTTCTCACTTCACCCAGTGATCTCTGGGGACCCACCTCTCCCTCTACGGGAGGCGGAAATGGAGCCTGCGAGGCTCCGACTCCTCTTGCGGCCACACCGACTTGGCAACAGGCAGGCTATCCTCCGGCACGGGAGCAACGCCCACAACCAGGCGTCCTTCGCCGGGCTTCCTGCTCCGGCCTGGCTTCCTCTCTAGAGGCACGATGCCCCGCCACAGTCAGGCAACAGCCGCCTGGCTTCCTGTCCTCTCGTCGGACTTGGACTACGGAGTGGAGCCTCTGTCAGGTTTTGAGTATTTCCTTCTCCGCAGCAACTACCCGCAGGGAGAGGGAGGGCACTTCTTCCCCTCAGCTCTCCCCTCTCCTTCGCCCGGGACTTGGATTCCTGCACCACACGGAATGCGGGGCACAGCGCTCTTTGAGCAGAAGACAGAGCGCTCCCCCGGCACCAATTCAAAGGGGATCGAAGCGCTCTGCATGTGCTGATGCCGATGAGCCCACGTCCAGGGCAATGAGCAGAGCCTGCAGTACCCGGCCGGTCTCACCCCGGCAGGCACCACCAGAAAACAGGCAGCACTTCCTTCCCACAAGTGCACAGGCAGGCCAGCACACCAGGTCTCCAGGGCAGACAGCAGATCCTCCAGCTGCTAAGCAGGGCAGCAGGTCGGTCCCCCGGAGGTGGTTCCTCCTGGCAGTCCGGCAGCCTGCCGGCCTCAAGTAAGCACCACGCAGTATACAGCACTTACATGGGGTCACAGCCCCAGTATTTTTACCAGCCAGGTCTTTGTTCTGCCCTGGCACAGGGCTTGGGGATCCAGTCAAAACCAGTTCTGGGGGGGACTCAATATTTTATTTACAGTGCACAACAGTCCCCTTTGACATTGCAGGTCCTGGTCCCAGACACACCACAGGGGGGAGGAGCCAGCATTGTACAAGGCAGGCACAGACCTATTCAAGGTCAGGGGCTGCTCCTCTCACTACTCCAAATGCAGATCTGCCTATTCAGCCTAGCGCTGACTCACCCAGCCCATCCGGAGCCATGGCACCTCCCCAGTCCCTGTCACTCCAGAGCCAGACATGCAATACACATCAGGCAGGCACAAAGACACATAGAACACAGAAATGCCAACTCCTAAAAGTGGCATTTCTAAAATAGTGGTAATAAATCTGCAAACACCATTACGCAGCATTTATTATTACTATTACAAACATATCAAACTTGACCTCGCTGCTCCTCTCATGTCAGGAATTACCAATGAAACACTTATCAGGGATTCCCCAATGCATTCCTATGAGAGGGCAGCCTTACAGTTGTGAGAAACCAAAATGGCTGTTTGTCACTACCAGGACATGCCACACAGTTAAGGCACATGTCCTACCTTTTACCTACACTGCACCCTGCCCATAGGGCTAGCTAGGGCCTACCTTAGGGGTGACTGATATGTAGTAAAAGGGGAGTCACAGATGTGGCAACCACTTTATGTGCCACGTCACAGCGGCAGTAAACTGCGCGCGCAGGCCCTGCAATGGCAGAGGCCTGAGACAGGTTTGAAAGGCTACTTTGGTGGGTGGCGCAATCAGCGCTGCAAGCCCACCAGTAGCATTTAATTTACTGGCCCCGGGTATATGAGATTCCACATTACTGGGGACTGATGGGTAAATGAAATACGCCAAACATGTGTAGACCAATCTTACCATGTTTACCACAGAGAGCACACGCACTTTATACTGGACAGCAATGCTAAAGTGCCCAGAGTCCTAAAACCACCCACACCAGGTCAGAAGAAATACCAGGAGGAAGGCAAAAAGTTCAGGGATGACCCTGCAAAAAGGGCCAAATCCAACACCTCCCTCCCTGCCCTCCCCCTCCCGGGCCCCCCTGTAACTCCCTCCACCCACCACCACTTTTTGTTTGTGGTGGCCACCACTGTAATTAAATATAGCAAATTAACATAATTGACTCCCTTTCAAATGTAGCTTTACAACACTCCAATTCGTCTTTTATTGGAAGATAATTTATAGGAAGGCAATCATCTCCACAAGTTCAACAGAAACTATGGATTTATAAATGAATTAAAGCTTTCTTTTTTGAAACAATTAAAAACCGAGTGGGGAGCTCCTCCTAATTGCATTGCCTTCTTACTTAGTTGGCCCCTGATACACAACATTCAAAGCAAAACTGCTGGACACCCAATTTGACTCCGAAATATTCAAAGTTTTTTTCTGATAAATGCTGTGATCAACGAAATTAATTCTCAATTAAAGATGCTGAGCAATCCTTTTCAAATACTGCTATTGCTTCTATCTCACCGGACCAAAGATATTGTAATGCAAAAAATATTTAAATGCCCTTTATAGCGGGTTAAAACAAACATACTAATACATTGACACGTATGTACATCAGAAAAGGGGCACATTTCCGAATGAAGACAATTAAAACATGCATAACAATTCTATATTGCTGTATAAATATGTTGGTAATGGTGCGATAAATATGCAAGTTAGCATTTAGACATATAATTTCTGTTCGGAATGTTTGCATGCAGAGTTAAATCAGTAAAGCTCTGTTAGGTTACCATTGCTGAAAAATTATTTTCTGTAAATCAGAGTATCAGTATGATATTGTCCAGCTTATATTGTATATATATTAAACAATAAGCAAATTAGATACAAGGTGACGGACCAATTGGTTCGCACTTCACTTTTTCTCTGCTGCCTTATCAGGCTGGTTGTGCACAATGCTCCGGCACTTGTCACCTTTTTGTGCCTCTGATCACAGATTCTTCCAATCATTTAAGCAAATGGAGGTGCACCAAACATAATGAAAAGAGTCCCAAATATTTTCTTTCTTTTCCTCTTTTATTTCTGATTCAATACGATTGCACAAAGACAGCCAACACGTTTCGTTCCTCAAAACATAAAAGTTCTTGGAACTTCATCAGGGCTGTGAAGTAACACAGAAAGACATATATAAGACATTTAAAAATGACGAACAATACCCAAATCTATTTACAAAGCATCATTAAGAGAAAAGGCCATACACACAAAAATATCACAAACACAAGGGATACAACACTATACAATACAAAACTAATACAGCATAACACCATTTTACATATATACACATACATTGATATTTTACTTGAATTATTTTTTTTTTATTATTATTTTTTTAAAACATTATACAAAAATCTTCTCTTTATAAAATTTAAAAGTTAAGATGGCCTGCGACAGAAAGAGAGAAAGCAGAAAAGACAAACACTATTAGGGAAAGGTGTATTAAAAGAAGGATGAGAAAACAGACTTATAGAAAAGTCTACATTGTTGATGATATGCTCTATATCCACCACATATACTTAGAAGCACATGATAGAGAAAAGTGCATTAAGAAAAAGATGAAAAACCAGAAGTATAGAAGAGTCTACATAGATGATGATCGGCTCTATATACATCACCTATGCTTACAAACACATCCATAATTATTCCTCACCTCAATTAGTGATAGAGAAATCTGTATATCTTGCCCGATAATTAAAAAAACATTCAATTTCACCTTCGGATAAAGTATGATAACAGTCCTGAGCTGAAAAAAGCAATACTAATGAGATTCACCTCATAAGAACTCGTAAAGAATGATATTAATAGATAATGCAAACTGACTGTAGTTCTCACCTAACTGGTCATTCTTTTGTTCATGATGATTGAGGTTAAATATGGTTTTAATAGCCGTTTATAAATAGAACAATCTAATTACATGATTAATTTTGACAGATAACAAATAACAAACTCCATCTCACCTTTAATATGTGACCAGTATGTGGTACAATTAATCCCTATGTAGAACTTGTTCCGAAGATCAGGGTTGTTATAGAATATCAAAGAAGGCGACCACCTACCTATGTAAGATTACATAGTAAATATATGAAGAAACGATTGCACGCGAAGCAATGCCAAAAATTAGCAGTACACTTCAATCAATATCATGAAGACAGTAAAGATCAAACTTTTTAGTGTGACGAGATGTAATTGAATATATATATATCGCTGCCCATTTTGTGTATCAACATTCCTCTTGGATCCCTTTCATAGGAAAAGCAGCCAATATGTCAATCGGGCACCACTCATCTGTAAAACGATTAGAGCTCCCTTTGAAGAAAGGCCCAAGTTATTTACCCAGAGTAAACGGCTGCACACAAAGATGGTCGCACACAAACTTAGTGGGGGGGAATCCAAATTGCCATTACGAGCCACATTAAAAGCTTTTAGGAGGAGTTTGCGTTAAAAAATCACTGAGTAATGTTAGGCGGAGTCAACGTGCTGACTTAGTCCTATGGATTGGATTTGTCCTGTATAGCGTATAGTACAGGAACTGACAATTACACCAATTAATGTTTAAAAACTTTCAAGAACTTCCTCCTTTAAAATTATTTATAAAGCATTAGCTACCACTCGTAACTGACTGGAAAACAATCAAGGGATCTCACTGAATATAGCATTATTTGTAAACTCACCCCCATATTCTTACCTTGATAAGTAGTCACGTCTCCTCAATCCGACACCGAGAAAAGTCACAACCGCCCAGGTATTTTGGCGCCATTTTTATACTCTTTTCAATCACTCCTAATCTGATTCACCTGACCCACCGCGGCATCGTCATCTCTTGGAAATGTCATCTCAAAGCCGACGGTCTTGGTGTCTCCATCAAGAGAGACGAGGATACACAGCCGCCATATTGAAACGGGTTGCAATTGTATTCGAAATTATACATTGCCTCTATTCGTAAATAAGATTGTTTTTCCAGTCAAGGGAAAGGTAAAACGATTTTTTATTTCTTTCTAAATATTTATTTTAACGGGTTTCTTCTTTTATAAATTCAAAAATTTCAGATAAGTATACGTAAATCGATGATACCCTGTGCTGTACAAGAGTCACGAAACATTATAAATAGAAACGCCTACATACATTCATACGCTATGCGTTTATCTCTGTTATGGTATATGTGGATCCACGACGGTCTACAAGCGATCAGGATTACGTAAATAAGATCGCCATTTTGAAACGGACCTACACTAATTCGATAACGTGAAAGGGGTGTCATTTTTACAAGAATAAAGGGAGCGCTGCTTTGGTTGATGTTTTTCTCATTAAACGAAGGTCATTAAAGAAACAACACACAATTATACCCGCCATTTTAAAATGGATTTAAAATATTAAGATATGACAAAAGGGAATCCATTCCAAAAAATTGCCAATAAAGATACAAATGTATAAAAGAAAAGATTGAATAAACAATAAGGTTACTTTATGAGTAAAAAGGACAGAATGTTTGGAATGAAATTGAAGACAACCAACTATACTTCGGGAATGAAAGGGGATTTATATAGTTAGGCTACACCATTATTTACATCCCGTAAAGTAAGAAACATATGTCTAACAACTTAAAACAGCTATTACAGAATCATGAGTTAGTATTTACACATATCCTAACTGTATACATAGTTCTTAATGTTTTAACATTCTAATCAGTTCAAAGTAGTGGAATTCGCTATCAGTGTTGTGTCCATGTTTAATAGCTTGTAACCTACAAATCCACTTAGCCCCCTTTTGTCTTAGGGTGAGCTCTCTGTCTCCACCCCTTCTGTTAGCTGGTACATGTTCAATTCCATGGAACCAGAACAAATGATCTGTCCCATGAGTTTGTTTGTAGTGTTCTGCCATGGAATATCTCATATCTCCGGCCTTTATTGCTCTACGGTGTTCCTGAACTCTTGTTTTAAGGCTTCTTGTTGTGCTGCCCACGTATATTAAATCACAAGCACAACCCAAGACATACACCACAAAATTGGTGTTACAGTTTAGAATTCATTAATTACATATCGTTTCTGGTTAATAGATACAAATTCCTTGGTTTTGTTTTTTCCAAGATCACACACGTTACAGGAACCACACGTGTAAACGCCACATGGCTTCACTGGTAGCCATGTATTTACACTCCTAGATGTCGTGACACAACTAGGACATAGACTATCTTTCAAAGTTTGTCCTTTCCTGTACGTTACAGAAGGATTTTTGGTGAGGATTTTATTCAAAGTAGGTACTTGTAATAGCACATGCCAATTCTTCTTTAGAATTCTAAAGATTCTGCCACTGTGTCTGGTATACTTGGTTACGAATCTAGGTTTTTCATTATAAGTAGTCACTTTCTTGGTGCTTACTTCTAATGTAGTGTCTCTGCTTCGCCGTTGCGCTTGTAATTCTGCTGCTTTTACATCCTGTTTTCTGTAACCTCTATTTAAAAATCTAGAGCGTGTATCTGTGATGTTGCTTTCAAAATTTGATGCCTCAGAACAATTACGTCTTACCCTTACCATCTCTCCGTAACGAATGTTCTTTATCACTGATCTTGCATGAGCGCTGGACGCATGTAGTACACCATTACATGATGTCTCTTTTCGATACAGGGTGCTCTGTACAATTCCATCCTTTACATAAAAGTGAAGATCTAAAAATCAATCTCCTCCCTATTACAGGTCATCGTTAATGACACATTATAGGGGTTATTGTTGAGATACAAGATGTAATCCTGAAGACATTATCTGGATCCTGACCATAAGCAGATAACATCATCAATATACCTCCCCCAGAACACAATATGTTGTGTCCAAGGGGAGGCACTACAATCCCAAGAATGACCCCTCTCAAACCACCCCATTAAGAGGCATGCTTAAGAGGGGGCAAATTTAGTACCCATGGCCGTCCTGCGAACTTGGCCGTACCATTTGCCATTGTGAAGAAAAACATTTTTTGACAAAATAAGTACTATCATCTCAAGAATCATTCTGTTGTGTTGATAGGAATCTGCACCTTCTTTATCCAGATATGATTCAGCCGCTATTAGACCAAACTTATTCTCAATACACGTATGCAGGCTCACCACGTCCCAAGTGACAAACCATAGGACCTCTGACCATGCAAAATCTTTTAGTTTAATTAAAACATCCTTACTGTCTTTTATGAAGGACGGTAGATTGACCATGTATTTCTGCAATTTTTTGTCGGCAAATTCCGACATTTTTTCGGTAGGTGAGCCCACTCCCGAAATGGTTGGTCTTCCCGGCGGGAAGGGTGCTTTTTTATGCACTTTGGGCAGTACATATATACATGGGAACCTAGGTTGGTCTACTTTAAGAAACCTGTATTCTGAGTCGCTCAGGAGACATGTATCTTTCCATTCACTGAGTCTATGGTTGATCAGGGAACTCAGTTCAGGCATGGGATTCCCTTTCAGTAATTTATAACAGTTACTGTCACTCAGTTGTCATTCAATTTCTCTGATATAATCTGTTTTATTCATTATGACAATGTTACGGCCTTTGTCTGCCTTTCTAATGACGATGGTGTCATCATTTTCAAGTCTGAGTAATGCGTTTCTTTCACCTTTTGACAGATTCATATTCACCTGTTTTGAAAATTTATCAGCACGTTCTAGTTTATATAATTCTTTGGTTACATTCTCATAAAATTTGTCAATGTTTTGATGATAACAATTATTAGGTGTAAATTTAGATTTGGGTTTTAAACCACTACTTTTGTGCAGATTTTCCGTGATGTTAAGATCTTGTAATAGAGTTTCCATCTCTCTGTCCACCCCTTCTTCTATAGACAGGAGACACTGGATATTGCGAACATCTTCAATACGATGTGATGTTGTACGATGGCTCTCTACCTGTTCAGAAACAACACGTTTTTGATCTTGAAAAAACTCTTTTAATTTCAGGGTTCTTACAAATTTAAATAGGTCCACATGTACATCAGACAAATCACCTGATTGAGTTGGGCAAAAACCCAAACCTCTACTTAGCAAGCTTTGTTCATCAGCATCAATAATCCTCTTTGACAAATTAACAATTTCCAACTCAGATTGAGGCTCAATATATTAGACAGTTCAACAATGTCATCATTTCTGTTATATGCAGCACTTAGTTTTTCTTGGATCTCAATGTCATTTTCTCTGACTCCGTCAGACCACCCTTTCCCTTTCTTGTCGACATAAAATTGCAGAAATACATGGTCAATCTACCGTCCTTCATAAAAGACAGTAAGGATGTTTTAATTAAACTAAAAGATTTTGCATGGTCAGAGTACCTATGGTTTGTCACTTGGGACGTGGTGAGCCTGTATACTTGTATTGAGAATAAGTTTGGTCTAATAGCGGCTGAATCATATCTGGATAAAGAAGGTGCAGATTCCTATGAACACAACAGAATGATTCTTGAGATGATAGAACTTATTTTGTCAAAAAATGTTTTTCTTCACAATGGCAAATGGTACCGCCAAGTTCGCGGGACGGCCATGGCTACTAAATTTGCCCCCTCTTTCGCATGCCTCTTTATGGGGTGGTTTGAGAGGGGTCATGCTTGGGGTCGTAGTGCCTCCCCCTGGACACAACATATTGTGTTCTGGGGGAGGTATATTGACGAGTGTTATCTGCTTATGGTCAGGATCCAGAGAATGTCTTCAGGATTACATCTCGTATCTCAACAATAACCCCTATCATGTGTCATTAACGATGACCTGTAACAGGGAGGAGATTGATTTTTTAGATTTTCACTTTTATGTAAAGGACGGAATTGTACAGAGCACCCTGTATCGAAAAGAGACATCATGTAATGGTGTACTACATGTGTCCAGCGCTCATGCAAGACCAGTGATAAAGAACATTCCTTACGGAGAGATGGTAAGGGTAAGACGTAATTGCTCTGAGGCATCAAATTTTGAAAGCAACATCACAGATACACGCTCTAGATTTTTAAATAGAGGTTACAGAAAACAGGATGTAAAAGCAGCGGAATTACGAGCACAACGGCTAAGCAGAGACACTACATTAGAAGTAAGCACCAAGAAAGTGACTACTTATAATGAAAAACCTAGATTCGTAACCAAGTATAACAGACACAGTGGCAGAATCTTTAGAATTCTAAAGAAGAATTGGCATGTGCTATTAGAAGTATCTACTTTGAATAAAATCCTCACCAAAAATCCTTCTGTGACGGACAGGAAAGGACAAACTTTGAAAGATAGGCTATGTCCTAGTTATGTCATGACATCTAGGAGTGTAAACACATGGCTACCAGTGAAGCCATGTGACTTTTACACGTGTGGTTCCTGTAATGTGTGTGATCTTGGAAAAACAAAACTAAGGAATTTGTATCTATTAACCAGAAACAATATGTAATTAATGAATTCATAAACTGCTAACACCAATTTTGTGGTGTATGTCTTGGGTTGTGCTTGAGATTTAATATACGTGGGCAGCACAACGAGAAGCCTTAAAACAAGAGTTCAGGAACACCATAGAGCAATAAAGGCCGGAGATATGAGATATCCCATGGCAGAACAGTACAAACAAACTCATGGGACAGATCATTTGTTCTGGTTCCATGGAATTGAACATGTACCAGCTAACAGAAGGGGTGGAGACAGAGAGCTCACCCTAAGACAAAAGGAGGCTAAGTGGATTTGTAGGTTACAAGCTATTAAACATGGACACAACACCGATAGCGAATTCCACTACTTCTTGAACTGATTAGAATGTTAAAACATTAAAAACTATGGGGCTGATTCTGATTCGGGCCGGAAAACGTACAGACCGACTCGGTACGGGAATTTAGTCCGACCGACTCTAATGCATTTCTTTCACCTTTTGACAGATTCATATTCACCTGTTTTGAAAATTTATCAGCATGTTCTAGTTTATATAATTCTTCAGTTACATTCTCATAAAATTTGTCAATGTTTTGATGATAACAATTATTAGGTGTAAATTTAGATTTGGGTTTTAAACCACTACTTTTGTGCAGATTTTCCGTGATGTTAAGATCTTGTAATAGAGTTTCCATCTCTCTGTCCACCCCTTCTTCTATAGACAGGAGACACTGGATATTGCAAACATCTTCAATACTATGTGATGTTGTACGATGGCTCTCTACCTGTTCAGAAACAACACGTTTTTGATCTTGAAAAAACTCTTTTAATTTCAGGGTTCTTACTAATTTAAATAGGTCCACATGTACATCAGACAAATCACCTGATTGAGTTGGGCAAAAACCCAAACCTCTACTTAGCAAGCTTTGTTCATCAGCATCAATAATCCTCTTTGACAAATTAACAATTTCCAACTCAGATTGAGGCTCAATATATTAGACAGTTCAACAATGTCATCATTTCTGTTATATGCAGCACTTAGTTTTTCTTGGATCTCAATGTCATTTTCTCTGACTCCGTCAGACCTCCCTTTCCCTTTCTTGTCGACATAAAATTGCAGAAATACATGGTCAATCTACCGTCCTTCATAAAAGACAGTAAGGATGTTTTAATTAAACTAAAAGATTTTGCATGGTCAGAGGACCTATGGTTTGTCACTTGGGACGTGGTGAGCCTGTATACTTGTATTGAGAATAAGTTTGGTCTAATAGCGGCTGAATCATATCTGGATAAAGAAGGTGCAGATTCCTATGAACACAACAGAATGACTCTTGAGATGATAGAACTTATTTTGTCCAAAAATGTTTTTTTTCACAATGGCAAATGGTACCGCCAAGTTCGCGGGACGGCCATGGCTACTAAATTTGCCCCCTCTTTCGCATGCCTCTTTATGGGGTGGTTTGAGAGGGGTCATGCTTGGGGTCGTAGTGCCTCCCCCTGGACACAACATATTGTGTTCTGGGGGAGGTATATTGACGAGTGTTATCTGCTTATGGTCAGGATCCAGAGAATGTCTTCAGGATTACATCTCGTATCTCAACAATAACCCCTATCATGTGTCATTAACGATGACCTGTAATAGGGAGGAGATTGATTTTTTAGATCTTCACTTTTATGTAAAGGACGGAATTGTACAGAGCACCCTGTATCGAAAAGAGACATAATGTAATGGTGTACTACATGTGTCCAGCGCTCATGCAAGATCAGTGATAAAGAACATTCCTTACGGAGGGATGGTAAGGGTAAGACGTAATTGCTCTGAGGCATCAAATTTTGAAAGCAACATCACAGATACACGCTCTAGATTTTTAAATAGAGGTTACAGAAAACAGGATGTAAAAGCAGCGGAATTACGAGCACAACGGCTAAGCAGAGACACTACATTAGAAGTAAGCACCAAGAAAGTGACTACTTATAATGAAAAACCTAGATTCAGTAACCAAGTATAACAGACACAGTGGCAGAATCTTTAGAATTCTAAAGAAGAATTGGCTTGTGCTATTAGAAGTATCTACTTTGAATAAAATCCTCACCAAAAATCCTTCTGTGACGGACAGGAAAGGACAAACTTTGAAAGATAGGCTATGTCCTAGTTATGTCATGACATCTAGGAGTGTAAACACATGGCTACCAGTGAAGCCATGTGACTTTTACACGTGTGGTTCCTGTAATGTGTGTGATCTTGGAAAAAACAAAACTAAGGAATTTGTATCTATTAACCAGAAACAATATGTAATTAATGAATTCATAAACTGTAACACCAATTTTGTGGTGTATGTCTTGGGTTGTGCTTGTGATTTAATATACGTGGGCAGCACAATGAGAAGCCTTAAAACAAGAGTTCAGGAACACCATAGAGCAATAAAGGCCGGAGATATGAGATATCCCATGGCAGAACACTACAAAGAAACTCATGGGACAGATCATTTGTTCTGGTTCCATGGAATTGAACATGTACCAGCTAACAGAAGTGGTGGAGACAGAGAGCTCACCCTAAGACAAAAGGAGGCTAAGTGGATTTGTAGGTTACAAGCTATTAAACATGGACACAACACCGATAGCGAATTCCACTACTTCTTGAACTGATAAGAATGTTAAAACATTAAAAACTATGGGGCCGATCCCGATTCGGGCCGGAAAACGTACAGACCGACTCGGTACGGGAATTTAGTCCGACCGACTCGGACCGGCGCCGCACGACCCGGGTAGTACGATGAAATGCATGTGAAATCCGACAGACTCGGACGGAATACAAAACGACCGACTGAGCCGGACGGAAACAAGTTATCTGGCCGGGAAATCAGGCAAAACGAACCGACCGACACGCACTCGGATTGAACCCGAACGAAACGTACCCGCGAACTCCGACCCGCGTAGTACGATGCTGTGCGTGCAAAACACGACCTACTCGCCCGGAGCACAAGCCGTACGACCGACACGCATAAAAAACCCAGCCGAAGAAACCCAATACTACGCGACCGACTCGTACGCCGCATATGAAACCTAGCTGACACACAGCGGGAACGAGTCGGACAAGAACGCACCAGACAACTGCAGCGTCCTACTCAGACACAAGAACAACTCGTACATGCACCAAAAACACCAAGGAAAAATTAGAAAAAAAAGGGCCAAACAAGCAACCACCAAGCCAATAAATACAGGGAGGGAACAAAAATGGAACAAGGACACACCTCCAACTCTACCTACATAAAGGCCACAAATCCCTACCATGATCCTTTGCAAATTCCACTTACCTGCCAGCACACAACACCATCACACAGCAACCACAGACACACTCACAGCTCATACATCACACAAACCACACACCATTATCACACCTACAAATAGCACCCTCACACACACCCAGCTAAACCTACACTCACACCCCCCCACCTGCACACACACACACACATCAATCACCACCACCACCCATCACCATGCCCCCAAAGAAGAACCATGAGTTCCTAGATTGTGAATTGGAAGTCCTGGTAGACAAGATACTCAGGGTAGAGCCACAGTTGTTTGGTACAATGGTACAACAGACCCCCATGTTGCAGAAAACCAAGATGTGGGTGAGGATTGTTGACAGGGTGAACGCACAATCACCATGTTTGCGCACAAAGGAAGACATCCAGAACAGGTGGTATGATGTGCGCAGGAGGGTCCGGGAACTACTCAAAAAGGACTGCCTCCTCAGCCAGCACACCGGCAGTGGCCCTCCTGCAAAACCAGTATACCTCAGGCCCTGGGAGGAGAAGGTGCGGGCCATCCTACCAGCAGTGAGCGTATACGGACTAACAGACATCCCAGAGCCTGGTGAGTACACAACTAATATATACAATATGGTGTGACAACACACACACATCACAGTCAAGGGGATAGGCAAACCATGCACACTTAGGCAAATACACAGCAACCAAAAGATATTCATCCCAAGATGTGAATGCTAGTCAGACAAACACAATACCTGCCATCTCATAGTGATATGTAACTGTGTCATGAGATCTACAAACCTAACAACAAATACAGCAAGGCAGTGGCACAAATAGAACCAACAAACACTCACAGATATTTACCCACCACTAGAACACCACCTCACAGGGAAGCTCACTCAAAGGAAGGAATTCTGTGTATGCTGGTCAAGTCAGTATAGCCAATAGCATGATGGGAGTGGTTGTCACAGATATTGGTCACACCCACAATTGGCCCATCAACACCACTCTCAACCATGCTCACATCACAGGGAGTGGATAAGGACTCACAAGATGGCTGACACTGGGTACTGCTGTGGGGAGCACAAGGCCCTGCTGGGAACTGTGCACCAACAAACAGCACAACACCACTGCCTGACATCCTGAAAGCCAACTTGCACTCCCTGCAATGCAAGCACGTTGCATGGTGGGATATCTGGCTGGGTGGGAAGGAGGACTCACAGCACTGACCATAGTTACAAGCAGCTCTCCTCACACACCCCTCAACACTAACTCCA
The DNA here is from genome assembly GCA_963921515.1 of Calotriton arnoldi. Taxonomy (NCBI): domain Eukaryota; kingdom Metazoa; phylum Chordata; class Amphibia; order Caudata; family Salamandridae; genus Calotriton; species Calotriton arnoldi. The sequence continues at coordinate 250,794 of CAWUFW010012608.1, forward strand.
CATAACCCACCTGGGAGAATGCAATGCCTCACAGCCTAACTGAAGATCCCACAAAGAACCACCACCCTGGGTTATGCTGTGTGAAGCACAGGGACACTCTTGGGACTTGTAGCCAAACAACTGCCAGGACAACACTCCCAGCCATCCTGTCAGCACAGGCACCCCACCCCACAGGGAAGCAGAGTCAAAAGGAAGGAAGGATGGGCATGCTGGGAAGGGGGTGGAGGCAATAGCATGATGGGAGTTGTAGGCACAGATATTGCTCACCCTCACAATTGGCCCATCAACACCACTCTCAACCATGCTCACATCACAGGGAGTGGATAAGGACTCACAAGATGGCTGACACTGGAGACCTCCAGCCCAATTTTAACATTAGTATCCAATGTGTCCCCTGTCATATGGTCAATCAGGCATATTATTTGATTACGCACTCTATCACTCTTAGCTTTCCATGCCAACAAGGCACCACTCTTCTCGCCATAAGCAAAATGCTGCAGTTTGGTAACCCTCCATTTATCTGTCAATATTTTATCCAGAGCTTCTTGATATTCTGATTGCAACAATTCTAGTTGTTTTCTAAGAGAGGCCACCTTGCTAGAGCTCTCAAGGGAAGCTTTCTGTACCTCTTGCTCTTTATTCTTAATGGCTTCCAGCAGCCTTTCTTCTTGGTGCCTCGCGCTTCGTTTTTTACTCGCCATGATACCCGTACCTATGGATCTCAAAAAGGCCTTAAAGGAGTCCCATACAATTTGAAGTTTAGCTGACCCCCTGTTAGCTTCAAAACATATCGCAGCCTCCTCTTTCATTTTGTTAATTACCCCCTCATCCAACAAAATTGTCCTGTCCAGAGTCCATCTGACTCTACCTCTCTTATTAGGTATTTTTAGTGATAAGAAGACAACCGAATGATCCGAAAGTATAGCAGGTACGTGCTTGATCATTTCAACCCCAGATACCAAGTCATGGTTCAATAGAAAATAGTCGATTCGGAATGATGACCATACTTTTTACTAAAAAGGTAAAATCTCTGTTATCCCCCATCTTATGTCTCCAAATATCAATCAAATTGAGCTCTCTAATCATATTTTTAAGCACTGCCATAGTTTTTGGTGGCGTAACGTAGTTGACTTTGGAGGTTCTATCCAAACTTTTATTAAATACTAAATTGAAATCCCCATCAATTACCACTGGGGTATTGAACGGCATTAAGCATGATTCCAATTTGATTAGTGCGTCCGGATTATCATCATTGGGCCCATAGTAACTGACTACAATTACGGATATTCCTTGTACTTTTATCTTAACTAGGGCCCACCTCCCAGAAGAATCTGTCTGCTGCCTTTCTACTATAATACTGCATTCTTTCTTATAAGTATGGCCACCCCCCTTGTGTTACTACTTTGATCTGAACAGACATTATCTTGCACCCAAGACCATATTTTAAAGGCATTCACACATTCGTGCTTTGTTAGGTGAGTCTCTTGCAATAATATAACACTCGCCTCGGATCTCTTCACAAACTCCATTACTCGACCTAACTTCTTTGCAGACCTCAAACCATTTACATTCCAGGATACAAAGTGCACTAAATTCTTCGTCATCTATCTATCCTTAAACCTCTACTAATACATTCCAAGTCGATCTTGTGTTGACCTACCCTTTGTATACATACACTAATACACAAGTCAACATAGGTTTGTAGGGACCACCCGTCACATAGCTGAAAGAGGACTATATTTTTTATTTTTTTCCCAAATGCTCCCAACCACCCGTGTCCCCCCCACCCACCCCCCTGGGGAACCCCCCACCCTATCTCTAAGGCAAAAGGCCTTCGAGGTCCCGCCGTGCAAAGGAGAAAGAGTCTACTACAAAAATTATAAAAGGTATATAAACAAAAATCTTATATATTGTATATTCCTATACATTTCCTATACATTTCCTATACTTTTAATTACCCATGTGTATCTCTTACGTATAATGTGTCTAACTACTCAACAGTGTGGATTCTCTATATACACCTATATACATAAACTATCCCTATTTTGGGTTTTCCATCTGTTCTAGCAAACCATCAATCTCCATAGGGTCTCTGATCACATGCATTTTGTTGTGCCACATTATCTTAAGCGTAGCAGGAAATTTCATTTGGACTTGGGCCCCCTTAGAACGCAACTCATTCATTTTGGAGCCCAGCTCCCACTGTCGCTGAGAGGTTCTTTTACCCAGGTCTGAACATATTTGATACGTGACATCCCCGTGCTTTATCTCTCGCTCCTTTAATGCTCGCTCCAACACCAACTCCTTGATTGAAAAAGTTAAGAAGTTAACTACGATTCTTCTTGGGGCCTTTCTCCCCGGGTGCAATCTATAGGGGTCTCTATGAACCCTTTGGAGTTCTTTATCCCAGGCAATATCATTCCTATCCTGAAGCAAATCTCCCAGGAGTTTACATACGAAGCCCTTAATGTCCGAACCTTCTGCATTTTCATGCACTCCCAAAATGCGAACATTGTTTCGTCTAGCATGGAGCGCCAGCCTTTCCACATCTTCTTGTAAGGACCTATTTTCTTCTCTAAGGCTCGCTATTTTTTTAGAGTTCCCTGCTATGGCCTCGCCCAGCCCCTTCACGTCCTCCTCCAATGCTGTCGTACGCAACGCAATCCCGTCCACCTTTTGCTCAAGAATCCCACATTTGTCCTGTATAGGCTTCTGATTTTGTTCGGAGGTTTCAAACCTAGACATCATATCCTGTCTTAAACTCAGTAGGAGATCTGTCACATAAGTTGTCAAGGGGGCCCCTCCCAGGACACCATGCTCCATCCTCACCCCTTCTTCATTGGATTCTGGGGGTCCCTCCCTGTTAAAACCCTCCTCTGACACAAGTTGTGGCGTCGGCGTTGGCGTAGGGATAAATTTAGGTCCAGGTTTAGGCATAGGCTTAAGCATAGGAGTAGACGTGGGAAGAATATGTGTAAGAGTACTCAGAGCCTATGGGGTACCAGATATAATTTCTTCTACGCTCTCTGCCCCAATCCCCATAAGAGGAGAGAACCGATTCTCCAAACTCAGTGACTCGCTCAAATCTTTCTGCCCTATCTGTGTAACTGGAGCTCCTGCCCCCTTCCCTATATCCTGGAGAGACTTCTCAGTCCTTACTGGGCCTAATTTTAAAATATGACAGGGGACACATTGGATACTAATGTTAAAATTGGGCTGGAGGTCTCTAGACATATGAGTAATTTGTATAAGGAGGATATTTCCCCTGGGAGGGATAACATCAAAGGTTTCTTTAAGGAAATCGAACTCCCAATTTTGAGTGAAGACCAGAAGGCAATATTATCAGCGGATATAACAGAAGAGGAGATCCGACAACAGTTTAGGAAAATGGCCAGAGGGAAAGCTGCAGGGCCGGATGGCCTTCCAACTAAGATTTATCTTAACCTCTTAGATGAGGTGGTACCAGTGTTCAGGGAACTTTTTAATTTAATACTAAGAGAGGGAGAAGATCCCCCTGTAAGTTGGGCTGAGGCAACAGTAACATTGTTATTGAAACCTAACAAGGATCCCCTCGCGGTCGACTCTTATAGGGCCATATCACTGTTAAACACGGACTATAAGGTGTTTGCGGGAATTCTGGCCGCCAGAATTGCAAAGGTTATTAAGGGTATAATACACAAAGATCAAAAGGGCTTTATTCCCGAAAGGCAGCTCAATGAGTTAACTTTTCAAATATTGGGAGTGATAGACCTAGCAGAAACCTATAATCTTCCTGTAACGCTGGTGGCAGTAGATGCCGCAAAGGCTTTCGACCAGGTTCACTGGTCATATCTGTGGGAAGTTTTAAAGGTATTTGGTTTTCCCCATAATGTAATAAAAACTGTTCAACTTTTGTATAGATCTCCAAGAGCAAAGGTTTTGGTTAATGGGGAGTTAACTGATTGGGTCAATATATCATGGGGGACTAGGCAGGGATGTCCCCTGTCTCCGCTTTTGTTCGATATATATATTGAACCATTAGCGGCTTGGATCAGACAAGACCCTGCTATTATTCCTTTTAGACACGGAAACTTTGAGATTAAGTTAGCGCTGTACGCAGATGATCTTTTACTTTACACTCTAAATCCGCAAGTGTCTATCCCCATATTAATGGCTAAAACTGAAGCATTTGGAAGAGTATCAGGATACAGAGTAAATATAAACAAGACTGAAATTATGGAATGGAACCAACCAGTACAACAAGTACAGGCAAAATCAAGTATGCATTATCTTGGTGTGACAATTACGCAGAAGTTGGCCGAAGTCACTAAGGTAAATTGGGAAAAAATTAGGCAAGAAGTAGAGAAACTGCTGGTCAGATGGGCAAACCTTCCGTTAAATTTGTATGGTAGGGTGAATCTTATCAAAATGATTATTTTACCTAAGATAACGTTTCTTTTTAATTCAATACCATTATCGTTTGATAGAATGAAAATTGCTAAATTACAAGGAAGACTAGGAAGCTTCATTTGGGCTTCCAAGGGCTCACGCATATCTTGGAAGAGATTGAGGAGGAGATTGGAGAAGGGTGGGCTGGCGTTAGCGGATTTGAGGACGTATGGATATGCTTTCCTTTTCAAGAATTGCAGGATGCTTTTAAATAGGGTTGACAGTTCGGCTATTGGCAGTCTGTTTGGAGCCATGCTTGGAGAACTAAAGGAGGGCCAAGACCAATTTTTGTTCAAGTTCGGAGACCCGAAATTCTACAAAAAGTAAGGTTGAAGATTTTATTGGGTGTTTTGAAAGCTTGGGTCTATATTCGGAAAAAGCTAGGTATCCCATATTATGCATCTAGGGCTCGATCTGGGAGTCCCCAGGGACTCCAGAATGCTTGAATGATTCACTAAGTCTCCCATTAAAGGTTTCGGGTATTTCTTGCTGGGGGATCTGAAGATGGGAATTGAGCTAGTCAATTGGGAAACTCTGAATCAAATTGCGGGGGAAATTTAACCAGGTTTAAATATTACCAGATCTCTGCATGGTGGAGGGACCAAAATTGGAGTGAAGAGGAGGATGATACTTGGTTAGCTCAAGCGACTAAAACTGGCGTTATTAAGAAGGAGGTAGCTCTGTGGTACCAATTTCTGATTAATGCAGAAGACGATTTAGAAGGAGACATTCAGAGGCTTTGGGGCGAGGAATTGTGAATATTAATTTGAGGGAAGCATGGTTGGCCTCCTTTGCATTGCTGAGGGAAAGTGTGAAACCCGCCTATTTAAAACGAAACCACTTTTTCACGGTTTATAGGGTATATTGGTCTCCGGCGAGATTAGAAAAGTTTTTAGGGATACATTATGAATGCCCAAGATGCCAAGATCCTGTAGCTGATGACATGCATATGTTTCTAACATGCCCGGAAATTGAGAAGTTTTGGTTCGAGGTATGCCATTTTTTTAACCGAAGTCACAGGTATCACAGTGAAGGTTAGTCCTGCCCTGGTCTTCTTTGGAATTTGGCATGATAATATTATTACCATTAGTAGATTAGACGCAAGATTTATTTTTTACGTAATTTTATTAGGAAGAAGAGAGATTTGCAAATCATGGAAGGCAAATCTTCCACCGCACTTCCTGGAGTGTAAAAAAAGTGTTATGCATATAAGTAAGCAGGACATAATGTGTTATTTTAGTAGCAGAGAGAAAGTATGGCTTAAGTTGGTAAATTGGTTTCAAAATCTGCGGTCCAATGATTAAGCCAATGTTGAGCTGTGGGTCCTGTGTTCCTTCCGTGCTATGGGCATTCCCCGGGAAGGGTGGAATTGGAAACAGCTTTTCTCTCTTGATTGGAAGGACTCCAACCTGGCCTGGTTTTTACCAGAGAAGGGGACGAGTATAGCCAGCAAGTAAATTGGCAGAATGAGGACTAGAAGAAAAAAGAAAAAAAAAAGATGGCTGACACTGGGTACTGCTGTGGGGAGCACAAGGCCCTGCTGGGAACTGTGCACCAACAAACAGTACAACACCACTGCCTGACATCCTGAAAGCAAACTTGCACTCCCTGCAATGCAAGCACGTTGCATGGTGGGATAACTGGGCTGGGGGGAGAAGGAGGCCTGGATGGTAACCAAATACCACCAATGCTGGTCATGCACACACCTCAACATTCACATTGACATGCCACAGGTTGGCAGGACAATGTGCTACACCAATATCACTCACTGACTGTCACTATTTAGGAGAATCCAATGTCCTGGCCCACATCCAGAGGTACAGTCACAACTGTCAGGTGTTTGAACAATTGATGCCAGTAGAAACATAACATACAATCTGTGTCTCTCCCAAAACAGGAGATGATGGGGACACAGCAGCAGACCAGGAGGACTCCCTGTCCCAGGCTCCGGGGAACACTGAGCTCACTGGTGTGGATCAGCCTCTGCACTACTCGGATGGCGATGAACCAGCTGGACCCTCCGGTGTGAGTCATCATGCAGCACCAGCAGGACCAACATCTGCACCCCCTGCACCCACCCCTCCAACAACTGCCAACACACAGGCCACCCCTGCCAACACTGACACACCAAGGACCACAGATGACAACAGCGCACGGACCCAGGCCCAAACTGGAGCTGCTGACAACGAGCCCAGGAACAACACCCAAGTGGGCCCACGGTCACCTGTGTGTGCCACTGTAGGTCCTGCACGTGTCGCCAGGGGTGGTGTGAGTGGTAGGAGACATAGGTCTCTCCTTGCAGAGGGGTCTGGACTGTATGATGACCCACAACTGGCACGCATCGCGGATGCGTACCAGACTAGCACCGGAGAGGTCAGCCAGGTAGTGGGGATCCTCAAGGACATACAACAGCAGCAGGCTGCCCATCATGCCCGCTTGGACTCCCACATGTCCCGTGTCGAGACACACATGTCACGTGTCGAGACACACATGTGTGGCATGGAGTCCAAGTGGGACACATTGGAACAACTGACAGCGGTGCATAGGGACATACTGACATGCCTCCGCCAGATCAGCACCAACATGGCCTCACCTCCCTGTGTGCCCACAACATCTGCTGCTGAAACAACTGCAAATGCCACAGGGAGGGAGGAGGACTCTGGCAGAGAGTCCCCTGCACCGCCGCAGGCTGCACCTGAGGTCCCCCCCAAGAAGAGGGGCCGTCCGAGGAGGCCAAACTGAGAGGCCGATGGCCATCTACATCCCCCAGGAAGCCAACACCTGTTCTGGAACTTTTCCTCTGTGTGCATACTGCACGCCCTGTTGAAGCCAAGCCAACTCTCCCACATGACATGGGGAGCTCTAGTTGACCAAATGTATCAGATGACTGTGGACTTTACTCTGGACTTTTCAGCTACCAAGACTTCCAATTCACATGGGAACTTTGGATCCAAATTTCTATGTACAGCACCCACCATCCTGTGCACCATCCTCACACCTGTATGTAAATAAACTCACCAATACACCATATCTGCCTCTGTTGTGATTCCAACGTGGTTTTTGTCATGTCGATCTTGATCTTCTAAATTACACTGTGCATGCTAACTGCTACAGCAAGTCCAACAGTGTCATGTCAGTCATGGCGACGTGACACATATGAGGGAGACACACCACTAGGGCCACAAAACACATACACACCAGGGCCATCAGAAACATCACCTATACTGATGTTGCAACGAAGTACAGTGGAATGTACAGACACGCCACCTATTCACAGTCACTGTCAACTAGACAACAGGTGCAGTAAGCAAATGTCAGTCAGATGTGTGACTACAGACAACGCACATCCCAAAGTCAAGCACAGGTTTATTACACATTTCCAACATGTCGTTTCCACTACAAATGCAAGCTAATCCAACCTGGCTGTGGCCACAAAGTCAAAAAGTGCAGAAGATAGAAAGTCCAGGGGTGTGTGGCACATCACCTGTAGGGAAACGACTGCTTCCACCATGGAAGTTGAATCATGGATTCGGGGGATCCAAGTTGATCAGACAACTCCAGCAGCACCCTGTGAAGGACAGACATGACACACAGTCAAAACCACTGAAGAACAGCACAGAACGGCAATACTCATGTCTAATACATGTCACGAGATAACTACACAAAACCAAGTTAGCATGTCAACACTGTTGGGCAGTACAGACCACCTGCAAGGACACATCGCTGCATGCATCCAGTCAAGTAGCACATGGCCACACTCAAACAGCACCAGAGCACCACACACACATATCATGCAAACTCAAATCATTGACATTACAACCCTCTGGAGACTCACATTCAGCTGAAGAAGTTGGTGATGAGCTGTGTGCGGACATCACCATCATCATCATCATCATCTACACTGGCATCGTGACCCAGGCCAGGATCTTCCACAGGTGGCGGACGTTGGTCATCGTCATCCAGGATGAGAGGCAACTCCTTCTGCACTGCCAGGTTGTGTAGCATGCAGCAGATGATGACAATCTTGCACACCTTTGCTGGGGCATATGGGAGGGCCCCTCCCGTCTTGTCCAGGCAGCGGAAGCGGCTCTACAGGAGACCAAAGGTCCGCTCAATCACCCTCCTCGTCCGACCATGTGCCTCATTGTAGCGCATCTGGGCTGGTGTCACAGGGTTCCTGAGGGGTGTCAGCAACCACAGCATGTTGGGGTATCCCGAGTCACCTACAGACAGACAATTGCACATTAGCTGATTTGAAAATGTGTGCAGAAAACAACATAGCAGAACACACACAATGGTACAAAGTCAGTACACACCAACAAGCCAGGCACGCTGGTTCGGCATCTGTGACATCATCCTCGGGATGCGACTACTCCTCATCACGTAGGCATCGTGTGCCGAACCGGGAAACGGGCACACACATGTGTGATGGTCATATCTGTAAGACATACCACCAGAGCATTGATCGAATGGTAATGTTTACGGTTCCGGTATGCCTGCTCATGTGCCTGTGGTGGTATCAAAGCCACATGTGTCCCATCAATGGAGCCAATTACATGTGGCATCCTCCCCAGGGCATAGAAGTCACTCTTGACGTCAGTGAGTCGTTGACGTGTTGGGAAATAGATGTACTGGTTGAGGTATCTCAACATTGCCCCCAAAACATCGCGTAGCACATGGCTGAACATAGTCTGTGACATCCCACCAGTAGTTGCCACAGTGTGTTGAAAGGTACCGGTGGCAAAGAAGTGTAGGGCTGCCATCACCTTCACCTTGGGGGTCAGCGCTGTAGGATACGGCCGGCCAGGCTGCAAATGTGGGGCCAACCGCACTGCCAAATCCTCAATCAGCTGCCTGGTGAAGCGGTACCGTCGGATGCTGTCACGTTCCACCATCGTTGCCAGGTCTGGGAATGGTCGATGGACAGCAGGAGCCCTGCAGTGCATAGGTGAAGAAAGCAAGATTGTCAGTCACCCCACCAATGTGCCGTTCACCATACTCAATTTCACATGACACATCATCAACATACACAAGTACTTGATGTGTGTGTCGTCCCGTTTGGACATATATGGCACCTACATGGACATCATCTAACATCTCTCTGTTCAACAATCAACAAGTGTTGACAACTGGTTCCAGGCTGTGCTATGGGACACCATTAGGCTGTGTCACAGTACACATTAACTGCTCTCACGTTCCACACACATACCACAGTGACATGTCTGGACAGATGCTCCACAGGCATCACAGCTCAATGACAGGTAGATTCCCAGGGAGCCTGTCTTGCCACATGGACACTGGCATGACATGGCGTATCATGTACACGTCAGAAAAACAAACATGACACCCACAGGTGGTGGCCCCTGTAGCCTCTGCAGGACAGACATGGACGTCTTTGACACACACACACACACCATCAAAGTTCATGCACAAACCACGTGGATGTGGAGACTGTCTCCCATTGTGCACATGGAGTCAGAGACATGTGATACACAACATGCACACAGACTGTGGAGGGACATCACTATTGTTGGAATGGGCCACCCTGTGACGTACATGCCTTCCCACATGTGAGCCTGGGGGTATGTGACAATTCATACACATACACAACCTGGAAATGTGACCATGACACATGCTCAGAAATGAAAAGTTGCACACCACAGTGGTCATGTGCACAACACACAAAGGACCCTGTCCCCATTAACACGTGCACAGCCTGGGTGTGTCTGCCCTCAAGTGCCACCCCAAAATCCACATGTTCACCCCCATACACAGATAAGGTTATGCTGCCACACATGCCTCATAGACAGTGTGGACTGGGTGTGGTGTTGTAGGTGTGCCCCTGAGTCCCTGGATAGTAAATGTGGCTGGCATAGGTTCACCAGTGACCAGCATGGTGACATATGCGTGTGACCTGTCCTGGTACGCGTTGTAGAGCAATGGACCGATCGGTGTGCCCGCACGGCCCATTGCATTCAATGTGAGCGGGTACGCGTTGTACAGCAATGGACCGATCGGTGTGCCCGGCCGGCCCATTGCATTGAATGTGAGCGGGTACGCGTTGTATGCCTGGTACGCGTTGCACAGCAATGGTCCGATCGGTGTGCCCGGCCGGCCCATTGCATTGAATGTGAGCGGGTACGCGTTGTACAGCAATGGTCCGATCGGTGTGCCCGGCCGGCCCATTGCATTGAATGTGAGCGGGTACGCGTTGTATGCCTGGTACGCGTTGCACAGCAATGGTCCGATCGGTGTGCCTGGCCGGCCCATTGCATTGAATGTGAGCGGGTACGCGTTGTACAGCAATGGTCCGATCGGTGTGCCCGCACGGACCATTGCATTGAATGTGAGCAGGTACGCGTTGTATGCCTGGTACGCGTTGCACAGCAATGGTCCGATCTGTGTGCCCGGCCGGCCCATTGCATTGAATGTGAGCGGGTACGCGTTGTACAGTAATGGTCCGATTGGTGTGCCCGGCCGGCCCATTGCATTGAATGTGAGCGGGTACGTGTTGTACAGCAATGGTCCGATCGGTGTGCCCGCATGGACCATTGCATTGAATGTGAGCAGGTACGCGTTGTATCGTGGGTACGCGTTGTACAGCAATGGTCCGATCGGTGGGCACGCATTGGCTGGGGCCTGGCATGGCAACGGACGCGTTTTTGAAGCTTCAACGAGTCTGATGCAGTGAATTCAGTTGGCCAGCCACAACAATGTTGCAAATTCATTGGTGTCATGAAGTTGAAATTTTTGAAGGATGCTGTGGGCATGTCTTGGTGCTGCAATTCCATGGATTGGTCAGATTCATAAGATGCATACGACTTGGACCTATCACTTTGGACACATGGCACAGTATCTGCCTCTGCAGCACACATATAATGCTGGCTGTTCCCCTGAGGGCTCACTTGCCTGCACTACATGCTCCAGGACGACATCTGCTGTCTCTGCATCCTCTGGCTACTGCAATGGCACGTACTGTGGAGAGAGCCCCAGCCTTCACCCATGAGGAGAACCAGGCCCTGCTGGACAACCTCCTTCCACAGTACAGCAAGCTGTATGGGACACCAGGGGAGCAGGTGAGTGTGCTGTCCACTGCCTTACTAATTGTGCATGTTGTCTGACTAGCAGGATTTACAGTGTGCACACCACTGGCTAGCATGCTCACTGAGTAGTACTCACCCCCCAAAGTGTGTAGTCACATGCACTGAACAGGTACAGTGGAGTAACAGTGCATTCAAACAAGGTTCACTTCCCATGCAATGATACCATGTAGTAACTGCTGGCAAACTGTCCATAGCCCTCGTTGCACTGCCTGTGTACATCATATGCCCCTGTGATTGAGACATGTATTTCCAACTGTGTGATGCACGGATATGTTGCATGTGTAGTAATGGCCTTTTCACTTTGTCATCCTAACAGGTTGATGCCCATCAGAAGCAGGATATCTGGCTGGCCATCGTCCGGGCAGTCAGATCCGTGGGGGTCTACAAGCGCCGGATCCGCAACTGCCAGAAGAGGTGGCAGGACCTTCGGGGCAGGACCCGGAGGATTGCAAGGGTCCAGCTGAAGCTGTCGCCTCCTCGCAGGAGGGGCGGACACCGGACCCTGACCCCCCACATGCTCCAGATCCTGCCGGTGGTCTTCCCGGAGCTGGATGGGCAGCTGAAGGGCAGACAGCAGCAAGGAGGGGGTGAGTCAAAGACTGCACTGTGAACTCTGTCTGACATTCTATGTGCCCTCCTGTGGCGTGGTTAAACTTCCCCAGTACATCAGTCTTGTTGTCCAGTACCCATGTCCCTCTATTGTGACATGGCCATTACCCATCTGATAGGCCGGTGTGCTCCTTACGCTCAGGATAATTGTGTCACTCGGGTACAGGGTCCTTGCATTTTGCTTTGCTCAAGGTGGGTGACAGCTTTTGTTCCCGTGATATTGTGTTAGCCTTCATGGGTGGGTCAATTGCTCACACAATGCCTGAGTTGTGCAATGTAGTCTGGGTGTAACTTTGATATGTGATCCACTAGCAGATCAGAATCACCACATGTCCCTGGGGTATTTGCCACACCCCCATGCTGCGGGTGGATAAAATGTTTGGGCCTCAGGAGTATGTATGTCAAGTGTGTCACACATGCCTAGCCACCTGCCTACTGACCAGGGCTCATCCATCTTGCAGGTGGAGCCGGACAGTCATGCCTACTCCAGGGCATACAATACACTCTGTACTCCCACTCCCGTGTATGAGTTGACATGCTGTGCTCAGTGAAATGTTCCCTCAGGTGTCTGCCTCTGTGTCGTTGTGCTGTGACTACGTTGTCGGGACTCCTGTGATGTTTATCGGTTAGGGGTCAGCATGCCATCTGCTATTGGACCATGTGAGACAAGACTTCTGTGACTTATAGGTGTTTTATCAAATGACTGTGCAGACAGGTGTATGCCACTGTGACTTTCAGGCAGCTGTTTTTCATTCTCAGCACACTGTGAGGTGCTCATGTTCAGAGAGTTGTGTTTCATGTCCCCCATATGTCCAATTGGTATGACGTGGACAAATAGTAGTTCAGATGATGTGGTTTTTGGGGGATGGACATGTGCACTTGTCAGTTACATTACTTGCCTTCCCCATGTCCTAGGATTGTGACACAGTGCAGACTGTTGTTGGCTGGCTGCCATGGCCATGTGACTGGAGACAGTGATGTATGACTTTGCAGGCATGCCTGTGTCATGGCATTAAACTTCCTAAGAGTGATCCTGCAGGGGAGTGACATGTGCAACATGCACCCCAGTGTGGCATTGACTATCCGGACATGGGTGCTTCATGGGGTCTGGTGCTGGTATGCATCACATGCATTTCTATTTAGACTCTGGCCGTCCATTTATACAGACACCTGCACTGACTCAGTGGCAAGAGATGTGACGTGGGCATGTTCACATACTTCACCGTGTTCTCAGCAATGTCCAACTACTGTGTAGGTGGTGCATGTGTTCACAGTGGGGTCTTACCATCAGACAGGCACCAGACAGATGGGTGCAAGGGCAGGAGGGATGTCTGTTCCATGGTTCACCATCAGACTGATAATTGGCTTCTCCTAATCTGTGTGATGACTTTTGGCAATGTTCTACTAGAGATGCCAGGGCTTGCTCTGTGATGTGCTGTACTTACTGTGGTGTGTGCGGTCAGTGCAGGTGACTGATGTTTGTCTGTTTCCCTAATTGTTTGCAGATACATCCACAGCCACAGGAGGGGACAGCTCCACGGACCAGGAGGAGCAGCGGAGCCAGACTGGGTCAGCGTCCGACGAGTGGTCAGAGGGACCCAGTGGCACGGAGGGCGAGGGGAGCCACACCGAGGAGTCCTCAGCACCATCCACCTCAGCTGGGGATCACAGCAGCTCGGAGGATGACTCCCTTGTGGATGCGGGTGTCAGCAGCCAAAACACCCCAGCTAGTCTTTCTGACCCCGCCACCACCACCACCGCCCTCCCATTGGCTCCCATTCCTGAGGTCCGTGGAGGCTCCAGTGCTCGGGAGCGTGTCTCCTTCAAGCCAGGCACCGCACCCCCTGCCCCTGTGTCCCCTGCTGCCCTGAGTGAGGAGTCTGTGTACCTCCTTCGGCAGCTCCATGTAGGGCAGACAGCAATGCTGACTGTCCTCCATGCACACACCACTCTGTTGACACAGCTGGTGTCGTTCATGGAGGGTATCTCAACGGGTATGTCTGCCCTACAGAGGAGCAATAGGTCCATGGACTCTTCCCTGACGGCAGCAGTGTCCCTCCTCCAACAGTCCCTCACCCCTCCGACCTCTGCCCCATCCACACTTCCTACCACCCTACCTGTCCAAAGCACATGCACACCTGCACAATCACCCAAACACACAGACACGAGCAGCACACACACACCCAAAACCAAGGCAAGACATGCACACAAGCATCCTCAGGGGACTGATTCCACACACACAGGGGATGGGGAACTGACACACACACAGGCAACCACAGTCACTCCGCAATCCTCAAGATCCTCTCCCTCCAAGACCCCTTCCCTTGCCTCACCTGCAACCCCACATACACAGCAGCTCTTCCTCTCTGACCTCGGCCTCTTCCCCTCCAATCCCGCTGATCCAGCATACCGGGGGAATAGGAAGTCCACACACAGAGAGGGGAGTGCCCCTCGCCCCCGGACACCCTCCCCCAGGCGCAGGCAGAGTGAGCCCCCCACCCGCAAGTCCCCCGGACCCGGAAGAGCAAGACCCCGCCACCGCCCTGCAAGTCACCCACCCAGTCTCTCACCTCCATCCCCCAGGCCACCACTCCACAGGTTCCACCGCCACACCCTGCCCCAGGTTCCCCCACACACCGATACCGCATACCCAAACTGCTCAGCCCCTCCCCCCCTGCCACTTGCTCTTTCACCCCCAAACCAGACGCTCTGCCTGTATGTGCCACTGGTGTGGAGACCGTGTCCCCCCCCTCTGTCCTGCCCAGCTCTTCTGCCCCCCCTTCCACTCCCTTGGAGTCATGCCCTGCGGTGGAGTCCACAACAACCCCGTCTGACTCAGGCACTGCATTGGGGACCCAGTCCACTCCATTTGACCAGCCCACTGCAGTGGTTGCAGCACCAACACCATCGGACTTGAGCCCTGCGGTGGTGCCGGCCCCCCCTGAGTCAGACACCTCCACTGCAGTTGCCGGTGACACTCCTGCACCCACCTCACCTTCCCTGCCTCCTTCTGGCATCCCCTGATCCTGACCCTGCGGTGCCTGGCCTGCCCCTCGTATGCCCCTCCAAGGGGGATGTCCCCTGTCGGTACCTGTGCAGGCAAGCAATTGGTGACAAGTTGTCACACATCACCCTGTTGGGACTGTGTATTTGGACTGGACATTGGCCGTAGTTAATTTTGGACTTTTGATTTCAGTTGCACACTTGCTGAATAAAGCCTCTTTTTGTTTACTTGTGGTTAATCTTTGGTGGTACATGATGTAGATGTGTAGAATCATGCATTTGCTGTTGTAATTGTGTTCAGATCAGGTAAATGAAGTTTTTCTGTGATGGGCTCCATGTGATCCATGGGATATGTGTCCTAATCTAGTCTGGATCTATAGCATCCCTTGCTGCAGTCTGAGGGTGTAATGTTCAGCATTTGACACAGGGATGTACGTTTAGCATTTGTAGATTACCATCTTTGTCCTACACTGTTGCACATCTGTTGGGCTTACCACTGTCCAATGTTCCCAGTACCCTGACTGTGTGCCCGTCTCCACTGGACATGCAATTTTGCATATCAATTTTGGAGGACTCATCTGTGTATACAGTACAACTGGATTGCCACGTGTTTTGGGTGTATGCAGATGACTGACGTGACACTCCCGTACCCAGGCTGATGTGAGCAGAGGCTTCTGTGTGTTGTAGTTGTTGACTCACTGACGGAGTGTCCTGCTGATATGTTTGAGTCGTGCACAGACAAGGTTTGGCACAGTGGACCTTCCACAGGAGTGGAGTGCCCTCATGGCTGTGTGTAATCTGGTGACATTGCATGTGCCCGTGTTGTGTGTTGTGTGAGCATGTCTGTGCATGTTCCCTTCCCTTTTCATACACAGGCTGTGTCCCTAGGGATGTTCCTGTTTGTGATGCTTGCAGAGTTGGTATGTGTACATCCAGCATCTTGGACCTGGTTTCTCCGTGATGTGGGTGCATGGCAAACTGATGTTCATGAGGTTGTCATCCCAGGTTGTCTTTGTTGTCAGGGCTGGGGATGTGGGCAAACGCTGATGGGACACATTCAGGATTCCCTTGGCACTTGTTGTTTACACAAGTAATGTGATTTTGAGTTTGTGGTAGCTTTCAGTGATTGTGACGAGTTGTGTGTGTGACTGCTGCCACTCCTCAGGGTCAGAGCTGCAATGTCGGAAGTTGTGTACGTGTGTTCTTTGTGTCTCACTTTGGCTTCTTCGTTGGTGTGTGACTATGGCCAGGATCCCATTGTTTGTGGTGGATTTCACATCATGCGCATGTACGGTGTACTGTGCTGTGTGTCATACATAGACGAGTCATGTTGAGTGGGCATGTGTGATGGGTTTCTGCGCCTTAGTTCCCCCCACCACCCCTGGGATTGTCATGGGTGCATGTGCAATGTCACCAGTCCATGTGAGCTTCACTGCTGCACATTGGTGGAGATCAGGGTGTGTGGTGTTGAGTGTGCAAATGTGAGTTGTTGCACGGCTAGACCACTACCTCCATATTGGCCTTGGCTGGCAGGCCCTGCTGATTGATTGGAGCTTGTGTAGGTGTGATGGTAGTTTGTAGCTGAGGACACATGGCTGTGGTTCACAGTGTGACCAACATCTACCTTTGTCATCACAGTGGAATTGTCATGCAGGCTAGTGTCTGCACAATGTGGGGTCCCTGGGGGTAGTGCTGTGGTGGGTGTGTCTCTTGCTGTGTTAGTTGCTGTTCCTACAAGCTTGTGTGACATGTGTAATTTGGGCTCCCTCTCATCTAACAATGCCAAATTGCCCACATAGGGGAATCCAATCCATGAGTTACTTGTGTGTGGCACTGTATACACATCTGTGTAATTGGGATTCAGGCCTCCTCATGTGTTGTGTGGTTGCCTGGGGACACTGGCACACACCCCCATCACCTGTTGTGTTTGATATGCAGTGTGAGTCTGCCTGTTTGTGTTACTGCATTTGCATCACTGCATTGGCATTTCTGTAGTGTGCCTTTGGCTGTATCTTGTTTGGTGATTTTCCCATGCTCTCCCTGGGACTCCTGGGTCATCAGTCAGCACAATGATCATGGTTTGTATGTCCCATTGCTGCCATGGTATGGTATTTGTTCACCTGACATCGACAGTCTCCACAGGTTATATACATTTGTGTGTCCATAGGTGCAGATATGTGGGTCAGCATCATGATGGTCACTTCTGTCATTGTGTGATTGGCTGATTGTTGGCAATGTGGTCCCCCATGTGTGATGTTTGTATGCACATGGCCAAAACGATGTTTCTGTGTCACTGCACTGTTAGCCTCGCCCAATCTATGTTGCAATGGGACACAAGCACTACTATGCCACAGATGTTTTAGTTGTTGTGTGACCAGGATTCATCCATACAGTTTGTCTTTGGCAGCTTTTACCATGCCTACACTTACCTTATGATCACGTGGTGATGGTGCTTTGGGCCCCATTGCCACACTGATCAAAAGGTGCATCAGCCTTGGACCCCACACTTACATTTTGGTGACTGTGGTGATGGTGCTTTAGGCCCCATTGCCACACTGATCAAAAGGTGCATCAGCCTTGGACCCCACACTTACATTTTGGTGACTGTGGTGATGGGGCTTTGGGCCCCATTGCCACACTGATCAAAAGGTGCATCAGCCATGGACCCCAAACTTACCTTTTGGTGACTGTGGTGATGGTGCTTTAGGCCCCATTGCCACACTGATCAAAAGGTGCATCAGCCTTGGACCCCACACTTACCTTTTGGTGACTGTGGTGATGGGGCTTTGGGCCCCATTGCCACAGTGGCCATGGTCGGCTTGTATTGTGGAGGCCACACACTTTTATGTGTCACACATGTGATAGTGGGTCACATTGTATGTTCATTGTCATGTTTTGTGTTGTTGGCATTTGACATGGACTACACACGCTTGTCATGTTGTTTGGGTGGATGTAATTTTCTGTGATTCCTTATGTGGGAGTATGCTGGTTGTGTCATGCATTACCCGTCCTATGAGTAGGGGTGGTGGTAGTGGCAGGCATCCAGCCCCCATGAGTGGGGATGGTAGTAGTGATAGGCATCCAGCCCCCATGAGTGGGGATGGTAGTAGTGATAGGCATCCAGGCCCCCCATGAGTGGGGATGTTAGTAGTGATAGGCATCCTGCCCCCATGAGTGGGGATGGTAGTGGTGGCAGGCATCCTGCCCCCCATGAGTGGGGATGGTAGTAGTGATAGGCATCCAGGCCCCCATGAGTGGTGATGGTAGTAGTGATAGCCATCCAGCCCCCCATGAGTGAGGATGGTAGTAGTGATAGGCATCCTGCCCCCCATGAGTGGGGATGGTAGTGGTGGCAGGCCTCCTGCCCCCATGAGTGGGGATGGTAGTAGTGATAGGCATCCAGGCCCCCATGAGTGGGGATGGTAGTAGTGATAGGCATCCTGCCCCCCATGAGTGGGGATGGTAGTAGTGATAGGCATCCTGCCCCCCATGAGTGGGGATGGTAGTAGTGATAGGCATCCTGCCCCCCATGAGTGGGGATGGTAGTAGTGATAGGCATCCTGCCCCCCATGAGTGGGGATGGTAGTGGTGGCAGGCATCCTGCCCCCCATGAGTGAGGATGGTAGTAGTGATAGGCATCCTGCCCCCCATGAGTGGGGATGGTAGTAGTGATAGGCCCCATGAGTAGGGGTGGTGGTGGTGGCAGGCATCCAGGCCCCTATGGGTGTGTATGGCATTGGTGATGCCCATCCCACCCCTATGATTGTGCTGTTGCTAGTGTACGTCATTTGTGCATCCCTATGTGTGTGTGAAATATTTCGGGTACATGTCGTTTGTTTGTGTTGTGGGTGTTTGACTTACCGTCTGTGCCGTACGCGTCCGAACCGGTCCCGGTAATAGATGTAGAGTATAGGTAGGAGCTGCGCGATGGGATTCATGGTTGGTTCGTCTCGTTCGGGTTTCACGTGTCTTCGACTCGTACTCGTCGCTGGCTTGTTCGTCTCGTAGCCGTGGATCTTCTTGTGGCGCGAATCGGAGCTTATGTGCGGCTCTCCCGGATGCTGAAACGTGCCGGACGTAGCGACGGGTTCGGCGCGTACGGAGCGTGCATCGTACTAGTCCGGCCGGTAGGTGCTGTGTATTTGCTTCCATGCGGCTCGAATCGGCGTTTGCGGATCCGGCTCGGGCGGGGAACAGGAGCTGGATTGGGTAAGTACGACTCGCTCGGAATCTGGGCTGTTGTGCGCATCGTACTTGTTCATTCGGTGGGGTATTCGAATAGGTCGGAGAACACGCGTTCGGCTTGGTTTTTTTCCGGACGAATAGTGTTAGGTGTGCTTCCGGACGACATCGGAATCGGCCCCTTTGTATACAGTTAGGATATTTGTAAATACTAACTCATGATTCTGTAATAGCTGTTTTAAGTTGTTAGACATATGTTTCTAACTTTACGGGATGTAAATAATGGTGTAGTCTAACTATAGAAATCCCCTTTCATTCCCGAAGTATTGTTGGTTGTCTTCAATTTCATTCCAAATATTCTGTCCTTTTTACTCATAAAGTAGCCTTATTGTTTATTCAATCTTTTCTTTTTATACATTTGTATCTTTATTGGCAATTTTTGGGAATGGATTCCCCTTTGTCATACCTTAATATCTTAAATCCATTTTAAAATGGCGGGTATAATTGTGTGTTGTTTTTTTAATGACCTTCGTTTAATGAGGAAAACATCAACCGAAGCAGCACTCCCTTTATTCTTGTAAAAATTACACCCCTTTCACGTTATCGAATTAGCGTAGGTCCGTTTCAAAATGGCGACCTTATTTACGTAATCCCGATCGTCTGTAGACCGGCGTGGATCCATGTATACCATAACAGAGATAAACGCATAGTGTATGAATGTATGTAGGCATTTCTATTTATAATTTTTCGTGACTCTTGTGCAGCACAGGGTATCATCGATTTACGAATACTTATCTGAAATGTTTGAATTTATAAAAGAAGAAACCCAATAAAATAAATATCTAGAAAGAAATTAAAAATCGTTTTACCTTTCACTTGACTGGAAAACTAATCTTATTTATGAATAGAGGCAATGTATAATTTCGAATACAATTGCAACCCGTTTCAATATGGCAGCTGTGCATCCTCGTCTCTCTTGATGGCGACACCAAGACCGTCGGCTTTGAGATGACATTTCCAAGAGATGACGATGCCGCGTTGGGTCAGGTGAATCAGGTTAGGAGTGATTGAGAAGAGTATAAAAATGGCGCCAAAATACCTGGGCGGTTGTGACTTTTCTCGGTGTCGGATTGAGGAGACGTGACTACTTATCATGGTAAGAATATGGGGGTGCGTTTACAAATAATGCTATATTCAGTGAAATCCCTTAATTGTTTTCCAGTCAGTTATGAGTGGTAGCTATTGCTTTAAAAATAATTTTTAAAGGAGAAAGTTCTTGAAAGTTTTTAAACATTAATTGGTGGAATTGTCAGTTCCTGTACTATACGCTATACAGGACAAATCCAATCAATAGGACTAAGTCGGCATGTTGACTCCGCCTAACATAACTCGGTCATTTTTTAATGCAAACTCCTCCTAAAAGCTTTTAATGTGGCTCGTAATGGCAATCTGGATTACCCCCCACTAAGTTTGTGTGCGACCATCTTTGTGTGCAGCCGTTTACTCTGGGTAAATAACTTGGGCCTTTCTTCGAGGGAGCTCTGATCGTTTTACAGATGAGTGGTGCCCGAGTGACATATTGGCTGCTTTTCCTATGAAAGGGATCCAAGAAGAATGTTGATACACAAAATGGGCAGAGATATATATATATATATATTCAATTACATCTCGTCACACTAAAAAGTTTGACCTTTACTGTCTACATGATATTGATTGAAGTGTACTGCTAATTTTTGGCATTGCTTCGCGTGCAATCGTTTCTTCATATATTTACTATGTAATCTTACATATGTAGGTGGTCGCCTTCTTTGATATTCTATAACAACCCTGATCTTTGGAACAAGTTCTACATAGGGATTAATTGTACCCCATTCTGGTCACATATTAAAGGTGAGATGGAGTTTGTTATTTGTTATCTGTCAAAATTAATTGTGTAATTATAGAATTAGTAAACTTATTGCTATCCTTTCCCTTTTGCTTTAGATTGTTCTATTTATAAACGGCTATTAAAACCATTTTTAACCTCGATCATCATGAACAAAAGAATGACCAGTTAGGTGAGAACTACAGTCAGTTTGAATTATCTATTAATATAATTCTTTACGAGTTCTTATGAGATGAATCTCATTAGTATTGCTTTTTTCAGCTCAGGACGGTTATCATACTTTATCCGAAGGTGAAATTGAATGTTTTTTGAATTACCGGGCAAGATATACAGATTTCTCTATCACTAATTGAGGTGAGGAATAATTATGGATGTGTTTCTAAGCATAGGTGATGGATATAGAGCCTTTCATCATCTATTTAAATGTCTTATATATGTCTTTTTGTGTTACTTCACAGCCCTGATGAAGTTCCAAGAACTTTTATGTTTTGAGGAATGAAACGCGTTGGCTGTCTTTGTGCAATCGTATTCAATCAGAAATAAAAGACGAAAAGAAAGAAAATATTTGGGACTCTTTTCATTATGTTTGGTGCTCCTCCATTTGCTTAAATCATTGTATATATATTTATTTGAATTGGAATGATGCTAACTCATTAGTTCTGTCTACCTTTCCTAATGATGACCCCGTCCGAATATTGAATTTCGGAGTGGAAACGTCGATGTGTTGAAATTATGAATATCCTGTGTAGATGCCGGGTGGCGGCATCTACATCCCATGTAATTGAAATGTTTATACTGTTGCTCACTTTGAAAATATTTCTTAGGTACTGCTCCGCAAAAAAATAAATATACACTCACAGATGTACACTTACTAAAGAGTGTAGATTTTCGTAATTCATAATAAATTCCACGAATTCCAAATCAAAGCTGCACAAAGGGCAGGTTCCCATGTGGATCCTTAGAAAATTATTTTCCCATAGGGATCCAGTTCCCGTTGTGCGGAGTTTTCTGTAGCTGAGAAATCCGCACAGGGAGAATTGAATCCCTTTAATCAATAGACATTTTTTTTCTCCACGGGGAAAACATTTTCCTGATAGAGAAACCTATTTCACTAACACCCCACCAAACCTGGGGGTGCCCCATTCCCCATTCCAGGCTAGTACATGTATTTACACCAACACTATGCTGGAGTACACATCTGACTGACCCTTTCTGGCTGGAGTTCGTGAATGCCCACCATTGTTAGTATTATAAGGTGTTCATAAATGTACATTGATAACTGCACCTTGGAACTCACAGGAAGCTGCGGCTCCCCTGCCTTGAAATGGCAGGAAAGGAAAAATAAAATGGTAATAAACACGTTTTCCTTTCTTGCAGAGTTGTGGGGCCTAGGCCAGCGGGGTAACATGCACAGGGGGAGATGTAGTGCACTGTAATCAGTGCGCATGACGGTTTGACGGTTTGGCTGGCCAAACCACCATGGGCACTGAAGCTCTCTGCAACCCCAGCTGCATTGCTGGGTTGGAGAGAGGAGGCACAGGCTCCCAGTCTCCCAGTCTCAAGCCAATCCTGACACTGCTATCATGCATGAGAGCAGCATCAGGACTGGCCACAGGGGAGACTGGGAGCCTTGGCCTGCAAGGAGAGGAGCAGAAGAGCATGACGCAGCCGGCTGCAGGTAAAAAAAAAAAGAATTAGTTAATTTTTTTATTTTGTCCTGTGAACCTGCATGCCACTCCTACACAATACCGTTCACCACTGCTCCCAGAATAGCCCACATTCCCTCCTCTTGAGCGGGAGTTACTGTTGCAGAAAATTGGCATTCGTGATGCAGATTTTCACATGTGTGATTGGGCTTAAGCCTGCCAGTCATTACTTTATGATGTGTAATTAAGGAAAATTTTGGTATAAACATATATTTATGAACAAATTTAGAGTTGTGAATATGACCTTGGGTGTTTTCTTTGGTTTCCTTTTACCCGTTTGATGCACCACTCACTAGATCACTGGCCACAGCATCAACAGGGCTTCTACACTATCACCTAAAATTGTTACCATTTACAGTAAGACAATCATGTCAAATAACAAAATAACAGCACTTCATCGTGTCAACTACTGATTTCTGGCACAGGCCTTCTTGCACAATGATTATATTACTACTAATATCTAATAGTTGATTAGCTGTGATAATTGGGAATTCTGTCTTTTTTACGTATACTGAGGGTCTCATGTATGGCATTTTGATGTAGGGCAGTGCATCAAGGCACCTTGCTCTACTACCCTACACCAAAGAGAAAGGGCAGGAATGCACTGTATTTAAAATTTCTCCTCGTTAAGCCTCACCTCAGGAGGCGTACAGATTTGGCACTTCCCCTAGATTTACATCACTTTGTAAGTCTGGGGCAGCGTCAAATTCCATGGGTGTTGTGTGGGAAAACCCACCGCAAGAGCCATGAAACGCTGCTTGGGTGCAGAGTCAGGCAATGCAGTGATTTGTGCTGCGTCGCCTTACTCATGACTTATATGGTCACTCAAAGCCACGAAGGGTGGCTTTGCGTGGCTTCATAAATCTTTATGAGATCCCTGCAACATGCATGTACCACTTTATGTGGTGCAAACGTGATGCAGGGCTCTCATAAATAAGCCCCTGAGTTCCCAAATGGTACACCAGATCGCCCTGCCCTTTTTAAGACATATGAATCTCAGCTTGAACAGACATTGTCACTCTATAACTGCTTTGAAATCACTGTAAAGGCTGATCATTGGGCTAATTCTTAGATACTTTACTGTGTTTGGTATTTGCTACCTCCCCAGGGCTAATACAAAAGAAATCAGGGGGGCCTCACACACCCCCGTGCGCTGCGGACCAACACCTCCCCAGGGATATCACATTTGTAATGGGGCTTGCCTCACAAACCCCACCTGGACCCCAGGGACCACCACCTCCCCAGGGCCAAATTCTATTTTTAAAATGGGAGGGGGCTGCGCGGCCCTCCTCCTGGGCTGTTCTTGGCCCCGGAGACCGCCACCACCCCGGGGCAGGCCCTACAACAACTGAGGAGGTGGGCCACATGGCCCCCCTCTTGGAGCTATTTTTTATTTATTTTATTTTTATTTATTTATTTATTTATTTAGCTATAGAAGGCCCTGGGGAAGGCCACCCTCAGGGCTGGCTCCTGCTATGTCCTGGGGTGCGCACCCCTGGGACATAGCTGTTTGCTGTAGCTAGATGGAAGCTTTACCGCTCCCAACAAGTACACAGCAAATGCTCTATTTCCAACACCCGAGAGCTCTGAAATGCTCTTGCTTGCTGACAGCAGAGCAGAATTGCTTCCATACAAAGGGAGCTGCATTTTTAGCAGCTCCCTATGTCTTAAAGCAATGCCAGCTCCTGCACGAGGAGGGGAGCTGGCAGGGACCGCGGGGGCCTTGTGGCTCCTTCCACAGTCCCGGGGGAAGAGCAGAGGAATGAAATGTCATAAAGGAGCAGAAAGAGGCAAAATAAAGGTCTGAAAGGAGCAGAAAGAGGCAGAATAAAGGTCAGCAACAAGCAGAAAGAGGCAAAATCAAGGAGGCAAATGAACCAAAAGAGGTAGAATAAAGGCCAGAAGTGACCAGAAAGAGGCAAAATTAACATCAGAAACGAGCAGCAAGAGGCAGAATGATGGTCAGAAACAAACAGAACTAGAGAGAACAAACATCAGCAATGAGCAGAAAGAGGCAAAATAGAGGTAAAAAAATTAGCAGCAAGAGGCAGAATAAAGGTCAATTACAAGCAGAAAGAGTCAACATAAAGGTCAGCAATGAGTAGAAAGAGGCAGAATAAAGCTCAGCAATGAGCAGAAAAAGACAAAATAGAGGCCAGCAACGAGCAGAAAGAGGCAAAATAAAAGTCATGAAGAGACAAAATAGAGATCAGCAAAGAGCAGAAAGAGGCAAAATAAAAGTCATAAAGAGGCAGCATTAAGGTCAGAAATGAGCAGCAAGAGGCAGAATGAAGGTGAGAAATGGGCCGAAAGAGGCAGAATAAAATTCAGCAACCTGCAGAAAGAGGCAAAATAGTGGTCAGAAACGAGCAGCAAGAGGCAGAATGAAGGTTAGAAACAAGCAAAAAGAGGCAGAAAAGAGCAGAAAGAGGCAAAATATAGGTCAGAAGGGAGCTTGCTGAGAATTGCTGAGACCTTGTCAGAGGCTCCGCCCCCTTTCTCAACCACTCTGCACAGGGGCCTCCTGGAGTAGTACTTGTTGGGGGATGAACTCCCCTTGGCTGCTGAGGGTTGTTGGGGGCCAAGTACCCCTATTGTTGTGATAACTTAGGGGCTGATTACGATGACGGTGAGACCGCCACCGACAGCCTGTTGGTGGTAGTATCACCACCATCGTAAGCATCTATTCCTTCTGCCACATTAGGATTGCGGGCGGAGGGGTGGAGGTCGGAGAGACCGACCGCCATGGATCTGACGGGCACAAGGAGCCCAATGGAGGGCACTCTGAACCCTACAATAGTGGCAGTGCCTGGCAGAGATTATGATATCCCTCCCAGCCAGCCGTTTCATGGCGGGTTACCCGCCATGAAAAGCCTGTCGGAAAGAGACATTCTGGGCCTAGAGGGCCCCCCTTTCCCCTAGCCCTCATTGTTGGGTTTTGGGGGACACCTATGGTGCCCCCCTACATATCCCTGTACCATGTGGCAGACACCGTATGGTGCCTGCCACATAGTGCAGGCATATGCGCAATGTGCGTTTTTGGGACTTTGGAGTGTGCTGCAGCCAGCAGCAAACACCGCAATATAAAAAATACACTTTGCACCCGCCTTGAAGACGGTCGCATTGTAATTCTGGGGACGGGAACGCCGACAGCTTGTCGGGCAGTCCCATCCCTGATACAATGGCGGTTGAACGTAAGTCCGACCGCCATCGTAATCAGCCCCTAGGTCTCCCACAGCTGGATTGCTGAGATGTCATCAGAGGCCTGCCCCCTTTCTGAACCATTCTGCATAGGGGCCTCCTTGCGTACTACTGGTTGGGGAATGAAGTCCCATTGGCTGCTCAGGGTCATTGGGGACCAAGAACCCCTAATATTGCAACAAGTAAGTACCCCACAGCCGGATTGCTAAGATGTCGAAGACAAAAAGATTCACACACTCACTTATACACTAATGTACATACTCACAGACCTACTCAGTCTCTCTTGCACTCACTCACAGACCCACTGAGACACTCACGCACCCACTCACAGATCTATTCAGACACTCATGCACCCAGTCACAGACCCACTCAGGCTCACACTCATAGACCCACCCGGACACTCACGGTACACTGACAGAATATCGACACTTAAAATAGTCCCTTACCAAAATATTGTGTCATAAATATCGATGTCAAAAATATCGAAATCCTATATTTATAATGGTTAGTACAAAAATATTGAAGAAAAAAATTATCGATTTCAATAATATAGTTGTACAAAATATTGTTTTTTATATATATAAAATAAAATAATAAATAGTAAATATATTAAATAGTAGTATTTTTTTTAAAAATAAATTAGGTTTAATACACATCTTAACAAATATAACAAAGAAACTTAGTTTAAAAAAGTTAAACACACATATATAATAATTAATATATACATATACACTTATTTCCTTTAAAACAGTTATTAAACTAGTAATGTTAATGTATTTTATAAATTAAAATTGATATAAAAATATAACAAATAAATGTATGTATATATATATATATATATATATATATATATATATATATATATATATATATATATATGAAATCAACAAAGTGCCCTGAAGCATTTGAGAGAGCACTCGACAATGCTCAGCCCTCCAGCCTGATCATGCAGCCTGCTCACATTCTCCGTCATCCGGTTACCACTGCCGACGCGTTTCAGGGCTCTCAGCCCCTTCTTCCTGGGCAAGAACAACACACCTGAAGCCTGCATTCTTTCATTTCCTGCTTTATTGAACACCAACCCCGCCTCCCGTGGGCATGTGATCCATACACTGTCCCTCGATGCATTCTGGGGCATGGAGTTTTGCATGCAGGTAGGCAATCCCCTTTAAGTAAGTTCAAGCGTGCATTCCCAATTCAAATTACATTATTTCCTCTTAGTGAGTCACAGAGAATGAGGGGCAGGCTAATATGCATATGGAGCATTGTGCTGTCAAAGGTCCCGAAAAGTTCCGAACCACAGCCTCACCCAGCTGGTGACTGGTGTCTTCTCCAGCTGACGATGGTGCTCTCCCCACGGCCAGGCTGCCGTGCGCAAATATGAAATCAACAAAGTGCCCTGAAGCATTTGAGAGAGCACTCGACAATGCTCAGCCCTCCAGCTTTCATTCACTTTGGGCTTCATATGTAGTACAATGCTACTAAAAATAGCAAGGAAGCCCAAAAAATAAAGTAGACTGCATACGGAAAGTTTCAGAATGACTACATGAACAACTAAAAGACACATTTATGGTCACATGATTATGTAAACCAATAAACAAATACATAATAAATACAATAGGTAAAAAGAAAGAAATCACATTAACTCTGATTGCCACTTTGTAGTTATAGTTAGCCCCCACTGAGCCCTACCCCACTCTACGTTACTCCACTGTACACAATCCACTCTTCCCTATTTAACTCTATGCCAATCCACTGTACAGTATTTAACTGTTCGCTATTCCAACTGTATGCTATTTCACTTTATGGTAATCCACTCTATGCTACTACAGTGTATGCCACTCCACTCTATGCTGCTCCATTGTATGACACTGTGCTCCACTCTATATAACTCAACTCTATAAATGTCTACCACACTTCATGGCACTTTACGACATTCTAATCAACTACACCCCCTTACATTCCAACTCTACACTCCAATTTACAACACTCTATACTACTATACAACCCTTTTTCATACAACACAACTCTCCACTCTACTGTATGAGACTCCATTCCAATGTATAACTGTTGACTACCTACGCTACACCAGTACACTCCACTCTGCTATACGATACACTCTAATTTACCTTACTCCACACTACGTTACACCACTCCACTGTACAAGACTTTACCTCGCTCTATGCTACTATACAACAATCAATGTAGGCCAAACAGTGAATGACCTCCATACATGATTCAGGAATCACAAATCAGAAATAATTCATAAGAAACTTGACCAGCCTGTAGTGATTCATTTTAAACTTATGGACCATTTGCTATCAGATTTTAAGGTTTTCCCTGTGGAACATGTTTCAAAAGAAGACCTACTAGGCTACAGAGAAAATGTCTGGATGTACTGTTTCAAATCATTGCATCCAGATGAATTGACCATCACTCACAATACCACCTGATTACTGCATATCTCAAGAGATTTCAGGACTGAAGGTCCTCCATCTTGATGGCATTGACTGTTCTTTGGTTCCAGAGCGGACCGTTGGTTTTCTCCGTACTTGCCCTGACTGCCCTCTGCCTTCATGTCCACCCCTCCATGGCTCGCCTACACCCTCTCATCGTATTTCCCCCCCTCAAGACTCTCCTCTATACCCACCCTCAGACCCGCTCCTTTGCCTATGCAATCCGACATTTTGAGGGAGCCTGGCTCTGGACGCTCATGTTCTTTTCTTGACCCCTATCTAGTTCAAGGACTCTTATCACTGTTCTTTTTTTCGTTCCTTGTTTCCCCCTGGATCTCTATCTTCCGTTGCTGGACCACTCTGACCTGATCGTTTTTCCACCCCCTTGATTCTCCCCCTCCTCCTTATATTCCCCTTGGACTTGTTCTATGTACTTTTGCAATGCCCTATTTTATTGATGTAACTGTGTTACTTTATTTTATTGTTGTAACCTTGTAACTATATTTTATTGTTCCTCATGTAAAGCGTTCTGATACCTCCGGGTCTAGCCAGCGCTATATAAAACTTTCCAAATAAAAATAAAATAAATAAAATTGATTCCACATTCTAAATGAAATCTTCACTCATGATGGTCCACTGTTTCACACACTACTGTACTCTATACAACTCCTCTCTACAACACTCTATTACCCTGTAGGCCTCTCTCTGACACTTTAGTCCTGTCTTTACCCCTTCACTCCACTGTACAACACTGTATGCCACTGTACAACACTCTATTCTATGATACTTTAGTCCACTATGCGACACTGTACTCAGGTTTTGTATGCCACTGCACCCCAATTTACTCCATTCTACTTTGACACAGTACTCCACTCTACTCCACTATTCCACTCTATGCCACTTCACTCTACGTCACTCAATGCCATTGTAATCTATAACACTGCATGCCAAACCACTGTAGCACACTCTACAACACTGTGCTGTACTGTATAGTGCTCCAATCTTCACAAATCAACTAGACTGTATGCCACTCTACTGTTCTGTAGTCAACATCACTTTCCAATACTGTACGACACCTCGCTGCACTGTACTGTACAACACGGTACTCCAGTTTCTGGGACTTTACTCGACTGTATGCTAAGCCACTCCACTCTACTGCACTGCACTCCACTAAAGTCTATGGCATGCCACTCCACTCTATGACACTTTACTCCACTCTACACTTCCCCACTATACTCCATCCTACTACACTTTATCCCACTCTACGCCACTGTACTGCACTACACTCTGCTGATCCTCTGTCCGATACTCTATGCCACTGTATGCAACTCGACTCTACAACACTGTACTACACTCTATGCCACTATGAAACGCTACTCCACTCTATACCCATCTACTCTACACCACTGTGCTACACTGTATGACACTCAACGACAAGCCACTCAGCTTCTCTCTATGACACGACACTCCACTGTACGACACTCTCCTCCACTGCACTCTACGACACTCAACTTGACGATACTCCATTCTATGACATACTACTTCACCCTACTCCACTCTAAACTCTATGACAGTCTGTGACACCCTACTCTACTGTTCAACATTCCATTTCATTGTGCAAATTGCTGCTCCAGTCTATGATACTTGACTCCATTATATGAGACACCATGCTATTATACTTTATACGGTATGAAGTATAATGGCACTTTACTACATTGTACGATACACTACTACACTCTACTCGAGTCCAATCTACAATACTCCTGTCTATGACAATATACTTTTGCAACTCACTCCTCCACAGTATTGTACGAAATTCCACATAACATATTTCCACCTGCAGTACTGGACACATTTTTATTTAAACTTTAAAAAAACTGTGACATTCAATGAAAAAAATAAATCTTAAAGCTTAGTTAAAGTTAGGAAAATTAAACATTCTAAAGTTATAGTTATAACTTTTATTTAGAACTTATCCACCACCTTCTCATTATTATAAATAGCATACCTTGCTACACAATCTTTTCAGCTCGCTAACCAGCCAGCACTGTATTCTCACAAATATTGATACTCCACTGTACAATACTACACTTTATGAGACTCTCTGCAACTCTACTGCATGACACTACACTTGACAGCACTGAACTATACAACACTCTACTCCACCGACCTCAATTGCATGCCACTTCACTCTAAAAACTCTGCTACACTCTATGCCACTCTGCAACACTCTACTAGATGACACTACACTCCACCACATTCCATTTCAAGACTCTCCAATCGACGGCACTCCACTGTACAACACTCAGCTCCACTTTATAATACTCCACTCCATGTTACAACACACCACCCCACTCCAATGTATAACACTTTACTCCACTGTATGCTACTACTCTCCATGCTACTCAACTCCCCTCTATTCATCTCTACAATACTGCACTCTCCAACACTAGACTATACAACAGTCTCCTTCACTCTACTGTACTACACTCCACTTATGACACTCCAATCAATGACACTCCACACTGTGATTTGAATCACAATTCATAAGAAAATAAAAATCTGTTAATATACAATGAAAAAAAGAAAGGGTAAGGATAATTTATAGATAGAAATACCTAATGTATTCTGTCTGTATAAACCCAACCTAAAATACACAAAGATTAAAAATGGTAAAATTATAATTATAACTTTAATTTATAACTTACGCGTCACCTTAAAATGACTATGAAGGTGATGATGGTGAATATGTCAGTGACAACATTAACGTTTTGAAGTAAGAAAAGCACAGAAATTCACCAGCTAACTATAACATGCGCCCCCTCCATGCTCTACTTATAACATCACCTATTATATCACTCACAAGATGTTCTATGACATCAATCATGATATAATTGATGACTTTACTGATGACATCATCAAAATAGTGAATTAGTTTGTTTTATAGTTTACATAGTGGGGGTAACAACCTTATTACATTTCTGCCTAATTTTGTACAGCGTGTGTCCAGCTAATGGGTGTAAGTGTTTACAAAATGCATGTGCTCCAAATGCATCATAGGTGTGTAGAGGTATTAAACACATTATAAATATTTGTATTGAAGACTAACTGTGTGCTGATGATAGTTGATGACTTGTGTCCACTATGTTTCTCACAAGTTTTTTAGTTCTACAGAAAAAGTTTCTAACAGGGCAAACATTCTACAAAGTCCCCGACCCACTGGGTCAAAATTAGCTCCAACGAAACCAAGGAACTCTTCACCATCGTCAGTTCACTTGCCCATCAGGCATCAAAAACTCAATCCCCTCCTCACAAGAACTCTGCGACGCCCTTGCTGACCACTTCCACAGCAAGATTGCAACTATCTACAGAAACTTTGATCCCCAAACGTCTGACCTCTTCTTCAATCCATCAACCACAACCACCGACCACCCGCCCACCGCATGGGCACAACTCAGCACACCAAACACACCCACCATTATGAAATCCATCCACTCAGGAGCACCCACCGACCCATGCCCCCACCAACTCTTCAACCTGGGAAGGGACAAGATTAGACAACAGCTCACCACCATCATCAAGGCATCCATAACCACTGCCACCTTTCCAGATGCATGAAAACATGCAGAGATCAGACCCCTCCTCAAGAAACCTTCGGCAGACCCCAGAGAGCACCAGAACTACAGTCCCATCTCCCTGCTCCCGTTCCCCACCAAAGTCCTGGAGAAGGCCATCAATCTCCAACTCACAAACACCTGGAGAGAAACAACCTACTGGACCCTTCCTCCAGGCTTCAGAACCAACTGCAGCACCGAGACAGCCTTGATTGCCCCTGCAGATACCATCCACACCCTACTCGACTGAGGAGAATCAGCTGCCCTTATCTTCCTGGACTTCTAGGCAGCCTTCAACACTGTCTACCACCACACACTCAAAAATCGACTACACCAGATAGGATTCACAGACGATGTTCTCAGATGGATGGCATCCTTTCTCACGGGACGCACCCAGAAAGTCTGCCTCCCTCCCTTCACCTCACAACCCAAGAACACCATCTGCGGTACACCCCAAAGATCATCCCTCAGTCCAACCCTCTTCAACACTAACATGACAACACTCGCAGACATTGCCAGATTGCACAACATCAATATCATCTCCTACACTGATGATACCCAGCTCATCCTCGCGCTCTCAGCGGACCCCACCTCGATGAAGACCGACTTCCACTACTGTATGAAGAACGTTGTCGCCTGGATGAAGTACAACTGCTTGAAGCTCCACATGGATTAAACTGAAGTTCTGATCTTCAACAGTCACACCGCTCTCTGGAATGACTACTGGTAGTCAACGGAGCTCGGACCCACCCCCACGCTGACAGACCACACCCGCAACCGCAGCATCATCCTGGATAGCGAACTCTCCATGAAACATATGGTCAACGCCCCTGCCTCAGCCTGCTTCCACATGTTCCACATGCTCTGAAAAGTATTCAGATGCCTCCCCATCAGCACCAGGAAAACGGTGTCACAGGCCCTCACCACCAGCCGACTAGACTACACCAATGTGTCGAACTGATGCAAAAACGCTAGATAATCCAGAATGCAGCTCCTAAACTGATCTTCAACCTGCCCAAGAGGAAACACATCACTCAGCACCTGCAGGAACTCTGCTAGCTACCCATCCAGAAGAGATGCCAGTTTAAGTTTCAGATCCATGCCTACAAAGCCCTCCCTGATCAAGGACCCGTATACATGAACCACCGCCTGCACTTCCACCGACCGACCGTGAATCTCCACTCTGTACACCAGGCCCTCGCACAGATACCACCTATTCATTGCAGCTGCTCCAGAGGACGATCCTTCTCCCACCTCGTGGCCAATGCCTGGAACCACCTCCTCCTTCACCTCCGCACCCTCACTTACCCTCTTCAGGAAGGGACTCAAGACCTGGCTCTTTGACTGATACCTGCAGCACAGCACCTGGATATCCTGTATGGTGATAAACTATACAAGTACTACTTGCTTGCTTGATTGATAGATATTGTAAGCAACCTTGAGTTAATAGACAGTCTTGTCTCATCCTGACAATTTCTACATAACATAAAAGACTGTGTACACCAGATTCTAAACTATATAAATGGGCTACTTTTGCTTCAGAAGATGGGCTATTTGTAAAGTTTTCACCACAGTATGACGACTGCAAGTAGTATGATCTTTAGCACCTTCAGAGCTTGACTATTGTAAGCAAATGATGTCTTTTTATGTGTTGCCTAGAGTGTACACTGTTCTTAATAGATACTTTTTAAATACTCTGTGGTACATTTCCCATAAAAGTTTTTCTGGTCTCAAACAGTGTGGTACAGTGTAACCTCTCTCCATAGAGTAAACACTGTATACAGTACCCACTTTTCTACTCATATCAACTTTTTTAACAATGTTAGTTTGGTGATTGTGAGGGGTTTGATACAGGTAAGAGCTATCCATAGTAGGGCATTCATTTTGGAATAGACGTTGAGTATTTTGAGGAACTTAGCTTTCTCTGAATAGTGGTATACTTATTAATAGCGTGTGCAATGAGGATTGCCCATTGCCCATATATCTGTGGTTGTTTGTAAATGTGAACTAGGTTACCCATGAAGTGTACGTATAGGGTCAATGTTGCACATAACACATGATTGCTACACCTAAGGGAGTCTCTGAAGGCATTAATGATGCTTCAATTTATTCTGAGCTATTTTGTCCTTACTTTCAGGCATCTAATGCCATACTAATGTGCAGAGTAATGTGTAAAAAAGAAGCTTGGATGATATCATCACTGACTCCCTGCAGCAAGGCCCTGTTGCCAACCCAACATGCACACAGCTTTTCATTGCACGCGATGTGGGATTGGCTACAGTACCTGGCTTTCAGCCAGGTCTACTGTCCAACTCCCCACAGGCAGCCATCCAGAGGCAGCCATCCCCACACCACGTATTGCCTTTGGTTGTGCGCGTCATGGGGTTAGCCTCAGCTCCTGCCTTGCATCCAGCCTGCTTCCAATTCCCTGCAGGCAGCCAAACCCATGCTGCACACAGCCTTTGGCCATATGCAGTGGAATATTGGCCACAGGGCTTGGCCTACTGCCAGATCCTGTGGCCAAACCCCTAGCAGGCTCCTATCCCTGCACTGCGTACAACCTTTGGTGTGCGCACCATAGGGCTGGCCTTCTGGCCCTGGAAACCCCATCCCCAGGGGCAAAACATATATATAAGAGGAGGGGGCATACACCCCCCTCCCTGACCCTTAATTGCCCCGGGGACCTGATCTCCGGGGCCAGTTCTAATAAAAGAGGAGGGGGTCATGTGGTCTTCCTCCCCAATAATTAAACCCCCCCAGTGACCCTATCCTCCGGGGCCAAATACAATTAAATTTGGAGAGGAGAGCATGCAGCCCCCCTCTTCAATTCTTAACAGGGCCAGGGATCCCATCCCTGTCAAAATACAATAAAATGGGGAAGGGTCCCCCGTTCCAGACCCCTAATGGGCACCGGGGACCCCACCCAACAAGAGCAAAATATATAAAAAAAAGTGGAGGAGTTCGCACAGCCCCCCTCCCCAATGCTCTGGGGACCCCATTCGCCCGTTTTGATCACTTTTTTTAAAAGGGGCTAGGGGGCCACATGGGGACCCCATCTCTTCTGCCGCATTGCATTATAAAGGGGAGTGGGGCCAGGATGCCCTCCTCCCAAAGCCTTAATAATCCCAAGGGACCCCATCCCCAGAGCTTAATAATTAATAAGGGGAGGGAATGCATGGCACCCCTCCCTGAGCATTATTATGCTCTGGGGACCCTATCCCAAGGCTGTATTTACTTTAAAGGGGAGGGGGGCCGCAGGATTGGTGGGGTCACCAGGGCCCTAAAGGGATGGGGTCCCCAGGGCCTGATTATTTTATTGGTGGGTGCCCTGGTGCACATCTACGACACACCACAACCAACACGTTGGGGGCCACGGGGAGCCTGAGGGCCCCCACTGCCCCACCTGACTCCCCACATGGTATGGGAGCCAGCATTGCTCCTGCTTGGAGAGAGCAGCTATTTATGCTGCTCCCTCCAGTCAGGAGCAATATCTTGTTCTGTTCCAGTGCAGGCAGGGAAACAAAATACAAGTTTCCCTGCCTGTTTTAAAGCTCCCGCCCGCTTAGAGCAGACATTATGTTTGCCCCCATTATGCGGGAGTTTTAAAAATGATACCGCCAGACGGGAGCAAACACAATTTTTCTTGCATGTGGCAGTGTAGGCAGGGAAGCTGCTATGTCCCGGGGGTGGGCTACCTGGGACACAGCAAGTGAGCCAGCACTGGGAGATGAGGTCCCGGGCCATAAAAGGCTCAGGGAAGGGGGCCCCTTCTCTTTTATTAAAAGTCATGGCCCAGGGCCTTTTAATGCTTGGGGAGGGGGGCTGCGTTGCCCCCTCCCCTTAATCAATACTTTGGGCACTGAGGGATGGGGTCCTGGGGCTGCACGCAGGTTGTGGAGGGAGGCCACACCCCCCTTCCCATATTAATTATAACGGACCCTGGGGGATGGGGTTCCTAGGCCCAGATACAGCTCAGGGAGGGGGGCAGTGCACCACCCTCCCCATATAAAACTTTTTTTATGTTTGGCCCCAACAGCGGACCCTCTGGGTCCCCCCTCATTGGGCCTAGAGGGGGCAGGGTATCCCTACCCTGACCCCTTATATTTTTTCTTTCTAAACTTTAGAACAGGAAACTATGTCCTCAAGTCCTGTGATTGCTGTCAGCAATATTTTTCTCATGTTGATGGCAGCCAATAAGAGCAATCGCTCCCAGCAGAGTCTGACTCCCCCAGAAGCGAATTGTCGCATGGAAAAGAAAGCTCCCTGGGCCAATCAGAATGCTCCAATTTTCAAAATTGGGTTGGCTGCTTGTAGGGGTTTGCAAAAGGGTCTGGCTGCAGGCCCTGTAGGCAATCCCCACCGCGCATAGCTCTGTATGCACCACAGTCAATGCATCTGACAGCAAAGTATTTCATGAAACAATGTTCTAGAGCAGGAGTTTGTTAATAAAAAGCAAAAAAGCAAATGACCCTGGCATCGTAGGGTCTTTTCTCGTAGCATCTGGGGGTCATTAAATAGTTTTCCTGTTCATGGCCATCAGGCTTTCCCAGGTAGTCCTGGACAAGAAACCTTTAAGTCTGTGTGCCCACCTTAAGAGAGCAGACGTGTGAGGCACTTTGAGTGATGGCTCAATGTCAGTTAGGACATTGTTTATTGGTTTCTACCAGTGGAGGCAGCAGAGTGTTCACTGCTGGAAACAAAGTTGTTCCCCGACTCTAAACAGAGAAGGGAAACGAGTTTTGTGGACAAGATGCTGTGTCACACCTGTGGCAGAATACTACGCTGATCAAACTCTATATAATTGTAATTGTATTCATATGTCACTTACTACCGCTTACTAGGCGTTGAAGTGCTTTTCGGCAAGTAGCACGCTGCTCCAGAACCCAAAGTGGATTAGTGGTGGATTAGAAGATGAAAATCTAAGTTGTTAATTTTAGCGGTGAACATGTGAGTCTGTTAGTTGGATTGAATAGGATAAAGGAGTGTTAGAACTGGGGGTCTCTAGTTGGCCAAGGTAGGTACCTTAGTCCAAATAGGGACCCTTGCTTCTAGTCAGGGTAAGGAGGGACACACCCTTAGATAACCCCTGCTCACCCCTGGGTAGCTTGTCACGAGCAACCAGGCTTATCTCCAAGGCAATGTGTAAAGTATTTGCAACCACACTCCCAGTAACACAGTGATAACACCACAAATGGACACCACACTGGTTTCATAAAAATAGCAGTATCTTTATAAAAAGGAATACGATGAGACCAAACGATAGAAAACCAACATATGCGTATTCGTAATAATTCACTTGGCCGGTTAATGCAGTCCTAATGCAATGCTATGCAGTTCGTAATGCAGCTCGTCATGTAATACTAGGACAGTCCTTAATGCAAGTATCAGGCAGTTCGTAATGCAATAATAATGCGATTCATAATGCAAGAATCAGGCAGTTCGTAATGCAATAATAATGCGGTTCGTAATGCAAGAATCAGGCAGTTCGTAATGCAATAATAATGCGGTTCGTAATGCAATCTGCGCGGTCAACTCGGGCACCACTAGGCCCCAACAGCAGAGACAACGGTCATAGGCTTACAGGGGCGGCCCCGGTCCTGCTAGGCAGGTTCGGGCCACTCGGGGACTCAGCGCGTCTAACGCGGTTCAGCGGGAGAGAGTTCGGAGCACTCCTGTACTCTTCCCCAGGCCACACACGCTTGGGGCTCCCGACCCAAGTCCAAGCCTTACCTGGGGGGTGCGCTGCCTCGCTCTCTCTCTCTCCCCGTTCGTCGGACGTCCTGCTAGGCGATCCAGATCACGTTGCAGCTCTGTTGCTAGGCGACACTGCAGCCGGACAGGTCACGGCACGGCCTTCTCCGTCGTTGATGATCTTGGGCAGATTCCTTTTGACGAACAACGATCATGATCCCTTTCACCTTGTAGCTTCCTTAGCTTCAAGAAACCCTTTAGCACGTTGCGGCTCGTGCCGGCAGCTGTGATCCTTACTCGCAGCCTCAGTTACTTAGACGGCTCGGGCCACAAACAGCAATACAGCAGCATGGACGATGTTTCACGCTGCGAGGGCAATGCGATCACGGGGCACCTCGTAAACAGTACCACGGACCACACGGCAGTCTCAGGCGTGCAAGAGCACCACGCACACAGCGTCGCTGAGACACAGTCCTCAGTTTCAAGTGCCCCGTTAGCACGTTGCGGCTCCGGCCGGCGGCGGCGATCTTTACTCACAGCCTCAGTTACGATGTCAGCTCGGGCCACAACAGCAATACAGCAGCATGGATGATGTTTCACGTTGCAGGGGCGATGCGATCACGGGGCACCACGTTGCAGGGGCGATGCGATCACGGGGCACCTCGTCAACAGTACCACGGACCACACAGCAGTCTCAGGCGTGCAAAAGCACCACGCACACAGCGTCGCTGAGACACGGTTGGAAACTTTTGTGTTCCTGAGTTTCCATAACAAGGGACCAGCTCTCCTCGGGCCCTTGGAGACACGCTACTTCAGGACACAGCACACAGCAAATTCCTCACAAGCAGGGGGACACAGCACACAGCAAAGTCCCTTGTCCTCTCCTTAGTCAAACCAGCAAACTGCAGGCCAGGCTCAGAACACATAGCAAGGGCAGTCCTTCTCTTCAGTCTCTTCAGCTGTTCTTCTTTGGCAGAGGTTCCTCTTGATCACCAAGTAGGTTCACTCCTTTTTCAATATGGATTTCAGTCTTGAGTTCAGGGGTTTCAGCTCTTACATGTATACCCCTAAATGCCTTTGAAGTCTTTGTGTTCAGGGGGCTCTGACCTCGATCCAAACCAGACCTGGATGTCTTCCTGCCAGTACACACCCTCCTCCTTTGATAGTCAGGGTCTGGGGCCCAGACGCTCAGCAGGAGGTGGAGCCATCCTTTTGTGGCAGCAACACAGCCCTCTTCACACCCAGGGAGCTACTCCTCCCCCTCACATCAAATGCAGGCCAGCCTGTTGCTGTCTCACCTTCTCCTCCCTGGGGTCAGGACACTTCCCAGACCCTGACACATCTAAACCCAGGCAGACAATATACAACCAGGCAGAGGCACACAGGATGGTTCAAGACAAGAAACCAGCCACTTCTGAAAGCGTGGTTTCTAAACACACAATTCAAAAACCATCTTCACAAAAAGATGTGTTATTAAATTCTGAGTTCAGGCACATTAAACTCCATCTCTCCATCTTATGCCTATGGGAAGATATGCTGGAAACATGGGACACAGCATTCCCCGTTCTGTCATATGGGCAAGATGGCCTTGCAACAGTGAAAAACGAATTTGGCAGTATTTCACTGTCAGGACATGGTACACACCTCAGTACATGTCCTACCTTTCACATACACTGCACCCTGCCCAGGGGGGTACCTTGGGCCTACTATAGGGTAGGGGTATCTGAGGTGCATAAAAAGGAAAGGTAAGGCCTGGCAAGTGAGTGCACTTGTCAGGACAACAAGGCAGTTAAAAAACTGCACGCAGGCACTGCAGTGGCAGGCCTGAGATCTCTCTTTAGGGCTACTTGTGTGGGTGGCACAATTAGTGCTGCAGGCCCACTAGTAGCATTTGCATTACCAGCCCTGGCACACATAGTGCACTTTACTAGGGACTTCACTAGTAAGGCAAACATACCAATTATGGACAACCAATTACCATAACACTTTATACAGGGAGCACTTGCACTTTGACACTGATCAACAGTGGCAAAGTGCCCAAAGCATCTAAGTCGGCAACATTATGTCAGAAAAAGGTCTAGGAGGAAGGCAAAAAGTTTAAAGAACTTTAGCCAAAAAGTGCCAAGTCCAACACAACCCCCTCCCAGCCTAAAGCCAGGGTAGGCCAATCACTACCTTGATGGACTTCCCTGCTTGGGGCGATAGAACCCGGATGCGGGCCTGCTACCGCAGGGACACCCTCCTGTTCTATGCCTCCCTGACCCCGGGGGGTTCCCTTGGTTACAACTCCCTGGGCCAACTAACCTACTCTTCTGATACTTCCTTGCAGTCGGGGGGCTCCTAGGGGTGCTTGTCCCCTGCCAACTCCAGGCAGGGTTACCCTGGTGACTTCTAGGGGACCCAGCCCTTCTGGCTGGGCCCTGACCCACGGGTTCTCCTACTGGGGAACACCTCCTCCCAACCTTTCGTCTAGACTTCTGGGCCTGCCACTTAGGAAGGGCACCCACAAACTTCAGGACCGCGGGAGCTCTGGTTACAGACGCCCCACGACCTCCTGACGCTTGGTGTTCTTCCTCGCACAGCTGGAAAGTAGGTTCTAGACCTCCAACCGGGTGTTCTCCTAAGGAGCCCTCCAGTCTCCGGGGTGGGGCTGCGGACCCCCGGGGATGCCGCTTACACTCTCTCCCTCTCCTTTGAGACAGGGTGCTAGCCTGCATGCCCCCCACTTCTCTGGGACCTGACTGCGCCACTCTGTCCTTCTTCCCTCCCACGGGACCGGAAGATCTCTAAGTCGCTGCTGGAATTCCCCCTTCGTGCCTCTTCAGACCCTCTGTCCCTTAACCAGGGGTCTGTCTCTGGTGCCAGCTCCTGGGAATCAAAGAGCTCGCACTCTAACAGGTGTTGGCGCAACTCTGAAAAATGATTACTGAGTCGAGGCTCCCTGGGGCCCAAATTGAGCAATCCCTTCAAATCATTCGCCATGCTAACCATCACCCAATCATCCAGTGCACGCGTGTACTCATCCACACCCCCACCCCAAGGTCTGGATTTCAGTTCCTTGAAGTTCCTGAATTTCTGCCTGTACTGTTCAGGAGTGAGCCCATACCTGAGGCATAAAGCCGCCTTCATATTGGCATAGGTCAGGGTTCCCGCCCCTCTAAGGGTGGTAAAAAATCCCTCCCAGAAGCCTCAAACTGTTTCCATAGGCCTGCCCCCCAATGCTTTTCAGGCACCTCATTCATCCTCAGTGCGATCTCATATGCCGTGAACCACGCATAAATATCATCACCCCTCTGGTAATCTCGCACTAAGTCTTTGGGAATGTACACCTTACCTGCTGGCACTGGCTGTGCGCTGCCACTATTCGAACTGGACTCCACCTGTTTAGCCTTAATGTCCAGTTCCCTCATGCTTAACTCATGAGCTAAGAGAATCTTTTTCTCTTCCAAGGCGAGAGCGTTTTTGCTCTCCTCTGCTCGCTTTTCACTTTCAATGAGCAGCTTTTTCTCCTCTGCTTGAGTCTTAAGTTTTAAAACCTCCAACTCATGCTCTCTGACCCTTTGGTTTTCCTCCAGCTCTTCCGGGGGAAAAGCTCCTCCCTGAATGGTTACTACCAGCCCCTGTGGCTGGTCCTTCCACCGGCAAATCCTGTGGACCAAATCCATTCCCTGGGTCATCCTCATCCACCTCATCATCACCTGTCTCCTGAGACTCTTTGGCTTCCCACCAGGCCCTCAAGGCTGTTTGCAGCTCCTCCTTCTTGGCGCTACTTTTCATGGGACATCCCAAAGCTCTGCAGAATTGCCTCAATTGATCAACTTTGTAGATAAGCAATGCCTCAATGTCGAATTCCAATTCTGCAGTCTCACTGGTTACTTGACTCCTTTGAGACATGATGTGTGGCTTAAAAGTCGCTCAAAAATATAACCAAAAATCAAAATACATGTGGTTGCGTCGTGGTCTGCGCTAAACTAGTGATGTACACCAATCACTGTGAGTCAGTTGCAAATACACGTTCAAATCCCCAACCTCTGACCACCAATGTTAGAACTGG
The DNA here is from genome assembly GCA_963921515.1 of Calotriton arnoldi. Lineage (NCBI taxonomy): Eukaryota > Metazoa > Chordata > Amphibia > Caudata > Salamandridae > Calotriton > Calotriton arnoldi. Next base: position 292,726 of record CAWUFW010012608.1, read on the forward strand.
GGGTCTCTAGTTGGCTGAGGTAGGTACCTTAGTCCAAATAGGGACCCTTGCTTCTAGTCAGGGTAAGGAGGGACGCACCCTTAGATAACCCCTGCTCACCCCCTGGTAGCTTGGCACGAGCAGCAAGGCTTATCTCCAAGGCAATGTGTAAAGTATTTGCAACCACACTCCCAGTAACACAGTGATAACACCACAAATGGACACTACACTGGTTTCATAAAAATAGCAGTATCATTATAAAAAGGAATACGATGAGACCAAATGATAGAAAACCACCATATGCGTATTCATAATAATTCACTTGGCCGGTTATAAGGCCAGCAATCACTTGTAGGTTCTTGCGGTATTAATGAGCAATTTACGATCTCTAATGCAGTCCTAATGCAATGCTATGCAGTTCGTAATGCTGCTCGTAATGTAATACTAGGACAGTCCTTAATGCAAGAATCAAGCAGTTCGTAATGCAATAATAATGCGGTTCGTAATGCAATCTGCGCGGTCAACTCGGGCACCACAAGGCCCCAACAGCAGAGACAACGGTCATAGGCTTACAGGGGCGGCCCCGGTCCTGCTGGGCAGGTCCGGGCAGCTCGGGGACTCAGCGCGTCCAACGTGGTGCAGCGGGAGAGAGCTCGGAGCACTCCTGTACTCCTCCTCAACGCCTCCCCAGGCCACACACGCTTGCGGCTCCCGAACGGAGTCCAAGCCTTACCTGGGGGGGTGCGCTGCCTCTCCCTCTCTCCCACTCGTCGGACATCCTGCTGGGCGATCCCGATCACGTTGTGGCACGTTTGCTAGGCGACGCTGTAGCCGGACAGGTTACGGCGTGGCCTTCTCCGTCGTTGATGATCTTGGGCAGATTCCTTTCGACGAACAACGATCACGATCCCTTTCACCTTGTAGCTTCCTTAGCTTCAAGAAATCCTTTAGCACTTTGCGGCTCGGGCCAGCAGCGGTGATCTTTACTCACAGCCTCAGTTACGATGTCGGCTCGGGCCACAACAGCAATACAACAGCATGGACGATGTTTCACGCTGCGGGGGCAATGCGATCACGGGGCACCTCGTAAACTGTACCACGGACCACACGGCAGTCTCAGGCGTGCAAGAGCACCAAGCACACAGTGTCGCTGAGACACAGTTCTTAGTTTCACACAATCCTTTGGCACGTTGCGGCTCGGGCCGGCGGCGGGGATCCTTCCTCACAGCCTCAGGTACGATGACGGCTCGGGCCACAACAGCAAGGCAGCAGCGTGAACGATGTTTCATGCTGCGGGGGCAGTGCGATCACGGGGCACCTCGTAAACAGTACCACGGACCACACAGCAGTCTCAGGCGTGCAAGAGCACCACGCACATAGCGTCGCTGAGACACGGTTGGAAACTTTTGTGTTCCTGAGTTTCCACAACAGGGGACCAGCTCTCCTCGGGCCCTTGGAGACACGCTACTTCAGGACACAGCACACAGCAAAGTCCTCACAAGCAGGGGGACACAGCACACAGCAAAGTCCCTTGTCCTCTCCTTAGTCAAACCAGCAAACTGCAGGTCAGCCCCAGAACACACAGCAAGGGCAGTCCTTCTCTCCAGTCTCTTCAGCTGTTCTTCTTTGGCAGAGGTTCCTCTTGATCACCAAGTAGGTTCAATCCTTTTTCAATATGGATTTCAGTCTTGAGTTCAGGGGTTTCAGCTCTTCCATTTATACCCCTAAATGCCTTTGAAGTCTTTGTGTTCAGGGGGCTCTGACCTCAGTCCAAACCAGACCTGGGTGTCTTCCTGCCAGTGCACACCCTCCTCCTTTGATAGTCAGGGTCTGGGGCCCAGACGCTCAGCAGGAGGTGGAGCCATCCTTTTGTGGCAGCAACACAGCCCTCTTCACATCCAGGGGGCTACTCCTCCCCCTCACATCAAATGCAGGCCAGCCTGTTGCTGTCTCACCTTCTCCTCCCCGGGGTCAGGACACTTCCTAGACCCTGACACGTCTAAACCCAGGCAGGCAATATACAACCAGGCAGAGGCACACAGGATGGTTTAAGACAAGAAACCAGCCACTTCTGAAAGCGTGGTTTCTAAACACACAATTCAAAAACCATCTTCACAAAAAGATGTGTTATTAAATTCTGAGTTCAGGCACACTAAACTCCATCTCTCCATCTTATGCCTATGGGAAGATATGCTGGAAACATGGGACACAGCATTCCCCATTCTGTCCTATGGGCAAGATGGCCTTGCAACAGTGAAAAACGAATTTGGCAGTATTTCACTGTCAGGACATGGTACACACCTCAGTACATGTCCTACCTTTCACATACACTGCACCCTGCCCAGGGGGTACCTTGGGCCTACTATAGGGGTGTCTGATGTGCATAAAAAGGAAGGTAAGGCCTGGCAAGTGGGTGCACTTGTCAGGACAACAAGGCAGTTAACAAACTGCGCGCAGGCACTGCAGTGGCAGGCCTGAGATCTCTCTTTAGGGCTACTTGTGTGGGTGGCACAATTAGTGCTGCAGGCCCACTAGTAGCATTTGCACTACCAGCCCTGGCACACATAGTGCATTTTACTAGGGACTTCTCTAGTAAGGCAAACATACCAATTATGGACAACCAATTACCATAACACTTTATACAGGGAGCACTTGCACTTTGACACTGACCAGCAGTGGCAAAGTGCCCAAAGCATCTAAGTCGGCAACATTATGTCAGAAAAAGGTCTAGGAGGAAGGCAAAAAGTTTAAGGAACTTTAGCCAAAAAGGGCCAAGTCCAACAAAGAGGGATAGAGGAAGGCTCCTAAGCTGTTAAGTGGAGATGTGTGGTTCAGCGGCCAGGGCAGCTGACTTTGGAGCACAGGGCTCACGGTTCAATCCCCGGCTCCGGCGGCAGCTCAGCTCAGCACCATGTGACTCAGGGCAATAGCTCGCTTAATTTCCACGATGGCCCCCAGCGCCTTGAGACTAGGGGTGGGCGGAGTTGCCTTACGCAAAATTCTGCGAAATGGCAAGAAATCTCTGCGATCATGCGGAATTTCACGTGCTCGCGGAGATTTTGCTGCGCCCGTTGCCAGAATGAATCCTGCCCTGCATATTTATCCACGAAGATGCCACCGTTTTGTGCAATACCTCTACTCAACTGGAGTACTTTCTACTGGCTAATCAGTAAGTGCTACCTTGTTGGGTAAATGTATAGTGCCTTTCCTACACTGCAGCTGCGTAAAGAACCAGAAGAATTGTCTCCAGTGACCTCGTGTGTCTGTAACTTTGCCACCGCGCCGGAAAGGCGCCGGGGTCTTTGTGTAAGCTGTCCATCATAGTGGGGAAAGGGCGGGAAGATGTTGCATACCGCTAGTGTATGTGGTGCGGGGCCAAACGGGCGGGGCTTCTAGGCCTGTTCACATGCCTCTTGTTTATAAAGGGTGAGAGCAGGATCTCAGCGGCAGACGAGGAGAAGGAACCTCCTGGTCACAGGAACAACACTATGATTGCGCTCGAGAAAATCAAGGATGCAAAGACCTCCATCAAGGATTACAGCTAACTTTTCATGGTGGAAATGGAAAGAAGGCACATCTGCTTAACCACGCTCACGAATTCTACACGAGGATTGAGCTCCAGAAAATCAAGGATGCAAAGACCTCCATCAAGGATTACAGCTAACTTTTCACGTTGGAAATGGAGAGAAGGCACATCTGCTTAACCACGCTCACGAATTCTGCACACCTGCCCTGCATTTTTATCCGAGAAGATGCCACCGTTTTGTGCAATACCTCTACTCAACTGGAGTACTTTCTACAGGCTAATCAGTAAGTGCTACCTCGTTGGGTAAATGTATAGTGCCTTGCCTACACTACAGCTACGTAAAGTCCAGAAGAATTGTCTCCAGTGACCTTGTGTGTCTATAACTTTGCCACCGCGCCGGAAAGGCACTGGGGTCTTTGTGTAAGCTGTCCATCATAGTGGGGAAAGGGCGGGAAGACGTTGCATACCGCTAGTGCATGTGGGGCGGGGCCAAACGGGCGGGGCTTCCATGCAGTTCACATGCCTCTTGTTTATAAAGGGTCAGAGCACGATCTGAGCAGCAGAAGAGGAGGAAGAACCTCCTGGTCACTGGACCTACACGGGGATTGCGCTCGAGAAAATCAAGGATGCAAAGACCTCCATCAGGGATTACAGCTAATGTTTGACAGTAGATATGGGCAGAAAGCACTCCTGCTTAGCCTCGACCTTGCTCACAAATTTTTGGTGCTGCTTAATGCGTTACAGAATTTGAGCTTCAACTCGGGCACCTGCTTTATTTAAATCTGTAAGTGCTTCCTGGTGAGGTTTAATTACCTCATGCACCCGAATTCCGTTCCGCCGCGGATCGCGGAAGTTTCGACATTTCCGCGTTCCGCGCGGAACGTGGAAATGCCGAAATTTTGCAAGTTCCGCGAGCGGTTTGCCGCCCACCCTTACTTGAGACCCGTAAGGGTGAGTAGTTCGCGCTTTACAAATATGGATTTACATTTACATTTAAGTCTTAAATTGATCTCATTGCTTGGCTGTTTCCCCAGTAAAATAAGGGCCTAATTTGCAACAATTTGGCGCTGCACAACACTTTGCTGTGCTGCCCTGCATCAAAAGAAAAGGGCTGGAATGTGCTGTATCTATGAGATACAGCGCATTCCTGTCCTCTTCCACTGCTCTGTCGCACACATGGCTGCCTTGCGCCAATGCAGGTACACTTGCACCATGGTGCAAGGTTGTCTGCATTGTTGGCACAATTGTTTTTGTGTAGGAAGGGGTACCTGCACAAAAACAACTGTTACGCCTCCCCTGCGGAGGCGCACAGTTTTGACACATTCCCAGGTTCATGCTGTGTTGTAAATCTGGGAATGTGTCAAATACCATGGACGTTGAGTGGAAACACCCACCGCAACTTGCATGGCACACCTCCCTCCACGCAGTGTGTGGCAACGCAGCGCTGCGTTGCCTTACATGATATCTACTAGGCCACGAAAAGCCACTCAGATTGGCTTTTCGTAGCGCACAGGGCTTGTAAATAAGCCCCAAAGTTTGCAACATATTTCCCTTAATTTACACTCGTGCATGGTAAATATCGCAACTGCTAAGTTTTCTTTTTTTGATTCCACACATGCAAATAGTGAGTCAACAACGTAGCCTTGTTTGCTGATAGAATTGCAAGATGCGCTAGCGATACCGTGCAGAAGTGTCTGTCTAAAATCCCTGAGCCTTGCATATGAAATTAGAAAGCCTGCTCGCTTTTGGCAGGTTCAGTGCAAGCTGACCTTGATAATTAATGGGAGAGTCTCCAAATGCATGTTTAATGCCAGATTATGTAGCAATGACTCAACACCTTTGTGACCCATGATTAATGATGTATTTGAGCGCAGTAATCGTGAATGCAGCACATGACAATGTAAACAGCATCGGTTGCTAAAAAGTTGCCCAGACGCATCTGTGGTAGTAAGTATTGTTCCTTTGTAACGCTCTGAAGAGATATTTCGTGGAAAGCGTTTAACTAAATTGCCTTGCCAAAATGGAAAAATACATTCCATCATTCGTATTGGCAAGCCATGTAAAGGAGGAACTGCACTTTTTGTTTAAAAATCGTGTGTAATGTGGAGCAATAAATGCGATCACTGAAGCTACTGGCTAGTAGTGAGTAAATATTTTTCCATATCGTCGGGTAATTAATCTCGACATATGCGACTCTGGCTTTGCTTCGGCAAATGATATATATGTCAGGGACTCTGAACTGGTCAGGTTAAGCTTTTGATACCGGGCGTCTGTTCTGATAAAACTTTCATAACACTGGTAGCAAATAAGATACACAAACTGGCATTTATTCAATGTCAAGAGACACGAAGACACTGCAACAATCTACTGGATATTACAGCAATTTTCTCAAACTGCTGCCATTACCAAAAATCGTCACCATTATCCTCTCTAAAAATACAATTGCTTGTAACCCCTACTGCAAGCAAAGTTAAAGCCGATTTAATACCGGTTGTAGATTCCACTTAGGGCATTAAAGAGCGTAATGTTACAGTTTTGGTATAAAAACATAAAAAATAAGGTGTTCAACTTCTTTATTACACAATGAAGAACCTTCTTTTTTCAGATATTTGTTTCATGGTTTGTAGAATTATGCCCTTACTGCGAATAGTTATTCACTGTAGTGACGTCACAACAGTGGCTACCTAAAGAGGTTAACTACTGTTCTGATCTCACCCAGGGGAGCAACCACTTCTCATTGTTCTGCCACCTCTCCTGGGACTCCACAGATCCGTGAAACAGGGAAGAACAGGGGTGGCGCTGTATCTGTGCCACCCACCTTCTCCCTGTGAGAGAGCAGAGTATAATCAATAAATAACCCCACCACTAGTCTTATAGACCTTTGCTCGTCAACAACGAGACATAAGTGTGGTGTCTTGGGCGTTAGGCCCACATGCTGGACAAATAACCACACAGACACATAGTATGCGGTACTGGAACTGGTCCAGGGCACATGCGCCCGGTCCCTTTTATTAGCAGGGTCAACTGACCGGTGACATCTGAGATGGGTGGGTGTAAAGTGGGGTTACAGCACAAGGCTGAACACTAGAACGTGTCCAGCAGGACACTACATCCCTCCCAAACTTTATTGGAAATGAAACAAACAAAAGTCCAATTTGTGGGAAACAAACAACAATGCACAGCACCATTGAGTCTCTTCAGGCCATCTGTTGGACAGTGCTGGAGTTCTGGACCGCAGGATCAGGAGGCTTTAGTCCACCTCGGCGATGTAGTTCTGACCAGCCGGGTCTCACGGTGTGGGAGAATATTTGCACAGTTCAAATAGGGGTGCATCTGGAGCAGTGGTGGAGTCAATTTTGGAGACCTTCTTGAAAGCACTCAGGCTCTGGTGGACGCCAAGCCTGCAAAGATGGAGGATGACCTTGGTGGATGTGGGCCTTCCTTGAAGGCGATGATGCTTTCCAGTGCCCACTGGTAGAGCAGCTTCAGACTTCCCTCTCCTGCCTGAACTCCTCTCTCACAAGAGTCTCCTTGAGGCCCTTTCTGCTGGGCTGCTACAGGACCATGCGGACTGTGCAGGGCCTCTAGTAGGCCGCACGAAGGAGTTGCTGAGGAACTGCAAACAAGACCACCACCACGTCGCTCTGGCAACTGCAAAGGGTGATGTCTCAGGGTCTGTGTGCTCTGGCCGTCAGGACCCAGGTTCACATGCCTGCCTCGGATAGTATTCGGGTGACCCGTCTTTGTCCGCGACCTCCATGCTTCCCAGTGCCTGTCATGGAGCTGCTGCAGATGCATCTCTCTTGTTGGGATTCCCCTCACCGGAATTCCACTGCCCCTGGATTGCCACATGACTGGATGGGCAGTGCGGGGTCTCTCGTAGGCCACGCTGAGTGGTTGCTGCAGAACTCCCAACAGGGCCATGGCCAAGCCTCGTGCAACCCCAAGGGTGGATAGTCCAATGGTCGAGTATGCTCTCTTCGGCAGGCATCGTGGTTTATGGGGGTACACAGAAGGTTACTGGGTGGCTAGCCTCCCACGTCACCAGGGATGTCTTGTTGGTCTCCAGATGTTTCAGGCATTTGGATACACTCTGGTGGTGAGATGCTCCTTAGGTGTTTCTGGTAATTCACCTGGGTGATGAGTACGATTACTTTATTATGCTTGGGCGACAGACAGCGATATCATGCTTGAGGTGATATCTTGGAGTCCGGAGGACTGAGGAACTTCGTGGCCACTTGCGGTTGTCTTGTGGTAGGTGTACTTGCTACCTGTGGTGCCATCGATGCTGAGCAGCCGGTGACAGGTGAGTGGACGCTCACACTGTGAAGCGTGGGGCCTGGACACAAATTGCACTTGCTAGAGGCTTACGGTTTGTTCTCCCACAAAGTTGTCTCCAGTGACATCTCTGCACCCCGGTGGCTAGCTTGTGTTGCTGAACACCTTTTCCAGTGCTGGCACGAGTCCTCTGTCTTAAAGCTCTTCTCCCTTTTTTTTCTTGTGCACCTGTGGTGGTTGTTCGCCCAGTGGCATCGTGCCACTCTCTTCTCCTCCTTCGCGGTGTGGCATCCTGCCTGCCATGCTCTTCTCCTCCTTCGTGATGTGATGGCCTGCCACGCTCTTCTCCTTTTTCCGACCAGGTTCCTCACTCTGATGTGGCGTCATGGCACATGTCTCATGTTTGCGCCACATGGACTTCTCGCTGGTCGCGCCCTGTTCTTAGGACTGTGCCATTTCTTTGCTGCGGACCTGTTCCAGGTCTGTCCTGTCAGTAGAGCTTGCTTCCACTACTCATGAGCCTCTCGCAGGCCCCATCCGCTCCTCAGGGATTTTTGCGGTGCTCCCCTCTGTTCAGACATGCTTAGCGGGAGTCGGTCACTTTGTGTGACATGCTCCTTGCTTGCTGTGCGAATGTGGCATTCGGCCACATCGCCTGTCATCCGACAACATGTTGCAGTGGCAGCTTGCCACGTGTAGTGTGCGACTCTCCTCTTGCCTTCTGGGGCCACTGGCGACTCGGTCTTGAGGCAGTGTGAGCAATCACACTCGGCTGTCTTTGGCCCATGGCGGGACTTCGCTGGTGCGGTGGAGATGTGGAGATTCTCCTTGTTGCCTTCAGCATTGCTTCTTTGTGGAGAGGTCTCACTCTCCTGGGCGTCTGCCCATGCTGTCAGGCTTTTTGGTGCCTGCGCCGGCGCACCTCGGACTCCGCGCTCTTGGTCCTTCTTCAAGGCGTCTTTTCTTCGCATTTGGTGTGCCCGATCTGTAGCTTGTGGTGTCGTCCGTTCACCACTGAGGGTGGGTGGTGCAATCTTCTAGCTTGCAGTGGCACCACAGCCACTGGGGGTTGCAATCGCTGTGCACATTCTTTACGTACTTCATGTGGGGATTGCTGTCTTCTTGCATGTTTGCCACTTGTCTGTGCTGGTGCAGCTTTGGGCTTCTTAGGGCTCTTGGTGAGGTGTGACTGTCTTTCTCCTTTCAAAAGAGAGGCAGCCCATTTGGGGGCATGTGGTGCACTCAGTGGAATTGCTGGAGGGGTTGTTTGAAACTCTTGGTGGCAGCCTAGCTGGGCTGTGCCTGTCTAGAAGTTCCCGCTTCTCAGCGACTGTCTGCTAGAGTTGATGCCTATACTGCTGGGCATAGATGACTCTCAGGCATGCTCACTGCAGGCCATGGGCAGAATGAGGGTACTTACTGGTGCATTGCCGTGAGCACCGCGCAGCTCAGTAGCAGTCCAGTTGTACCAGCTTCTCGTGGTGGCAGCGCTGTCAATGTGGCATCTCCATCTGGCATGACGATTGGCACAGAGCCCTCATGTGCTTATTTTGTTTGGGTGCAGTACCACCGGTGGCCACTATGTGGCAGTGCAACGTTTCAGTTCACAGGACCCTGCAGTCTTTCCTTTAACTGCGGGCCTCTGCTGACACAGGAGATGCAGGTACTGGGCTGTGTGCTGCTTTGGTGTGGTGCTGTGACCCAGCAGCTAGGTGGCGCTGTAATGACTCTACTGGTGCCACAGCCGCTTCACTGTCTCTGCTGGACACTCCCGCAGGTCACCTTTCCATCGTAGGCAGTGCTGGGTCAGGTGCGTAGCCTCCCGTGATGCTTAGGAGGCCTCACAGCACACTGCTCCTTTCCCTGGAGGGCTTCAGCAGATGCTCACTGGCAGTCGGTGTGCACGGCCTTAACCATCTTCCTGTTGGTCAGGAGGTCTGTGTTTGGGCAGCAGACATTTCCAGTGGCACTGTGACTTCCTCTTCGCTCGTGGAAATTCTTCCACCATTGTGAGACCCGCTGCCGAGACGTGCGCACCCTCTCTCCACCCTGCTGTCTTGAAGAGTAGGTAACTAGGGCTGTGTGGGCTCGTTCCAAATGCCGGCCCTGTTTAACTTGCTGCAGGGGGGTGTCATTCAGGTAGGATGCGGCAGGGTGGATCTGCGCTTTTCTCACCTGCGAGGAGGGGCAGTCTCTCGCTGAGCCGGACAGCTGTTTGTGTGTACTTCATACACGGTGCTGGCGGCAATACATCTCTTCTTTTAGGACAGGCTACAGTTCCCCCTTTTGTTGGGGCTAGGTGCGCACTGAGATGGGTGAACAACCACAGCCGTGCTAGTGAAGCTATCTCCACCTCCTTCAGTGCAGAGAACGGCATGCAGCATGGCATGTGGGGTCAGACCCACTCCTCGCCATTGTGGTGTTGTGGGCTCTAGGCCCACATGTTGGACAAATAACCACATGGACACATAGGGGCTGATTACGATGTCATTAGGAAAGGCCCCAAGAGGGTTTCGGATTAAGCGAATCCGATTCGGAGCCTATGTTTCCGACTGAATCGTCCACCTTTCTGGACGACCAAGTACGATGCGTGGAAGCCATCCGGGATGACCCAATCAGTTCCGAATGTGATTCAGGCTGTCCGACTCGTTCTGAGCCGAAACGTTCAGCTCAATGGGGACGATTTCTGAACGAGCGAGTATGATGACTGATTCTGACAGCCGTACCGACTCAGTTTTGACGAGATGAAACGGCTGAGGGAATCAGACTTTGGGGGACCGTAGCAGGCCCCCTGCACCCTGGGCCCTCCAAATCAATCGCGGGGTACCCATAGGTCCCCCCTTTCCATGCATGCACAGTGTGGTGGGAATGGGGTGCCCGCCACAGGGTGCTCACTTTTTTCCACCCAACCCTTTTTTCAATGGGAGCCTGTGTTCATGTTCTGTACACAGGCTCCAATGGGAGTCTGACCGAATCGTTTCCGGATGCATCCTGATGCATCCAAATCGCTCGGTCGGACTCCCCTGATCCGAGTCGTTAGGAAAGCATTCTGGAACCGATTCGGTGGGAATGCTTTCCTGACTACATAAGTGTGGTGTTGTGGGCGCTAGGCCCACATGCTGGACAAATAACCACACAGACACATAGTATGCAGTACTGGAACTGGCCCAGGGCACGTACGCCCGGCCCCTTTTATTAGCAGGGTCACCTGACCGGTGACATCTGTGATGGGTGGGTGTAAAGTGGGGTTACAGCACAAGGCTGAACACTAGAATGTGTCCAGCAGGACTCTACAATAAGGAGCAATCATCTTCATAGCAATAAATCATTAAAAACTTTCACTTCAGTCAAAAAAAGAATTAGTGTGAGTCAAAGGGTTTTATTTTCAAATATTTTAGTCTTTCATCTGTTTATTCATTAGATATTAATTTTAGATTTATCATTAAAAGTTAATATAATCCATCAATCGATATTTTATAAAATAGAACAAAATATTTGTTAAATCACAGTTACTATAGTGATAATACAGCAAGCGAGTTCCATAAAGGGAAATACCCTATTCTACATTAAGTTGGAATTATGAGAGAAAAAGGTGTCAGTTTAGATACCCTTAAAGAGTACTAATGGGAGAATCGATAAGCAAGCATAAAGCCTGTGCAAAATGAGCTGGAAAATATTCCCAACTCAAACATATCAGCATACAATTCAGTAAAGTAAGGCAGCGTCTCATGAAGAAAATGGATCAGAAACTCAAAGGCAGGTCTCCAATCAGGGAGTCGGAGAAGGAATCCTAGATTCTAGCTAGGAAAACACACTAATATAATCACACACATTCTATGTTGCAACACTCTTTTCTTTCTTCTTCTGAGTCATTCAATAGAATTTTAGAAAGCTCCTGGGAATAAGCAAACTCCCCATTTTCTCAGTGCACCATAGGCTTTCAGACATCGAACCTTGAAAAGCTACATTGTTGATGTTTTGCGGTCCAGGGAGTTCTTCCAATGAATCATTCTTCTGGTCGCCTCCTCTTCTCCATGTGAGAACTCACTATCAGTTGTCTAATACATAACAAATGCCTATTCCCTAGCTATCAGAAAGCTTCTGGAAAAGTACAGCATTTAAAACAAAGAGAAAAACATTGTACGCAAACAACTATTCAGTGGGGAAAAGAGGCCTTTCAGTGATAGGGCATTATTTTTCAGTTTTCATGGCATCGACAATTAAGCTAGCTTAAATCAGCACTTTTATTTATTTGCAGGCCTATGATATTTAAGCATTATTACCTACTATAAATTTCCATTTAGCATATATGTTACTTAAACATAAGCTTTGCACATTATTAATGTAAGCATTTTGCTTGTGAATAAAATTTGTGTCGACACCTGTCACTGTGAGTCTCTGCAGATACACATGCTGGAAGGGGAAATGAAGTCATGCTGACAAGAGGCTCTCACAGAGCTGCTGTCAGCACAATGCCATCCCTCTCATCTCAGTGCAGGTGAGTGGAGTGTCATTTCGAGCTGGTTGGAGGTGGTATTGTAAGGAGAGTGGTAGAGGTGGTGGCAGGAATCCAGGATATTTCTTTTTTCAATTTGGATGAAGGGTTTGCAGACTGTGGTGGCAGTGGGTGGCAGAAAGCCAGGTCAGTTTTTACTTTGAAGAGGGACTCTGAGGGTATATGCAGAGAGTGGTTGGGATGGATGACAGGATAACAGCTATTTATTTTTTTAGTTTTGGAAAAGCTATATTGAGGGTTGTGAGGGTGGGAGCCAGACTTAAAAAAAGACAGTTTATATGTAACTCTCGATTACTATATGTTGATAAAAAGGGCGTATGCTTTGAGGGGGCTCGTACAACATAAAATGTTAAATGGACAAAATGTAACTTACAGGAATGTGAATAGACCACTAGTAATGTTTTAAGCAAGGTGAGATTTTCATGGCAAACAAACCTCAGAAACAATATCGGAGTGAGACAGGCACCAGTGCTAAATGTCCAGATCATCATCCCAAGAAGACTAAAACATTGCCTTGAGGAAGTGCCTTGTGGAAAATCTGAATATAACTTTCAGTATTGCTGTATCGCCACTTAGCAGCAAGAAATGCTTCCAGGTTTGTCTATGTGTGAATGAGGTCACATTTCCAGTGGTCTTCTGTGGGATATGTTATGCGGTTAATCAGAGCTTACATTTGGGTGATGGAGGGCTTACATAAAATAATATATTGCCATGGATGAGCTGGGTCATTCTGTCTTTAGGTGTCTTGTGAATCTGTCTAATGTTGAACGGCTTATTGTATACAATATTAATACTTAACCATGGACTTCGAGTCAGCCTGATGCTTATTATTGTTTCGCTTTCTTGTCAAACTCCTTTGCCTGCGTTTTATTTTATGGCTGCCCTTCCTCTTCAAGTTTTTCTCCATCTTCAGGAGCACAGTGTCATTACCATCATTTTGACTGGATGACTTATATTCTTCAAATGTTACAGTCAGGGCACTAAATTTTCCATTTGTTTTCAGCACTTCATGCAAGTTCTTGTGGTTTTTGCTCTCTCTCTCATGTGTCGCTTCCCCCTCATTTTCCTGCACCGTGCTCTCCATGTTGCTTTTGCAGGTTCTCCATTGCTTCCCCACCACTCTCTCTTCTCACTTCTGCAGCAAGCCACTCAGAGGTGATAAGTTGTTTCACCAGCCATTCCTGCTCCTCCATTGCTCTCCCAACCCTAATGTTTTTGTTCTTTTGCTGAAGCAAGAACAATTCTTTTCTTTTTGCTGATGCAGAAGAGAATTGGCAACAAACAATGGCAAAGTCATAAATTCAGATGACACCTTCCAAAGCTGAGGCCTACTGGTTTTGACAATACTTGTTCTTATTCAGCTTGGCAGTGGTTTGAGTGATTACAGAAACACATAGGCTTTGGCAACAAAGCAAGTTCAGAGGGCTCGAGATTGTTTAATTAGAGTAAGTGCAAATAACTGTCTAGAAGACTGCAGAACCCTTAGGTACATGGGAAATGTAAATTTGCAAGGAACCACAGTCTGCTTATTTCCAGAATCAATACTGCAGTTTTGCATGAGTGCTGATAATTAGCAGTTTTGCACTAGTGTTGCCATGTTTATAATAGCACACATTATTGTGCTGACAATTAAATGGGTTTTCCTTCAGTAAACTCTGAGATATATTGCCTGAGTTACCCCATTTAGTGTTGTATCGAATTGTAGAATATCCGGGAAAAAAAATTACCCTGAAGAGTAGGAAAAAGAGCAATGGAAACAAAAAGTTCAAGGTCACAAAAATAGAGATGTGTGATTAAACCTCTCCTTGCTAATTAAAGGAATTTATGTGACAGTTCCTGTATTGCCACAAATACCTTCTTAAAGAGCAGATTTTCAAAGTGAACTAACACATTTTTACCCTGTTCATACTACATTTGTGTTTGCTTATACATTCAACATTTAGCTATAACACACGAATAATGTTATTGGAACATTAGGGTCATTTTTCTCCTTGCTGAGCGTAACTATGATTTTTCTGAAAGTGGATCCTGCATCATTCCTTTATAAATTTGTTTGACACACTGCATGAAATGTTAGTAAATCTGCCCCTATGTGTCTTGAAGATATGATTTGTATTTATAGAGGCAAAAACAACAATTGATGGACAGAATGCAGAATAATGTCATACTTTCACCCCAGATCTCTGTGATCTGGGCCTAAATCCATAGTTTCTTTGCTCCCCATGCCATTCCAGTTTGAACCCAGCCATATGCAAATCAGTCTTGACCCTGCACCCAATGGGAACAGTCCAGCCCGAACTTCCAGGCCAGGTCCTCCCTGGACTGGAAACAAGCATCCTAGGACCAGTGTCGGGGTTTCACCCCTCATCAGCCAGGATAGCTTGACTCCAGTGGCATGGAGAGCATGGGACCCATGTCTGGGCATACCCGTCCCACTCGGGGTGACAAATGCAAAAACAACAATTGATGGACAGAATGCAGAATAAAGGGGGTGAGTGTCTGAAAAGTTTCAGCGTGCCATCCATCATCTCCTTGTGTTTGCTTTGTCCGCCCTAAGTTGGCAGGGTATGCCCAGACGTGGGTCCCTTGCTCACTTTGCCACTGGATTCAAGCTAGCTTGGCTGATGAGGGCAGTTAGCCCGAAACCGGTCCCAGGATGCTTGTTTCCGGTCCAGGGAAGACATGGCTTGGCAGTTCGGGCTGGACTGTTCCCATGAGGCACAGGGTCAAGACTGATTTGCATATAGATGTGTCTGAACTGGGGGTGCGAAGTGAGCTAAAGAACGATGATGGATTCAACCCAGATCTGTGACTGGGGGTGAGTGTCTGAAAAGTTTCAGCGCTCCATCCATCATCTCCTTGTGTTTGCTTTGTTTGCCCTAAATTGGCAGGGTATGCCCAGACGTAGGTCCCATGCTCACTTTGCAACTGGATTCAAGCTAGCCTGGCTGATGAGGGCTGTTAGCCCGAAACTGGTCCCATGATGCTTGTTTCCGGTCCAGGGAAGACATGGCTTGGCAGTTCGGCCTCGACTGATCCCATGAGGCATAGGGTCAAGACTGATTTGCATATAGCTGTGTCTGAACTGGGGTGGCGAAGTGAGCTAAAGAACGATGATGTATTCAACCGAGATCTGTGACTGGGGGTGAGTGTCTGAAATGTTTCAGCGCTCCATCCATCATCTCCTTGTGTTTGCTTTGTTCGCCCCAAGTTGGCAGGGTATGCCCAGACGTGGGTCCCTTGCTCACTTTGCCACTGGATTCAAGCTAGCCTGGCTGATGAGGGCTGTTAGCCCGAAACCTGTCCCAGGATGCTTGTTTCCGGTCCAGGGAAGACATGGCTTGGCAGTTCGGGCTGGACTGTTCCCATGAGGCACAGGGTCAAGACTGATTTGCATATAGATGTGTCTGAACTGGGGGTGCGAAGTTAACTAAAGAACGATGATGGATTCAACCCAGATCTGTGACTGGGGGTGAGTGTCTGAAAAGTTTCAGCGCTCCATCCATCATCTCCTTGTGTTTGCTTTGTTTGCCCTAAATTGGCAGGGTATGCCCAGACGTGGGTCCCTTGCTCACTTTGCAACTGGATTCAAGCTAGCCTGGCTGATGAGGGCTGTTAGCCCGAAACTGGCCCCATGATGCTTGTTTCCGGTCCAGGGAAGACATGGCTTGGCAGTTCGGCCTCGACTGATCCCATGAGGCACAGGGTCAAGACTGATTAGCATATAGCTGTGTCTGAACTGGGGTGGCGAAGTGAGCTAAAGAACGATGATGTATTCAACCGAGATCTGTGACTGGGGGTGAGTGTCTGAAATGTTTCAGCGCTCCATCCATCATCTCCTTGTGTTTGCTTTGTTCGCCCCAAGTTGGCAGGGTATGCCCAGACGTGGGTCCCTTGCTCACTTTGCCACTGGATTCAAGCTAACCTGGCTGATGAGGGCTGTTAGCCCAAAACCGGTCCCAGGATGCTTGTTTCCGGTCCAGGGAAGACATGGCTTGGCAGTTCGGGCTGGACTGTTCCCATGAGTCACAGGGTCAAGACTGATTTGCAAATAGCTGTGTCTGAACTGGGGTGGCGAAGTGAGCTAAAGAACGATGATGGATTCAACCCAGATCTGTGACTGGGGGTGAGTGTATGAAAAGTGCCATCATCTCCTTGTGTTTGCTTTGTATTTATAGAGTATTAACAGAAACAGTGGTTCCTGTGGAACAATGTAACTAATGGTGATACTAAAATGCGCAAACGCAGTATATGTACGGGTTAAGTCGATATTCAAAGGAGAAAAACCATACACAACTCATGTTATAGTATGAACAATAGTTGTTTATGAAAATATGAATGCAATTATACAAAGAAACAGTGCAATGTGTCCCCAGTGAACATGGAACCTAGAAAGTAGTGACTTTTTTGTGACATATGAGTTTGGTTTCCAACATTTTTTACAAGTTGACCATCACAGGTAATGTATAGTACAGACAGCGTCCTTATATGATAATAGGCGCTGATGGATGGTTCGCTCAGTGCATGGGAACTGCCTCAGTAAAAGGATGACTTCAAGAGTATTTCCTGGGTCATTGTATGAGTGCATGGATAGTACCTGAGGGAATCGATGAGTGCATGGGTACTGCCTGAGTGAATATTTGAATACAAGAGTAGTACCTGGATGATTGCATGATTGCGTTGGTAATGTCTGATTGATTAGATGTGTGTATAGCTAGTGCGTCCTTGATTACTTGAAACATTAACCCGTTGGTACATTTAAGTTCCTTGGAAGTACTTTTATTCATGAATTGTATTAGTTGCTTTTGCATTTCACTCTCAGCATGAAGATAAATACGTTTTCCTAACAGAGAACCACTGTGATTGCTCCGTAGAACATTCTTTAGTTTGTAAACAAATTAAAGTACACAGATATTTTAATGTTTCCGCCCGCAATTTGTACTGTTTTTTAAAACAAACTCCAGTGCCTGCGGTTATTCCCATGCTCATTGTGCTTTCGAACAGCAGTTATCTTATCCTAAATAACCACAACTGCTGTGGCTTACGAGCAGGCATCCCATATATACCAACTCTTTCACAACGTGTTACATGTTGCACCAATGTCTTTTGTCCTCCCTCACATGGGATTGTAGATAGTTTGCTATGGCCTTCCATTCCCACTGTGAAAACAGATGTTAATAATGTACGCTGACTCAAAGCGCTATTATTTCAACAAGAATTGGCTCTCACATCAGCTCGCGAGATCTTTAAATAGCAGGTGGCTAAGCCACCAATTGACATTGAGTCGCTGCTCAATACCAATCTCCCACTACATTTTGCAGAATTAATACACCAAATATTTAATGACTGTGAAACCGAAGGCCTACCACATTTTTTTAAACTAGTCGACTCCGTCCTCGTTATCTCTTTTCAGACTATTTTTAGAGTAATACAAGATTTTATTCATTCAAATTTTCCAAGCGCATTTGGCGTCTTTCCCTGGTGCTCTTGCTGGTTTGTGCAGTGCTCGTTCTTCAGCTCCTACTACGAAACGGCTGCCCAACTTGTGGTTGAGCCTCATCCAGGCCAATTGTGGCTCTACCATGAACGAATGCTGCAACTTTTTGGATGCTTGCCATTGGCGATTCTTGGCATCAGCTATAGGCTGAACTTCTGCTACGTCTATTTCACCTGCGTGCAACCTGTGTTCTACTGTCTCCGGTGCCCCTTTGAGTGTGACCTGGATGTCTGCCTCTCCACTACTTCATGCGCTGACCTGGATTCTGAACTGTTGGTGAGTCCATTGCTGGCTCATGACCACGACTGTTCCGGAGACACGCACATGATGGATGCGTTTAATCATGCAATAAGGGGGAACTGGAGTACGTGCGCTCATTCGCAGCGCCTCTTGCAGCGGAGTATCATCGAATATCACGCAGGTTGCCCTGACATGCTCCTGGTTGCACAAGATTACAATGACCATGTCTGTTCTTTCGGCTTGCTCAATTGGATGGCGACCCTCTTTGCTTGGAGAGGTGCGGATGACCTTTTGGAGCTTATTGCCTTCCGCGGTGCTTGTGAATTCTTGCATTTTGATGGATCTCCATAAGTGCGCATGGGAACCCGATTTGATGGTCTGTTATTTCTACACTTCAAGAACACTGTTTTTTTTACTTTTTCTCATTTCGTTTTTCGTTCCTTGCAAACTTTCAGATATTGACTTTTTCTATGATTTCGCCTTTACAGATTCGGTTTAGCTCTGCTCATGTTTGCATTCTGTTTGCCTGGGTGGTAGAAAGCTGGCCAAGGGGAGGGGTGACCTGGCTGTTGGGGACATTATCGACTTCACTAAGTTACCATGAGCCCTGCAGCCATTATCCAGCTTTTGCACACGATAACACAAGGCTTTATTTTAGCAAAATACCTTGTTCGTACTTTTCACATGAGAATTGTCTGCTGTGTTTCTTTTGAGCTTCTTTCGAAACTTTACATTCAACATTCTGGGCAAAGCCGATAAACAATGTCCCTTGTTATTTTGCTCTGCTCAGGCCTTAGCACCTGTATAAAACATACCAATACAGTGTTGTTGAACACCCATACTGTGATACAATTGGGATACACGAATAGGTGGCACACGCACTTTGACAGAAACGTTTCCAGGGAGAACAGCGAAACAGAACCTATAATTTAAATTTACCATCTATATTCAAAGTTATGTAGTCTGTAGACAAAGCTCACAGATGTTCTATTATATAATAATACTTCTTTTTAGCAAGGTAGATGGAGGTTACACAGTATACTCTTTTCTCCATTGTCATTTTTATGATGACATCTGCCTTTCTCATATATGTACTAACTGCTACACTGATTACATTTCTATCATACACTTTTGTTCTTGTTGTGGCACATATACTGCATGTTACACCACATTCATGTCTGTGTCAGATCTTACAAGTACAAGAGAGGCAGTGAAAGGGTGTGTCTTGTTACCGCAAATCCTGAGAGATGTGGGAGTGTTGTGTTCTGGGTTGTCTAATCATTTGTTTCTCTGTAAGGGATTAGGAGAGCAAATGAGACAATATAGCAAGTTGGTCCAGGGCTTATGGGCACTTAGGTAATAGGATGACTCAGTCCCTACCTACTACGGCCTCATAATGGTATGCATAGTTGTTACCTTAGGCTGCATCCCTGCAACATCCTGAGTGAATGGATTACTCCATGGGTATTGTCTGAGTGAATGCTTGAGTACAAGACTACTGCCTTGGTGATTTCATGAGTACATGCATACTGTCTGGGTGATTCCATGAGTCCAGGAGTAGTGCCTGGGTGATTATATGTCTGCATGGGAACTATTTGAGTGACAGTATGAGTACAAGAGTAATGTCTTGGTCATTGCATAAGTGCATGGTTAGTGCAAGAGGGAATAGATGAGTGCAAGGGTAGTGCATGAGTGAATGGATGAGTACATGAGCAGTGCCTGGGTGATTGTATGAGTATATGTGTACTCTGTTGGTGATTGCATAAGTGCAGGGGTACTGTCTGGGTGATACCATGAGTGCATAGGTTGTACCTGTGTAAAAGGAAAACTGCAAGGATAATGCCTGGGTTATCCTATTTATGCTAAAGTTGTGCTACAGAGATTACATTAGAGCATAGGTAGTGTTTGTGTAAAAGAATGACTACCTAACTGACGACATCAGCAACACGACCAAAGTTACTAAATAGTATAAAGGATCAAGAATAATTTTTATTACAAATCAATAACATATAAATGAACTTCAAACATTGTTTCACATTATCATACATATTATGTTATGTATTCTTACCTTTTAGGTAATTTAGAAACATGACTCTGTTGAACTTTTTTAGAGTAGTATTGTGCTAAACAGGATTAAAACTCTTTTCCAAGTTCACCACTACCTACTATAAAGAAGAAAAAGAAAAACTGTTATATAATGTAATGTATTACAGAAATTATACTATTACATTTTTAAGAGGACAACATAATTTTAGAATTACATAACATTTTCAGTTTCCCTTTTTGCTGTTCTCAAATTCCACATTACTTCACTATACACAGTGATTGCAACATAGTATCATCATGGAACAGCGGGGAAAAAAACAATCAACTAGATTGTAGAAAAAAAGAAAATCAGCGTAGAGCATTATTTTCAATATGTGTAGCTATGTGTGTTCCTAACTACAGTTTCTTTATTACATCCTTCTTGTACAGTACGTCTATTATTTATCTCAAGGACATTTCCAAAATGTACACTCTCATTTATATCTGGTACAATATACAGAACAAATATATGAACTATTTGCTTTTCAACACAATTTTTCCAAATGCAATACCAATTAGCACAAATAATACTTCAAACACTAATTATAATTAGTAATTGTTTCCAGTGCTGTCTACTTTCTGTTCACATCTTCCCAATAGGCTGAATGATATATTCAAAACTTTGGGTTCTAAAATATCCAATGTGAATTCGTTAATCTGTGTTCTCATCTTCCCAATAGTCCAAATGATGTATTCAAAACTTTGGCTTTTAAAAATATCAAATATGATTTTGGTAATTCGTAAGGCAATCTAGGTTTAAATTCCAAGTGGGCATCATTGCAATGTGTCCATCCTTTATTACACTTTAAATACACAGTATAGTGTCCAGATGTGGTAGTAGGTCCAGCTTAGAAGGAATAGCCACTGTTGTAAAAGTTCTTCCAGAAATAGAAATTTGACTTGCAACAACATTTTTAATTTTGTTTTACAGTTTTCTTTCCATATGCTCTACAACGTTGTAGCATTAAAATGAGATATTTTCCAAATCTTTCTATATGTAATGTAGACAACATCTCTGATTTACAATGCGAACATTTCATATCATGATTGGCTGCTTTTACTAATTTGTTAAAAGGTACTGATTTGCAGTCTGGTATTGTTAAGTATATGAACTGTTCTGTGTCTATTTCAGTGCTGGAAGTAAATGAACACTGTTCACATTTATGATCCCATCTGTAACTTAGTCCGAATACATTTTCAATCTGTATTCCTTCATTTTCTAATACTCCAAGCATAATGATTAGAAATTCTTGTGCATCTTGTTGTATATTAAAAGTAAAGGTCAAAGAAACAGTACATATATCCAAAAGATGGCGACTACCAGAAGCAGTATGGATTTTACTTCTGTCAGCTACCAACTGTTGAAATATAGGATGTAGTGCAGAACAGAATCTTTTTTCACGATTTCCCATGATTTCATGATGAAGAGCTTGTAGATAAAACACAACATTCAGAATCACATTAGCATAACAGTTGATACCTAAACTATTTTCCAACTGGTATCCTACAATGTCATCAACAGTTTCCGTTTTCTGTTTTTTTACACCTTCAACTTTCTCTTCAATTGTTTTATTTTTTTCAATCTCACTTGAATCTTTGACATATTTCCATTTTGGGCACACTACACGTTTCTCATATATGGGATATTCAACTAAATCTGGTGTATAAAGTCTTCTTAAACGATTATACTCTCTTACACAATTTACATCAGCACTAACCTTTTTCTCATCGAAATCAATCAAATACAAACCAGATAATGTTCTTACTCGAGATAATGCAATGTATGCCATTCCTTCTTTGAACACTGTACTTCTAATATTTACCAAAGCACTGTCTATACTTAAACCTTGAGAATTATGAATAGTTACTGCATATGCTAAAGATGGAGGAAACTGTTTTCTGGGAACATATAAGTCTTTTACAATCAAAAAACGTAGAACTAAATGCCCTGTCTGTCTTACCTCTTTAATCTGATCACATTTTATTTTCAAAAATTCTATCCATTTCTGTTCTGAAATTTTACTAAATGAACAACTTTTCCCATTGCTCCTTTTACAAAACCTTCTTCTACATTCAAATGACGCCGTAAAATTACCCGACAGTTTATACATACATGTAAAGTTCTTTCTAACTCTGCACTTTTAGATACAGACTTTTCCAAAGAGTGCAATTTAGTCTGTAGTTTCTCTGTAAGAAGAATAGTCACTCCCTGGTGTTCAATTTTATCAATAACTTAAATTTCAACTATTTCCTGTTTTTCCAGTTTCAGAAGCTCTTGATTGAATTTAGATTACACTTGCAGTGCAGGCATTAGGCAAGCTATAGACTTCTTTTCTCCAATCTTCTTGTACATTACTTCAGCCGCTGTGTTTTCAGTTGTAAACAAGTTCCTTAGTAGCCGACTTTCTAAAGCTTTTTTACCATGTTTCGTCAAGACACCAATTCTTATATCTTTAAGAATATTTCCATAATCTTCGTCACTTGCTTGTCGCATATTGTTTATACGTTTTTTATATTCAAAATGTAGCCAAATGTTCACATTTCCAATACTTCCCAAAGTTTCCCAAGTGTCTTCATACGCAAGTGTATTAAAACCTGGTTGTCCTTTTACAGGAGTTAGTTGCAGTAGATCTCCAAATACAATTAAATGTTTTCCTCCAAACAGAACATTGTATTCTGTTTTTAAAACCTGTTGCATTCTCAAGTGTACAAAGGCAAGCATTAAGTTTGAGACCATGCTCACCTCATCAATGATTAAAAGTTTCATTTTCTTCAGTACTCTTGACACTTCATAACAAGCTTCTCCAGACAGCTTCTGATATTCCAAATTATTATCATGTTCAACTGGTAGCATAAGTAATCTATGTAAAGTAATCCCTTTATTATTGTGTGCTGCTAATTCAGTTGGAGCTGTTACAACACACGATAAATGTGAATCTGTAGTTTTCTGTAGATAACTGGTCAAAACTTTAATTAAAAACTTGTAACTGTTCCAGCTTTACCACTGATGTACAAAAGAATAGGTTTAAATGATGAACATTGGCATTCTTTTTTTTTCATGCAAAAACCCATGTTGTATCTGTTGTGTCACTTGTACATATGTTTCTTTTTATTCAATACTTAGTTGTTCTTCTATGTTTTCCAATGTAATATTACCCTGTTGTGCTTGTTGCATTGCAATTTCTACCTCATTCATGGCTATTTCTGCTTCATTTTCGATTATTGGTTCTCCCAGTGGATCTTGACTCAGTGGACCAGAACTTTGACTATCTTGAGAACTGTCTTTAGCTTTTTCAGATGCAATAGTGTTTTCTTGTTCAAGCTCATCATTTAACATTTGTAGCTATGTAGGGAAAATTGTGCATTGAATGCTATCTTTACATGCATTACAAGAATCTTCATTGCAGTCGAAATCTCCAAGTAATTCTATTTTACTACGCCATGGCTTGAACAGTTGCCAAAGTGCTAAATAGAAAAATTCTCTCTTATCTGGAGTTTTGCAACTGAGTTTTATGTGGTTACTAAGATTTCCTTTGGCATGTTTTACTAAACATCCGTCACATCCAATTACTGCATATTTTCCTTGTTCTATATTTTCTGTAACATTTATTTTAAAGCTGTAATGTTGAAGTATTTCATACAGACATAGCTTTTCCAGATGTGGACTCCTTTTGGGATAGTATGTATCCAACATATTAGTTATAAGAATTTCTGTACTTTCTGGTTCATTCAGTGCTAAGTATTCGATTTCTTCTAATGTTTTCAATACTCTATTTCATGTGCAGGCAAGATCTAAACTTACCCAAATGATTCCTCTTGACTTTGAATATAAACTGGAAGAGCACAAGCGATCCGAACATTCATAGGATCTAATCTCTCGGTGGGAAAGCATTTTCAAGCTAAAACTGTACAATTTTTTGCTAAGACTCTTCTCTTGTGAAATTTCTTCCCACATTTCTTTCATCTCAATCTTTTCTGATTTCATTATATATGATGCAACATAGTGTGCAACGGCAATTGAATGAATTATCTGCAACATATTGAATGTCCATATTTGCATTCCACATTTTCAAAATAACTGGATTGTAGTCATTAATATACTTTGAATGTTCTGTTCTTTTTAAGTTGTATGTATTTTTGGGAGATTTCCGAGTTATTGTATGCCTTACTGCTGACAAAAAGAATTTACTCTTCCTTTAGAAATTATTGGACATGGGAATCCGAAACGACTCTTGGTATAAAATTTCCCTTTATACTTGTATTTTCGTCGACAGTACTTTCCACAGCGGTGACTTTGAAAACTTAAAATTTGTTGTCTCAAGCTCTTTTCTCCTCTTTCTCTTGGAATGTCACAGGTAACATACTGTTCTATGAAAGACAATACAGTTTCATCAGTATCAGTTCCAAATTTTGCAGCATTTTTTATCCATAATAGCATATGTATATGAGGAGCACCTCTGGCTTGGTACTCTTTTCGCCCAAAAAAATCAGTAACTTCTCCAAGAGGACAATTATTTTTATTGCAGATAAAAGACATAATAGTTTGAAACCTATGTTTAAAATACCTGCACACATTTACAGGATCCAAAGAGCAGAGTTCTCCAGGTGTCTTCATTTCAATATTTGTTATATTTTAATTTGCTTCTCGTAGAAATTCAATTAAATCTTCCCATGCATATTCAGCACTGGTAAGTGTTACAAATCATGTTGGTGTGTTTCTTAACATACATTTAAGTTCACTGTGATGACGAAACCAATATTGATAGGTACCACAATGACATCCCTTCAAATTAATTAACTGTGATTCTAAATTTTCATCTCTTTGTTGAACTTTGTCCATGAATTCTTTTGCAGAAACATGTGATAGATGAACTCCTGTTTTTAATATGTGGTTCACTGCATATGAAAGAGAAGACAAATCAGTGTTGAACACTTTTTTTGCATACTCTCATAAAAAAATTCGCAATATGTCAATAGATTACAGTCAAATACTGCAAATACTGCTACAATCCCACTTATATACAGGAGCTTGTGTACGCTTCCCTTGCACTTCTTCAGCTATTACTTCTTCCACACTCCTAACAACCATTTCTTCTCTTGGAATGGGACAACCATTTTTCATCTCATAGCAGCAACCACAAGTATCAACTGAAAACGCTAATGTGTTCTGTTGAAAGCAGCTTTCTTCATTAAAGAAAGGCTCAGTAGTAGAAGTGTGCTTCCATTCACCAGTGAGATTTTTTACAAAAGTTACTTCTATTAACAAGTCTTTTTCTTTTGCTCTTGTCTTTCATAAACTTCATTATTTTATCCAATGTTTTGATTCTCTTCAATATTAAACTAAATAATTTTTGTTTCAAATCAAAAGCAGTATCTACAACACTTTCAATGTGTTGCTTCTTCTCATATGCTGGTAATCTTCTTTTATACATTTTACAATCTGTTAATACATTTTGAATTACTCCACTTTGAAAGAGTTGTACACGTATCTCTTTAAATTGTTTTTCTATTCTTGTAGCATGTGTTGTTTTTCCCAAAACTTATGTTTTTTACCATTAGAGATGTCGTTCTCTTTCTGCTTTGTTCTAAAACTCTTCTTTTTCCTTTCATTGCTATTGTCTTTGTTTAATTTCTCTGCAACTCTTTTAAGAAAGTGTATAGTGCTCTTACCAGAACAAACTTTATCCTTAGTAACATTTTCATCTTTTTGTAACGCAGTCATTTTACTTTTCTTTAAGTAGATCTTTTTTTTTTTGTTGTCTTCTCTTTTCGTCTTTTCTTGCCATCTTGATTTTGTGATCCAAACAAAAAAAATTCTGAAAAACAAAAAACAGTTTCAATTGTTTGTTACAAGAATTAACTATTTTAAATTAATTACATATGAATACTGATATTAACTAGTAAGCAATTAATTACAATTACATTACTATTCTTGTTATTACAAACAAACAAGCAAAAGAACTGCAGAAAGAGGAAAAATCGTAGTGAAAGAGAAAGAAAGAGACAGAAAGAAAAAAAGTTTAGAAACACTGAAAAGTAATACACAAACAACAACACAGCTACCAAAAAATGTGAGAAATTCAGAAAGAGGCAACAGTGCTGCACAAAGAGACAATAGCATTGAACAAAGAAACAACAAGCATGCAAGAGAATGCACAAAGATGCAACAGTGATGCAGAAAGAGGCAAGACAACTCCAAAACAGGGGACACATGTACAGAAATAGGCAAGAGAGGTGCAAAGTGAAGTAAGACAGGTGCAGAAACAGGCTAACACTGATGCTCAAAGACGCAACAAACGTGCTGAAACAGAGAAAGGGGTGCAGAAACCTAAGACATGGGTGGAAAAAGAGGCACAATGAGAGCCAAAAGAACCAACAGAGGTGGAGATAGACGCAAGACAAGTACAGAAGAAGCAACAGACCTGCTTAAAGTGGCAAGACAAGTGCATAAAGAATCAAGACATCTGCAGAAAAAAAAGTGAGGTACAGAAAGAAGGAACAGAAGTGGAGAAACACGGAAGAGCGGTGTAGAAAGAAGCAAAACAGCTGCAAAAACGGGAAAGAGGCCTGCAAAAAGAAGCAAAAAAGGTGCAGAAACAAAGAAGAGAAGTACAAAAACAAGCAGCAGAGCTCCAGAAACACTCAAGAAGGATGCACTAACAAACAAGACAAGTGCAGAAACAAGGAACTAAGATGCTGAAACAGTCCACACAAGTGCACAAACAAGCAAGAGAACACCAGAAATTCTAAAAACCCATCTTTGCAATGTTACTATTATAAGTCTCACCATACTCCTCAAAGCATGCATGCATCTGTCTGTGCCTTTTGCTAGTGCCATCATACGTCTATTTGTATATATTTTTTATGTATGATGCCACTAGCAAAAGGCACAAACATATACATGCATGCGTTAACGAATATGCAGAGACTTACAACAGTGATATGTGAAGGGTTGCTGCTTTATATTTGGCTAATCCAAACAGTCTGAGTAGTCACTGAATAGTGAAGCTACAAGAGAAAACCGAGGTTTAAAATATCCTGGCAGAGGAATTAGTGATTAGGCTAGTTTCTGTGAGTCTGTGGATAGGTACACTTGAAGTACGCCGTATACATTTTGGTGTGTTCTTGAAATGGGAAGTGCAGTCCCTCTAGTTGAAAAGAGTGCATGGTCTAGAGACTGAGTTATATCTCTACTTGTACATCTATTTTCACACATGTTATGCATCTAAAGATGGTACACCTATAAAACACATGTATATATGTATTTGTATCCTTCTTTCATGTAGGATGTCACTAACAATTCAACAAAATAGACTAATCACTAATACTTCTGCCAGCATGTCTTAAACCTCACTTTTGTCTAGCACTTTTACTATTCAGCAACTACTAAGAGTGTTGAGCCTAGCCAAATATAAAGCATGAACCCTTTACATGTCACTGTGTGTCATCATATTCCTGAAAACATGCATACATGTGTCTGTGCTTTTTGTTAGTGACATCATACATAAAAGAGCATACAAATGCATGTATACCTGTGTTTTATAGGTCTACAAACTTCATATGCATAACATGTATGAAAATACATGGCTAGTGCCTCAGTAAATTAATGAGTGCAAGAGTAATGTCTGGCTGCTTAGAACACTGCATGGGTAGTACCTGAGTGAATGCATTAATCCAACTGTAGTGCCTACATCATTGGATGAGTGCATGGGTAGTGCTTTACATAATAAATAAGTGCATGGGTAGTGCCTGAGTGAATGAATGAGTTCAAGAGTAGTGCCTGATTTATTGCACAATTGTGTAGGTAATGTCTTATTAATTCAATGTGTGCATAGGTAGTGAGTCCTTGATTGCCTGAGTGCATGAGTAGTGCCTGTGTGATTGATTGAGTGCAGCAGTAGTGCCTGCATGATTTCATAAGTGTATGAGTGCTGCCTGAATGGAACAATCCATGCAAGGGTAATGGCTGCATCATTGGATGAGTGCATACATACTCCCTGAATGAATGCATGAGTGCATGAGTAGTACCTGAGTGAATGCTTGAGTGCAAGAGTAGTGGCTAGGTGACTGCATGACGGTGTAGGTAATCCCTCATTAATTCGATGTCTGCATAGATAATGCCTCTCTGATTGCATGACTGGATGTGTACTTCATGAGAGACTGGATGACTGCATAGGTACTGCCTGAGTGAATGGCTGAGTGCAAGAGTAGTACCTGACTGATTGCATGAGTCCATAGCTAGTGCATATGTAATAGCATGAGTGCAAGGGTAGTGCCTGTGTGATTGCATGAATGCATAAGTTGTGCCTGAGTAACTTCATGAGTGCAAGAGTATCGTCTGAATGCTTAGATCAGTACATGAACAGTGCCTCAGTAAAATCATGAGTGTAACAGTAATGGCTGGATCATTGGATGAGTGGCACAGTAGTGCCTGAGGGAATAGATACCTGCATAGGTAGTGCCTGAGTGAACAGTTGAGTGCAAAACTGGTACCTTACTGATTGCACAAGTACATGCATAGTGCCTGGGTGATTGCATCAGTGCAAAGGTAGTGCCTGGGTGATTGTATGAGTTCATGGGAAGTACCTGAGTGAACGTATGAGTGCAAGGCTAATGTTTTTGTCATTGGATGAGTGCATGAACAGTGCTTCAAGGAATGGATGAGTGCATGGGTAGTGACTGAGTGAATGGTTTAGTGCAACTGTAATGCCTGTATCATTCGATCACTGCTTCAGTATTGCTTAGCAGAATAGATGAGTGCATAGGTAGTGGCTTACTGAATGGTTGAACGCAAGACTACTGTCTGGGTCGTTCCATGTTTGCGTAGATAATATCTGATTGATTGGATGTGTGTATAGGTAGAGTCTCCTTCATTGCATGAGTACATTGATACTGCCTGGGTGATTGGAAGACTTAAACAAAGTAGCCTAATCACTAATCCCTCTGCCAGCATGTCTTAAACCTCAGTTTTCTCTTGTAGCTTCACTTTTCAGTGACTACTCAGACTGTTTGGCCTACCAAATATAAAGCACCAACCCTTCACTTGTCACAGTTGTAAGTCTCACCATATTACTGAAACCATGCATGCATGTGTCTCTGCCTTTTGCTAGTGCCATCATACATAAAAGAAACATACAGATAGATGTATACCTGTGTTTTATAGCTATTGGAACATCCGAAACATAACACGTGTAAAAATACATGTACAAGTTTGGACATACCTCAGCAAAGTCGGATTGCTAAGACGGACACTCGGGCAATGTACAATGTGCCGGTATGTACGTTGCAACTGTGTACCGCTTTTTTGCGTAGCATGCAAGCCGATTGGGACTTTCTCTATGCTGTTCAGATGCTGCAAACCGCCCAGTGAGGGCCTAAGTGGTATTTTTCGATGCAGATAGGCCTCTGTTACCTTCCTTTTACAAATGTGGGGGGAGGAAGCGTTGGGGGGAGGGGGAGTCAAGGGAAGTGTCATTCCCAGTCTCTCGATCTGTTGGCCCTGTAATGTACGCAGATTCAGCACAAGCAGGGAGCTTGACAATTACCTTCACTTTTATTCAGGTGTGGTTTACCAGTATGAACAAATCCGTGCACAAAGTGTGCAGGCAACATTTGCATTTCTTTTTTATCTCCCTGAAGTTAAAAAAACATGTCTCTTGTAAAGCCCCCCCAGTATTTTCCGACAAGGCACAATCTGCAAATGTGGGCCATTTCTTTTACGTAGGTTGGGACAATTTTGGATCCCAATTCTACCCTGTACCTCACTCACAAGACCATGCAGTCCTTTCAACTTGACAGACTGCACTCCTCATTTCTCGAAGATACCTAAATGTATACGGGTACTCCAAGCGTATCTTTCCACAGAGTCATACAAAGTAGCCTACTCACGAATACCTCTGCCAGCATGTCTTAAACCTCACTTTTCTCTTACAGCTCAACTATTCAGGAACTACTTAGAGTCTTTTACATTTCGTAACATATGTCAAACAGCACACTTCTGTAATAATGTGTTATTTAAAAAATATATATATTTTCAAACTTAAAAATGTCACACCAAAGACTGAACCACTGCTACACAATACATAACACATCTTTAAAATGTGTAAATCACCTCTGTAATAGTATTTCAGAATATCAAATATCAGAAAGACATGAAAAATCTTCTTTCTCACACAATAAATGTAATGCAGCACTCTCAACAAGGTAAAACCAGTAATGGCAAACTTTCCCTCTCTTTCTGCACACAAATAGATGTAAGTAACAAATCAAATTCGTTCCTTCATTATTTCAAATTGTAAAACACATTTCTATTGGTTACTCATATTAACACTTTCTAACTCTCTTCTAAAAGTGTCCAAACTGGTTATGTAATTTTGTGGAGTGGAGACTCCCCCAAGCTGCTGCATCGCCATGGAGCCCCAAACCCTTCAGAGAGTTCAAAAACCTATTTCCAATAATATTACTGCTAATGTTGAACAACACACTTCTTCTAAACATACTACTGATTTAGAAAAACGAACTTTAATAGCTTATCACTTGTATTTAAATCTGCATTTCATATTTTAATACAACAGTTGTTTCAACCCTTCCCTCACTCTCCTTAATGCCAGTTTCCATAGCAACAGTTTCTGCAACATCCACGGCAGGTGCATGTCACAAGTTCACCATATTTCATAGCAACAGTTTCTGCAACATTCAACGGGAGGTGCAGGTCACAAGTTCACCATATTTTTAAGTTCAGAACAGTAGCTTCCAAATGCAAATAGCAGGTGTGGTTGACTTCTGCAAAATGTTATCGTATCCAATGTAGTGTACCTTTCAAAACTTTTTTATTAACCAATCAGATACATGCTTTTTAACGAAAGTAAAAGGCACCCTATTTTTCAGTGCACAATGTTGATCATCAGCCAATCAGTTATCGGTTTTCTCAAAAAAGCTTGTTTTTTTCCTTTTTACATATCTCTCATTCTACCAACAGACTACATCAGCTACAAACATCTTTTGATTCCTTCCAGACATCCCTTCAAAAATGCTTACAGTATGGATCGTAGGGCACAGCTATGTTTTCTGGTGTAAAAGGTATGCTGAACATAGACGTATTG
Source organism: Calotriton arnoldi (assembly GCA_963921515.1). NCBI lineage: Eukaryota > Metazoa > Chordata > Amphibia > Caudata > Salamandridae > Calotriton > Calotriton arnoldi. The sequence continues at coordinate 323,949 of CAWUFW010012608.1, forward strand.
ACAAAGACCTAGGTTTGCAAAATGTGGACATTAAATGGTTTGCACACAGAGGATTAAAGTGGCACCAATTGATGACTTTGGTTAAAACCTTTTTGCATCTCCAGCCCCCTGACCTCATGAATGTGCACTGGGGTGGCAATGACCTAGGCACATTGAACGGGGTTGTGTTTGAAATGCTAATGAAGGATACCTTTGCACAGTTGATGTTGCTTTTGCCTCAAACTTTCTTTGTATACTCTAATATATGCCAAAGGCAGAAATGGAAATGGTCAAATCAATTCTGTCCTCAGTTTGAGAAAGCTAGGAAGAAAGTCAATAAAGCTGTTTCTGCTTACCTCAGAGATCATAGAATGGTGTCCATCTATAACAACAATCTACATTTTGATATGGATGACATCTACAGAAGTGATAGAGTTCATTTCACAGACGAAGAAAACAGAGTTTTTCTCAACAACCTCAAGCTGTGCATCCGCACTTACATGAAGCTTCAACACGTCTTTTTGAAAACAAGGGCTCTTTTTAGAGCCACCCTATAACCCAGAACTCAGCAGGGCCATTTTAGGCCCCGGGGTCCCCATCCCCTGGGTTCTGGCCACAATGTTTGGGGACCGTGGGTAGAGCCCCAATGCCCCAGCGGTCCCTGCTGGCTCCCCGCCTCCTGCGGGAGCCGGCATTGCTTTTGGGCAGAGGCAGCTTCTGACATGCAGCTCCCTTTGCCCAAAAGCAAATCTGCTTTGTTTCATGGAAGCGAGAGCAAATTTCCTCCTCTCGCTTCCATAAAGCGGAGCAGAAGTTTGCTATGGAAGGTCGGGGCAGAGCTCCCACCCTGCCATAGCAAACTGCAATGTCCTGGGGGTAGACACCAAGGAACATTGTTGGAACCGGCCCTCAGAGATGGCCAAACCCAGGCCCATGGAAAGCTCCTCAGGGGACACCACGCGATCCGCCTTCATCAAATTTAAAGCCCCTGGAACATCATGCTCCCGGGCCCGGCAGTCCGCAATGGACCCCCGCATTTTAATTGATGAATGCCCAGGGAAGGTAGTGGTCCCTGGGATAGTGTGGGGGACGCTTGAGCCCCTCCACACTTAAATTTTACGTATAGCTCCAGGGAGATGGTGCTCTTCGGGCGGAGGCGGGGCCTGTGCCCCCACATATCATTATATTTGCCCCGGGGAGGTGGCGGTCCCCGTGACAGAAGTAGCCCCCGCATCATAACAAAACATTGCTCCCAGGAACTGGCCCACCCGGGGGCTTAATTAAACGAAGCACACAACACTGCACTTCGTTTTTTAAAAAGAATTTCTGGCATGATTTGCGGACCCTACGTGACTCCCGCGACTCCTGCCGAAAATATAAAAAAATATGCTTTTTTTTACCTTTGGGGTCCCTGTGGCAGCCCCTGTGCTGCCGTAAGGGGGCAGAGTGTTCCTACCCTGCCCCTTTTCTTCTTTTTTCAGCCTTTTTCTTCCGACTCGTTTAACCGAGAACAAGATGGCTGCCAACACTTCCTGGTTTGAAGTGTTGGCAGCCAATCAGAAACAAGCTTGAGATCGGTAGGGTTCAGCCAATCAGATCTCACAATTCTCAAATATCGATATCTGTAAATGTTTAAATTTCTCAAAAACAACTGAATGGATTTGCACCATTTAAAGAAAAGCGTGCTTTCTGGACAGAAAGCTACCTTTTGTCAAATTTGGTGTAATTCAGTTCAGCAGTTCGGGCTGAACTGAAGAAAACACATTTTGGGACCCCCCTTTTTTCTCTGCCCCCGCTTCTCGAATCACCACGAAACTTTCAAGACAGGAGCTGACCAGAGCGCCCAATTAGTTTTGAAAATTTCGCGAAGATTTCAAACGGCCAGTAGGTTATATATATATATACAGGAGGAGCGCAAGGTGCTTCGAATCACAGAGGCGGAGGAGGGGCAAGTGACCACCTGACTGGGAGTGGTCTCCGCTATATCATCGCAACAGCGGACCCCCATGGAGAAGAGAAGCCACTTGGAACAGGGCACTGATGAAAGCCGTATTGGAGGCTGAAACGCATCTGCCAGCGATTCAAGGACCTTTTTACTGAGCGCAAATTACATCAATAAAAGCCTCTTTTGAAGTCTACCCCGGAGCTGTGTCGCATTCTTCCTTACCTGGGAGAGTAATTGGTTTCTGTATTTGGCCAGCGGAGCAGGAGCTGGCATACGACACGCCCTCTCGATCTGGAGCACCGCGGTCTTCCTGCACTGTTGGTTGTGCAGGCATCTGCAACGCGGAGCCCCCCAGTAATTGTGATTCCCACTTGGAAGGTACGAGTATGTGGGGAGAGAGGAGGCATTATTTGAATGCCTGAGAAGGGGAATGGAAGAGACTTTGAATCCAGCAGACAGCTGCGGTGGTGTGGGGCCCACCGGCCACAAAGAGTGGAACGTCACTGGATGTTCGAAATGTCCCATTACTCAATGGGCTTTCTCAGAGGACTCTAACACCCAGCATGCAGCAGGGCTACAGGAGGAGCGTGAGGTGCTTCGTGTCACAGAGGCGGAGGAGGGGCAAGTGACCACCTGACTGGGAGTGGTCTCAGCTATATCATCGCAACAGCGGACCCCCATGGAGAAGAGAAGCCACTTGGAACAGCGCACTGATGAAAGCCGTATTGGAGGCTGAAACGTGTCTGCCAGCGTTTCAAGGACCTTTTTACTGAGCGCAAATTACATCAATAAAAGCCTCTTTTGAAGTCTACCCCGGAGCTGTGTCGCATTCTTCCTTACCTGGGAGAGTAATTGGTTTCTATATATATATATATATATCTATATATATATATATATTTACATAGGTTCTCACAATGGGTGTTTCCCGCTATGTGAAGAAAAAGCCTGTATCCTCCCTTTAATAAAAAAGCCAACTCTTGATATTTGTGACCCCACAAACTATCGTCCCATCTCTAGGCTTCCTCTTCCATCAAAGATCGCTGAAAAGATTATCAAAGCAGGTTTATCAAAATTCATTCTCGACAACCATCAGTTAGACCCCAGTCAGTTCACTTAAAGATAAGGCCCTTTCAATACTTTCATCCTTCCTCTCAGAAAGTGCTCAAATTCTAACATTGGGCCAATATAACTTTCCACCTTTCACACTGCCCTGCGGGGTCCCTCAGGGCTCTTCACTGAGCCTAACCATGTTTAATATATATGTGTCGGAATTAGCATCTTTGATCAGAATCTTCAATCAAAATCCTACCTCATATGCTGATGACACTCAGCTGGTAGTCTCAGCAGTTGATAAAGACCCTTCAGGCCCATCAAGACTTCATGATTGCATGGTTGCCATCAGCTTATGGATGAGCAAGCATTGCTTAAACCTCAATTCATGTAAAACTGAGGTAACACTGTTCGGCAAACTTTCCCCGGCATGGTGCCCAGCATTGTGGCAGGATAGCCTAGATCCACTACCTGTACCCGTGACAAAAGCCAAAAACGTGGGTCTTATTAATGATGACAAGCTCAAATTTGGAGCTCAAGTATCCATGGTAGTTTCATCTTCTTTTCATACCATTAGAATGATAAGAAAAATCCTCCCTTTTATTCCCAGCAACACCAGGAAAACTGTGGTCACAGCATTAGTCCTCTCAAAATTGGACTACTGTAATGGACTGTACATGAACCTACAGGAAAAACTGATTAGAAAGCTTCAATCAATCCAAAATGCTGCAGCTAGAATGATTCTGAATATTCCTAAGTTTCACTTGATTTCCCAGTTATTCGAAAACTGCATTTGCTGCCAGTCCAGAAGCGAATCAAGTTCAAGCCACTCTGCGTGGCTCATAAAGTCCTACACCAGGCAGGACCTGGGTTTTTATGGGAACATTTTAAGCGGTACACTCCCAACAGACATCTCATTTCGGCCAATGCCAGAATGATAGCTACTGCCAAATTCAAAAAAGTGAACTGGGGAGGAAGGAGGTTTGTCAACTGCACTTCCTGGCTCTGGAACACCCACCCTCCACATCTTAGAGCAATCTTCCCCCTCCTCGCTTTCAGGAAGGAGCTTAAAACACGGTTGTTGAACAACTAATAGTCTTCATCTTAGCATTTTCAGGCTCAGCAAGCACCAAGACACCCACGGGTATACATGCGCTACATACATCTTTGTAACATACATATATCTTTGTTATTTCTCCTTATTGTGCTTTCTAATCCTGGTGCTCTGAAATGCTGCTTTTTTCAGATGGTTCCCGGGGATTTTGCACCATGATGTTGGTGATGCAAATGGGGACAGAGAGTGCAAAGAATGTGAGGTAATCCATGAGGCTGAGTGGGTAAATCCATGACCACTCTTTAAGCTACTAAAAACACATCTCTGTTGCAGCAGCACATCCCACTTATCTTTCTGGTGTAAGCCAGGACAATGGGTCTGCTGCATAAATGTTAAATGCATTTGATATGTGTATTCTTTCTTTAGATGTTGTTTATCATTTTGGTTCACAAATGTATGTTGTTGAAAGATGGTTTGATTGTTAGAAACGTACTGCTAAATCTGCAGTGGGCTAAAAGTCATGGATTTGAGTCTGGCCTTCCATGTTTCAAAGGTCAGTAAATAAACTACCATTGGATAGTATGGCTTTTCCAGCATTTGTCTGCAGGATTAGGAGGTGGTCTGAAGCACTATATAAATATATTACTATCTACTGCAGAGAGCAGCAATTAAATACATTTTCAGACCATCACTCAGTAGCCTCTCAGACACACAACTAAGTTCAGCAAAGGCCATGCTTTATGGCAGACGTTTTTGCAACTCTTTTATTGCAATCAATTATGTGATACATTTGTCTCTGATTCTGGTGATTGACCCACAGTCCATCCAACCAAGTCCAGAACCAGCCAGATTAACAAGGTCGCCTCCTCCTGATTCCACACCCCCAGGTCCTTAGAAAAATGGTCACATGGCTGCTGTTCAACAGCCTAAGAACTGACACATAAGCTCTGATCACTAGCAAGCTGTACTATGGGAACATATTGTAAGTCAGCATCACCACTCTTCTCACTAAGAGTCTCCAAGTCATCCGAAATGCAACAAGCAGGCTCACACTCAAACTTCCACCTCTCATCAACATGTCCACGCATCTCAAAAACATCCATTGTCCCCGTTCACAAACGTGCACTTGTCAAGCTTCTAACAGACACATTCAAAGCTTTTCACAAATTAGACTCTGCTTACCTGAACAACAGCATCATCTTTATACTTAGGATGGTCAAAAAGATCTTTCCTTTAATTCCCTTAAACTCTTGGAAAATTGTAATGTCAGCTCTGGTGCTTGCCAAACTGGATTATTGCAATGCCCTCTTCCTGAATATGCAGCATCAGCATCTAAATAGGCTTCAGGTAGTACATAATGCTGCAGCCAGAATATTCATCCAGACACCTGAACATTCTTCCATCTCGCAGGCTATCATCAAACTTCACTGGTTGCCAGTTAGGTGACATGTGAAATTTAAGGCACTATGCCTGACCCATAAGGCCCTGCATGGCATCAGTCTGGTATTTCTGCAGAACTTCTTTAAATGGTGTAGACCGAGAAGAACTCTCTGATCCATTGCCACCCATAAATTAGAGATCAACAGATTTATACTCTCAAAGTGGGGGGAAGAAGCTTTGGCACATCCACAGCTAAAGAGTGGAACCTTTCTCCTCTCCAAATCAGAACCATGTCTAATCTGCTCTTGTTAAGGAAGGCTCTTAAAACCTGGCTATCTGGCAATTAAGGAATCTATCAGGCACCATTTCAGTTTACCGTGAGCTAAGGGCCTTGACACTCACGGGTATTTGTCACGCTCTATAAGCATTTATAACAAAACATAACATTTTCCATACCCTGACCAGAAATATCCACTTGTTGGCCTCCTATTTGTCCACATTCCCCAGATCCAAAGAGCCAATGCCAGCAGGTGCAATTTCTAGTACTTGTCTCCTAAAGCCTGGAACAACCTCCCACTGCACATCAGAGAGGCCAACTCAGTCTTCAGATTTCACAACAAACTGAAAACCTCTTTTTCCAATAGCCTAACTAAGTCTGCCTCTCCTTCCTGAGGCACTAGGACACCATTCCTAGTGATATGCATGCCATACAAGTATACATAACATAACATAACATACCGTGACATGGCATGACATGACATGACATGACATAACATTGTGCATGTGAACTGCTTATGTAGTAGATTGGTTTATGTTTTATGGCAGTTCACACATCGGGCAAGAATTCTGGAATGCAAAGGAAGTCATAGGCTCAATAAACAATATGTCAGGCAGAATTAAACCTCAGTAACAATTGACAAGTCAAAATATGTAAACAAACTAGAGGTGAAATATATTTTCCACACTAATCAAACTATACCAACCCTTAAGGACAGTAGTCCATGTCCTGCCCTGTAGCAAATTGTAAGGCATTGCGTTATTAGTTGAGGGGGATGAGTACCCACCCCAAGTAATAACCACAACCCAGGTCAAGGTGAACCCTTTAAGTCACTAAATTAACCTGAGCTTAACCCTCTGGTAACTATGGCACAGAGCAGACAGGCTCACATTAGAGGCAATATTTTAAATAGTCTTTATGTAGTACCAAAAGAGTAATACAGTCAAAACAACACCACCAAAAATCCCAAAACAATTTAGAAAAATAGAGAATATATTAATAAATAAAATGAAACCAAGAAAACAAAAATCCAATAAGTGAAAATGGAGTTATGAATTTTAAATTTGGAAATAGATACAAAAAGCATTAAGCGCAGTCATCTGGTGCTTGACTGGTACATAGGTGCAAGTTAAAGCTGACCGCAATTGGCTGCAGAAACTTTGATGTGGTTGAAATCTTTGCCTTCTGAAATGAAAGTCAAAGGTCCTCAGTGGGGCAAGGCAGCAGGCTGTGGCAAAAAAGGGTTCTATGTTATCGGACAGCTGCTGTATGAGGTCTTGATGAAGCCATGGACTTTTGGTGGGAGACCTCCAACAGAAGTAATTTAACTTTCATGCCCAGAGAAGGTCCCTCACTAGCAGGATACTTTTTCTGCCTTTGCCCGGTGAAGTCTTTGTACCTTCGGACTTAATCACCTTTTTGGAGCTTCTTTTCTTCCAGCATGGCAAGTCTGCAGTCCTGGCCGGGAACTGCAGGGTGAATAAGACCAAGGGGCCGATTCCGATTCAGGCTGGAAATCTCTCCGACCGAGCCGGATCCGGAGAGATTTCCGACCGAATCGGACTCTGGCAGTCCGACCGAACGAGTACGATGCGCACGCATGCAATCGGACTCGAGTCGGTCGGACTCCCATTGAGTCAATGGGAGCCGGACGTACAACGCGTACGTGGGCTCCCATTGACCCAATGGGTGCGAGGCGAACACGGGTGCCCCCTACAGCGGATACGCCTTGAAGCGACTCGCGGCGTAGATGCACAGGTAGGGGGGACCCATGGGTCCCCCCTGTGTGCGACTCGAGTGGCTACGCGTACAGGGGGGTCCGACACGGACCCCCAAAGTGCAGCTCCGACTGCTCTGTTGAGCCGGACAGCGCGAGTCGGTCGGACTGCTCGCGGCACGCATCGTACTTGCCCGGCCGGGGAATGTCTCCATCACGCGGTGCGCGTCGTGTCCGTGCGAGTCGGTCAGAGCGCTTCGGACCCGCGAACAAGTCGGTCGGCGATTTTGTGTGCTCTCGCATCGTACTCGCTCGGCCGGATGCACGTACGAATCGGTCGGGAAAGAGGGCTCCGAATCGGATCCGGTTAAGCCGAATCCGATTCGGTGCCCTACCGGCCGAGATCGGAATCGGCCCCCAAGTGCACTAAATGTGGCTAAGTGGCTGCAGATATTTTACATATGTTTGTTGCTTGCCTTATGCTGCGGGAGCTCTGGGCAGGTGTGACTCAGCTTTCTAGATCCTGTATCGGCCTTGACACACAGTTTACATCTAAGGATATCAGGTTAGGTTATAGAATGGAAGCTGATTTTGCGCTGAAACAAATGCAATCTATAATCATTGTGTCGGCCAGGCTTTGCAGTGCCAGAGCTTGGATCTCTCCATCGCCTCCTAGGATAGCTAAAAAGTCAAGGGGGTCTTTAGCAATAAAAAAACTTGACCGTACTTGGGCAAGATTCAGCTGGGATCCATATACAATTGCTAATTCTAGCACTGCAAATCAATCTGCTTGATTCATAACCCTAGCAGCGTGGGCTTCTTTGAGATTCTGGTATAGTCTCAGATCATTTCCTGATATTTGTGTTATTATTATTGCTGATCAAATATGCTGTGATGTTCCCATCTGCCTGCATATTTATATTTTTGTGTTTTTTTTTTTTTTTCTCTTTTTTTTTTCTTCTTTACCATCCTGCACATTTGAGATATAATTATAATGTGTTCTAAAGTTTGGGTTAACCCTTAGCATAATATAATATATGTGCTTATTGGTTGGTTTAATTTACTTACGATCATGTCTGACTTTATGTAACAATAAAAACAATTTAAAAAAAGAAGGGGTATGATAGTCATATTATTACCCACAAGTCCATTTGTGTACTAAGTCTTGGTCATTGTGATACATGTTTGGAGAACCTCATGTCATTTGGATTTTACTCTCTTTACCGTGAAACCCATGAGATCATACTTGAGTTTTATTAAAACATTATTTAGTTTTATTTTTTTAAAGGCAAGGCTTCAGTCTGTAGCCAAAAAGGACTACAGGAGGCTGGATACCTTCCCAGCGAGGTCCCACTGAATCAGATCTGCTGCTGCAGAGAATCTTTGAGTGGGAGCTATCTGAATTTTTGGCCCAACAGCAACTCACATTTGTCAGAATTGTTTGGCAGTTTGGTCCAGGTCCTCCGAAGGATTTTGAAGTCCCAGCTTTCAGGAAAAGTCAGATGAAGTACATGTTGACATTAGCCAAGGGTCCAGGACATTGGGACCAGCACTTGGGGGTAACAATGTACTCCTGCAGAGGCCATCAGCAGGCTCCAAGGCAGGTTCAGCTGGAACTGGACTGCTGGGCAGATACAGAAACTGACTCTTGTATCTTGCTGTGTCCCTCTAGCTTGAACAGGAGGTCAGACTTTTGACCCTTGGATTCCACGTCGTTTTTATCCTGGATACAAGAGGGAGAGTAGGTCCAGACTTTGGGTGCTTCCCAGGTTACAGACAACAGATCCAGTCACCTTCTGTTGTTCCACAGGCCCAGAAAGTGTTCTTGAAAGGGTACTGTGGGTGCCACATTTATGCTAGATTTGAGCATTTAGCTACTTCTCCACTGTGCTGCCATCCCCTACCATCCTGCTACCATTGTTCCAGAGGAAGATTTGGCCTTTGATGCCTCCGACCACCCCACATTATCTGGTGCTAGCTTACTCTTATTTCCTGTTTGGCAATTCTTTTTGGCCTGCTTCACAAGTACTGGAAAGGTTAAACCATTTCTCAATGTCTACTGTGCATGCATGGCCATATACAGTGGCCATCTTTTTAATGGAGTTTAAAAGAATATAAAAACCTCCACTAAAAGATGTCCTCTGTGCATATGTGTATGTGCATGCAAGGCAGCCCTTTTATAATCTTGCTTTGATTTGGGACTGTTGACTGTTCAGGTTGGCTCTGGGGCACACCAAAGCAGTACCCACGCATGCTATCTGCTGCACTTGGAGACAATATGCCCCTCTCTGCCAGACATGATAAATATCCAGCTGAAGCTGCTGCTGGTCACAGTGAAGGGGCTCAGGGCATTTGAGTAGTAAGTGAGGTACTTGCTGCTTCTGCCCCAGTAAACAAACGTGTCTGGCAACCTGTGCCTGGTAATGGGTACCTGTGACATTCTGTGCCACACTGCCTGCAACAAGTAACAGGGCCTGACATGGACACACAAGTACTTCTGCAGCCTCTTGAAATTCCGCACTCACACTGCACGTTTTTGACATTTTATGATGTTTTATGACATTACAACTCATGCCTTGACAAAACACGGTTTTACAGCACTTATTTTACAATGCATGCTTTTAGAAACACATCTAAATAGGTTAAAGAGGCGAAATAGATTACATTTAATTTACCTTTACAATGCAAATATTTACCACATCTGACTTTACCTTCAAAGTCTTTATCATGCGTTTTCATAAAGCAAATGCAATTTTTTAATTAAAAACTGTTCACAATAAAAAGTACTAAATGTATGAATTATATGCAGAAACATTAAAGTTAGCGTATACATGATGCAAAAAAAAAACTGCCCCCATCCAAGATGGTAGACACCTATACTAAAGAAGGTAAAATAAAATGTCAAATTCACATTTTATTTTACCAAAAGATTATGTTATTCTCAATTTTGGTTATATGAAAAAAATATAAAAGAAACGTCCACCATTTTGTGATCTGTGTTACACTGACCTGTGAGGGGATCACACACTATACTGACAGGAGAAGAAACAGGAACAGTGAGTGCACAAGACAGCGCCATCTGACATAACAAGTAAGTGATGCAGAAAGAAAATGGCAGTAAATTAAACAAATATTAATGAAGTAATAATATTATATATATAAATGTATTTGTTTTAATCAGCATATGAAATTTCAGCAGTAGATAATACATCTTTCTATGTTGGAATTCTCATAAAACAGGTAATAATGTTAGCACTACATTTCTGTTTAATCTAAAATTATTTTTTGTTATTTGAATACAATTAATTTTCTCCAGAAATAAACATATTGTTTAGATTATTAAAAAAAAAGAATTGGGTAATTTTAATAAAAATGTACTACTTCAAGGCCATGATAAGCCTACTTGGGGTAGGTGTTGGACAATAAAGGGGTCATATTTACTATTCCCAACCCCACCTGTGTTATATACTATAGGGACAGATTTAATACTCCACAGCCAAAGCTAAGTCAACTCAGGGTACGTGTTGAGCACTACTGGGATCAGATTTACTATTCCCAACCTTAAATTAAGTCGATTTGGGGTAGTGTTTTATTTTATTTTTTATTTTTTTAAATACATGCACAGTTGCTGAAAACCATTGCATATAAAGAGACTTTAAAAGCATAATGCAAATGTTCACCTCAAAGCAGCTCATAAGGCCCTACAGATTAAGAAGGAGTTGTTAAAACCAGGTTGGGGGTCATTAAAAGATAAATCAAATTTAGATTAACAAGAGTGAACAAATTGGTGCAGGTAACTTTGCCATTGATATGGTCAATAACTAGCTGCTTCAGTCTGTCATTTTTAGTCTTTACTACACAAGACAGACATTTGGCAAAGCGAGCGGCTATCCTGAGAAATGTGAATAGCAGAGACTTGATCACTGCTCTTCTACATGTTCTGATTCCTCTTGTCAAGAAGAATGGTTTGAGACAATATCTATGCTCTGTCAAAATGGCAGAACAGGTGCATGTTATATTTTACATGGATTCCCGGCGGTAGTTACATATTCAGAATTTGGGTCTGCCATCTGAGTTCCACTATCTTCGGGCCATGTCTAGAGTTGGGAGACCTCCAATCCACCTTCTAATGATCTGCCATTTCCCTATTGAAAAAAGGACAGCAGACAGATAGTTTTGAAGGTGCAGGACCTTATAACCATATATTATGAGATAAGCATGTGATTTCTTTGTCAACAAGCACTTGTCTCTAATTAGAGAGAGACAGCGTATGGCTTTATTTACTATTGTTTTGAAAGCCAGGAAAGAGATTGCCTTACTCCATCCTGCACCTAGTTGCAGATTTTCAATTGCCTGTTCCAGGTATGCCCTGGGTGCGAAGGACACTCCTTGGGCCTCCATTTCTTTCCATAATAGTTGGTGTAATGTGTCAGGTTGCAAACAGCAAAGTCTGTGGCAAAATGTTACAAAAGATCCCTGACGAATAACTTTTCAGCTGGTGAGACCGAACTCCAGCCGTCATTTGGGCTGGGGATGCCCCAGGATGTAATAAAAAGATCTTCCGATATGTTCTTAGATCCAGGGTGTCAAGGAATTGAGCATCTCTACCATACAGGGCTTCTGAGCCGTATGCGATCATTGGTATGAGTTTTGCCCTGATTTCTTCTAAGAGGGCTTTTGAGGCGGACCCAGGCAGGTGCTTTGCCAGTTTTCTGAAGGCATGCACAAGAGATCCTGCCTTGTTACAAATGTACTTTTTGTGCTGTGGAAAGGATCCTCTACTCTCGATTTGGATGCCCAGGTACATGTAAGGGCTGTCTTTGGGGAGCTTGCTGCTATTTAGGAATCACTCACTGTTTTTTCTAAATGTTGTTCCCTATTATCATTGTTTTAGTCTTCTGTAAGTCGTACTACTCGTAACTGAGCAGTTATGCTGTGCATACTTCTCTAAGGGGGAGTGGTGGTTGATCGTGCTTTGGGAACATGCCGCTTTGCCTTACTTGCCGCCCCAGTCTTTTAATTGTTATCTTTTTATTTTGGGTTGTGTTGCTTTTAGTTAAGCGACTATGTGGTGCATGCCTTTTTTAGGGGGAAATGGATTAGAGTATATTTCGGTAAAACCACCCTAACTTAGCAAATATGAGGTGAGACTCTGGGCTTTACATAGGGTGGTTAATATGATGGTCACTATTTACATTTCTTATCGTCTTTCTTGTTTATATTATAGACCATCAACAACAGTTCCTGCACACATATTTTGCATTGGAACTGATAAGGCTTGGGTTTGCAGTATACGGTTTTGGGGCTGGTGATATGATATTTATGTAAGTATTGGAGCCTCTTTCTTGTAACATCATGACCATTTTCTAACCAGTATCACATGAGGATGGTGTCCTGTGAACATGGGTCTAGCCATATATTGTGGGTAGAACTTATAGTCATAGATTTGAGGGCACATAGGACATTTTATGGAAATGTTTTTTTTTATGGAAATATATTTTGGCGGCTAATTGAGGATAAATGTAACACTTGCTTGTAAGTCATAGTGGGGTGATCATCACTCTTTCATGCAGCTCTTGTTCGCTCTTATTTAGATGGGGTTATTTGACGTTTTGACTGAGTACTAATCATGTGTCAGTAGGGACTCTATGAAAATGTATTATGGTTATTTCTGCTCTTCCAGGAGATTGAACCGGGCGATCATCATTTGGCGTGCAAGGTCTTAACCTAATTGCACGCCTTGCCCCTCCATCTACTGTATTCGACACCCTTGCCTTTCATATATATATATATTTTTTTTTAACATCGATAGCGTTGAGGAACATTGCTTAAACTTCTGATATGAAGTAAGTATTTTTGTTCCAATCTTTGTACTCGGTGACTCAGTAGTTATTTTTTGTGTATAAACCTTCATCTATTTCATTGTAGGTATTCGGGATAACCGTGAATTAGATGGGGAACGAGAGATAGGCAATTTCTCTGGTTATCCCTTTGACCTTTCTTCTTTGTGGTGATTGACCTCTTTAAAGTTATCTGCGGTGGGTACCTTTATTTGTCCACTTGCACCTTCTTAGTGAAAGGAATTTCTAGAACTGTTAAGTTAATGATTAAATCGTGGTTTCTTGTCCTGAGTTCTTGTATGATGACCACATCCTTGCTTTATTTTTTGGTATCTATTTTTCCTTACCTTTCCCGTTCTTTCTCAGTGATTCCATTTATCTAGTTTCTTTTAGGATGCCTCTAGCTAATATTGTTTTTGAAATATTCATTGAAATTAGTTTTTCTTATTGACATATTGTAAATATAAGTAAAATGTACAGAAATGCTGTTCACATTTTGAACTTGTAAATATTTAAAATAAGTCTGTCTGTCTTTTAGTATGTCTGTGTTCTCTTTTTGCTTTTTGTATATAGGATTATCAATATAGCCTTTTGGCTAAAAGCATTAATCTTTTAAAATGTATGTGTATCATGTTATGTATTGTTTGGTTTATGTTCACTGATGTTTATACATCTGTCTGTTTAAATTAACAGCCCTGAAGAAGTCCTCTAGTAGGACGAAACGCGTCGGCTGTGGCTGTATCACTGTGAAAATTTGATGCATATGACTACGTTTTAAAAAAGAACATTTGGATTAAAAAGAAATTTTGAATACTATTTGTATTGTACATAGATTATATTTTTGTACTTTCATATTTTGTAACTAATGTGTGGTGCACCTGTGCTTGTGTTTTACATTGTTATGATCCCATGAGGATTTGCATTGTGACGGTGGGTGCGTTCCAGTGTGCACACAAACCTCAAGAAGAACAGAGGGTTAATAATACTAGAGGGATAGCAGCTCAGGTGCTGTAGCTTTTGAGGGTTCCACTGTCAGATTTTGGTTCAAGTATTTTGACCTCTTGTTTAGCACTGACCTGCCCTGAAAATTTATATATACAATCAGTCCCTTTTAGAATTTTTAAAAAAAATTATTGAGGTGATGCCAGGCTTTAAAGACAGGCGACAGGAACTAGCTCAGGATTTATTTGCCTCCAGTTCCAAACCAGGAGGCACAACTGTGAATGTTCCAAAAACAGAGGGCTTAAAAGCTAAATTCCAAAAACTGGAAAAACAAAAAAAACATGAGATGTCCAGATGGTGGGACGGCACCACTCTGGAAAAATATATTGAAAATGAGAAAATTGTTGGAGGCCTCAGAATTTTAATTTTCCCTACCTTTGAGGACCTCGACAAGGACTCCCTGGAGGATTGGGAGGGAAATCTCCGCATTGCATCATTCAATATGATGCGCATTTTAATTAAGAACGCGGAGAAAAAGGGCATAAAATTGCAACAAGAAATAGAGGAACTAGAAAAAGAGGTAGCAACATATGAATTAAAGGATGTGGTGAAGAAAAATTATGCCATATTAGATGAGATCCTTGAAGGCCACCAAATTTATTTGCGGGATAAAAAGGTGAAAAAAATCAGAAGGGATGATAAGGATTATAAAGATGGGAGCGCTCTACACTTTCTCCCACAAATATGATAATGTCAAAATCCCAGGAGAGGGCAAAAGACCCCGTGAGGACACTCTGGAATTAACTTCTGCGAGTAGTATAACGTCTCTCTCCTCTGTGGCCAGTTCGGTCCCAACAGAAGAATTAACTGGGATAACTGAGACTGACAACAGGTCAAATTTTTTATTAGAAATGGAAAGGCTCAGACTGGGGGCAAGATCAACACCCAAGGATCAAACACAAGAAGGGGTGGTAGGAGATGGCAGGCGAACAAACAGAAACAACAAAAAAGCAAGACAAGAGCCAGTAGGCAGGTGGACCAGATCAAAGAAAATAGAGACTCTGAGAGATTAAGTATGAATGGGAAGAATGATGTACGGGAATTAATGATTGTCAATCTCTCTGAAAAAGTTTTAACTGACGATGATGTCTCTGTATTAAGCAAAGGACTTGGATTTTGCCCAAATCAGATGGGCAATAATGTTGATATTTTTGTGGACATGTCTAAATTTGTAAGATCATTAAAATTGAAGGACCACCTCTTGCGTAATCCGTCCATTTGTACCAAACCTTTGGAGGAACGTGTCCCTCCTTCATATACTGTAACGGAAATAAATGTTATTCAAATGATGATGTCTATTGAACATGAAACACCAATTGAGGTAGACCTGATCAGAAATTAATTGGAAATTGCTGAGGATGTGTCATTGGATAGTGGTTTAAAACCAAAATCTAAATATATTCCGATGGGTACACACCCTAATATAGACCTTTTTCAGGACAGGGTGACACAGGGCTTTTACAAACTCCTAGAACACCCCACCCCCCCAAATTTGAAAAATTACAATCTTACTGCAGGTGAGAATAAAGCTCTAAAGGGACTCAAATCGGAACCCTCAATTGTTATTCGTGAAGCAGATAAAGGGGGAAATGTGGTGATTATGGAAAGATCTAGCTACATGAAGGAGATAGATCGCCAATTGACGGACACATCCTGTTACGCCAAACTCCCAGGGAACCCCATCAAGTCCTTAGGAACACATATTAATATGAGACTCGTTGAGTGGCGGGAGACTGGTCTATTAAGTGAAGAGGAGTGTAGATACTTGACGGTTTCGGAACCCACGTTTCCGTGCATCTACATTTTACCAAAAATACATAAGGGAGGCCCCTTTCCACCAGGTCGTCCCATTATCTCCGGGGTAAACTCTCCTACGGAGAGACTATCAGAGTACGTGGATCACTATATACAGCCCCTAGTACAAAACTTGCCGGCTTATATTAAGGACACTAAGGACATCTTGGGAAAATTTGAAGGCTTGGCATGGTCTGAGAGCCTCATGTTTGTCATTATGGACGTGACAAGCCTTTATACATGCATCAAAAAAGATTTTGGAATAAAGGCGTTACAATTCTTCTTGGGACAAAGGACAGCAGACCATTATTCACATAATGAGTTCTTGCTGGAAATGACATAATTCTATCTAAAAACTTTTTTCTTCATGACTCACAATGGTTTCACCAGATCCAGGGCACGGCAATGGGCTCCAGGTTTGCTCCCGCTTATGCTGGGCTCTTCATGGGCTGGTATGAGTGGGAGCATGCCTGGGGTCGCCGTGCTGCTGGGTGGATGGAGCATGTTATTTTCTGGGGCAGGTACATTGATGATGTTATTATGCTTTGGGATGGGCCTGCCCCGGTACTTTTGGAATATCATGCATATCTAAATGGGAACCCGTATAATGTGAGATTTACAATCAGCTATAGCAGTGAATCAATTGACTTCCTGGATGTCACCTTTTTAGTGCATGACAACCATATTCAGAGTCGCACTCATAGGAAAAGTACAGCATGCAACAGCACATTGCATTTTCAAAGCGCACATCCTCATCATGTGATTGATAACATCCCTTATGGGGAGATGATTCGGATGAGACGCAATTGCAGCATGGAGGACTCCTTTATCCAGAACATCAGGGAAACTGAACAGCGTTTCTTGGCAAGGGGGTATCCATGTCAGACTCTGATTAAAGCACACAATAGAGTTATGACTGTCCCTAGGGCAATCACCCTAACAACAAACCCAGTAAAAAAGACTAAAAAGGCACCTCTCTCATTTAACACCCAGTACAATACTCACAGCAGCAGGGTATATAATGTCCTGCGGAAACATTGGCATTTGTTGACGAACATACCAAGTCTTCATGGAACCTTGGACATTAAACCTAAGATTACATATAGAAGGGGACAGAATTTACGGAACATGTTATGTCCAAGTTATGTCACCACACCCAAAGCCGATAATTGGCTTTCGTCGTCTACCACGGGCTTCTATACATGTAGCGAATGTAGTGTGTGTGGATTGGGAAGGAATAAGACCAAAACCTTTAGTTTTAACACCAAACGGATATACAACATCAATTACTTTATCAATTGCAAAACAAAATATGTGATGTATATATTGGGCTGCCCATGTAATAAGATCGATGTGGGCAGCACCAAAAGAGCTTTAAAAACAAGAATCCAGGAGCACATTCGCGCTCTTTGAAATGGAGATCTTAGATATCCGCTCACATACCACATGCAGGAGAATCATGGAGGCAGTGAGGAATTTTGGTTTATGGGGATTGACCACATCCCAGTCCACCCTAGAGGAGGGAATTGAGAACTTGCCCTGAGAAAAAACGAAGCTGGGTGGATATGTAGGCTTCGGTGCGTAGAATTGGGGCATAATAGTGAGGATGAAATGCACTATTTTCTGTAGAGAAACTCCCATTCACTCTTATAATGCCGTAGGCTTCTTCCCTGAGGACCTCCAGTTTTCCTCCCCCTTATTTTGAGTTAATATGGTTTGGATCTGCCATTGGGAGTTATATTTATATTGAATGCATCTTCATTTCTTCTAAAGTTGGGTTTGTACCCACTGGGGATATCTAAGAATAACTGAAAAAGGATCTTGGCCTAGAAAAAGGTCATACTATTCATGAGCAGCTTTTCTCTTTTTCCCTTTGTTTCTTTGGGATTGTAATATGGTTCTTCTTCCCTTTTTCTTTCTTTATTGCTCCTCTGTCTCTGGTCTTGTTTATTTTTCTTGTTCTGTCTTACTTTTTGATCTGCTACAAATTGTTTCTTACAATTGTTGGGGATGGGGTGGAGCCCGCTTTAATGGGGCTGTCATCCCGCGTTCTCTGAGACTTTGCAGTCACGTTGTATTTCGTGGACATAGCAAGGACCCATACTATGGTTAATACATTATGTGGTGATGGAGTGAATTTTGCTTCAATAGGGTAGTTATCCTTGTGCCCCCTTCTTTCCAATAGTGAGGTTGGATTTCATGAACACAGTGAGTATTTTTGCGCTGTGATACCATTCTATAAGGCTTTTGTATCATCCATGGTCCGTTTTTATGTAGGATCATGCTGGCACCAATTTAGTGACATTTTTGAAAACTGCACGGCATGTCACTTTTCCGATCCTGATACCCGTTTCCAAGATGGCCGCCACGATTTATCCACATATATATCTTCACTTTTGGATAAGGTATGCCCCGGAGGGCATTACTTACAGGTTAGATTGTTGTTCCATGTACCCTGGGAATTTGCCCGATCTGGACAAGATAGGATTCCTGTATTGTGTTAGGTATTGGCTGATCCGGAGGCGATTTTGGTTTTGGGCGCGTATATAAATATAATGAAAAATAAGAATAATAAATAATAATTTTCCTCGTATTGACTTTATACTGCTTATTTTCTTGGGGGTACTTATTGTATTCATATGCTCGGGTAAGCTTGCACTGGATCGTGGTTTGGAAGTTACTTTTAGAGCATACGTGCGCTGTTAATATTATTGTCATTATAAGATGGCCGCCATGAAATACAGCCTAGTTTGTCTCTTTTCAAAAGACATCTTCTGATGAGACTCAGCTGTTTACAATTTACTTTGAGTGCCGCGAGTATTTAAATCGGCTCGGGCAAGTAATTGGTCCCCCGTCCTTCTTGCCGTGACGTCTGGCGTGTTGGAAACTTGTTGATAGCCTCATACCGGTAAGCTTTATTAGGGAACACACTGTCTCGCTTGATTGTCGCCCCATTTCCTTATTCTTCTTATTTTTTATATATATACTTTCTCCTTTTGGTCGTACTACTCGTAACTGAGCAGTTATGCTGTGCATACTTCTCTAAGGGGGAGTGGTGGTTGATCGTGCTTTGGGAACATGCCGCTTTGCCTTACTTGCCGCCCCAGTCTTTTAATTGTTATCATTTTATTTTGGGTTGTGTTGCTTTTAGTTAAGCGACTATGTGGTGCATGCCTTTTTGAGGGGGAAATGGATTAGAGTATATTTCGGTAAAACCACCCTAACTTAGCAAATATGAGGCGAGACTCTGGGCTTTACATAGGGTGGTTAATACGATGGTCACTATATACATTTCTTATCGTCTTTCTTGTTTATATTATAGACTATCAACAACAGTTCCTGCACACATATTTTGCATTGGAACAGATAAGGCTTGGGTTTGCAGTATACGGTTTTGGGGCTGGTGATATGATATTTATGTAAGTATTGGAGCCTCTTTCTTGTAACATCATGACCATTTTCTAACCATTATCACATGAGGATGGTGTCCTGTGAACATGGGTCTAGCCATATATTGTGGGTAGAACTTATAGTCATAGATTTGAGGGCCTATAGGACTTTTTATGGAAATGTTTTTTTTTATGGAAATGTATTTTGGCGGCTAATTGAGGATAAATGTAACACTTGCTTATAAGTCATAGTGGGGTGATCATCACTCTTTCATGCAGCTCTTGTTCGCTCTTATTTAGATGGGGTTATTTGACGTTTTGACTGAGTACTAATCATGTGTCAGTAGGGACTCTATGAAAATGTATTATGGTTATTTCTGTTCTTCCAGGTGATTGAACCGGGCGATCATCATTTGGCGTGCAAGGTCTTAACCTAATTGCATGCCTTGCCCCTCCATCTACTCTATTCGACACCCTTGCCTTTCATGTATATATATATATATATATGTTTTTAACATCGATAGCTTTGAGGAACATTGCTTAAACTTCTGATATGAAGTAAGTATTTTTGTTCCAATCTTTGTACTCGGTGACTCAGTAGTTATTTTTTGTGTATAAACCTTCATCTATTTCATTGTAGGTATTCGGGATAACCGTGACTTAGATGGGGAACGAGAGATAGTCAACTTCTCTGGTTATCCCTTTGACCTTTCTTCTTTGTGGTGATTGACCTCTTTAAAGTTATCAGCGGTGGGTACCTTTATTTGTCCACTTGCACCTTCTTAGTGAAAGGAATTTCTAGAACTGTTAAGTTAATGATTAAATCGTGGTTTCTTGTCCTGAGTTCTTGTATGATGACCACATCCTTGCTTTATTTTTTGGTATCTATTTTTCCTTACCTTTCCCGTTCTTTCTGTTGTTTCCTCTTCTCAGTGATTCCATTTCTCTACTTTTTTAGGATGCCTCTAGCTAATATTGTTTTTGAAATATTCATTGAAATTAGTTTTTCTTATTGACATATTGTAAATATAAGTAAAATGTACAGAAATGCTGTTCACATTTTGAACTTGTAAATATTTAAAATAAGTCTGTCTGTCTTTTAGTATGTCTGTGTTCTCTTTTTGCTTTTTGTATATAGGATTATCAATATAGCCTTTTGGCTAAAAGGATTAATCTTTTAAAATGTATGTGTATCATGTTATGTATTGTTTGGTTTATGTTCACTGATGTTTATACATCTGTCTGTTTAAATTAACAGCCCTGAAGAAGTCCTCTAGTAGGACGAAACACGTCGGCTGTGGCTGTATCACTGTGAAAATTTGATGCATATGACTACGTTTTAAAAAAGAAAACTTGGATTAAAAAGAAATTTTGAATACTATTTGTATTGTACATAGATTATATTTTTGTACTTTCATATTTTGTAACTAATGTGTGGTGCACCTGTGCTTGTGTTTTACATTGTTATGATCCCATGAGGATTTGCATTGTGACGGTGGGTGCGTTCCAGTGTGCACACAAACCTCAAGAAGAACAGAGGGGTAATAATACTAGAGGGATAGCAGCTCATGTGCTGTAGCTTTTGAAGGTTCCACTGTCAGATTTTGGTTCAAATAAAAAAAAACTATATTACTCACCTTAAGGTCGATATTCTGGTCACCGATATTCTTGACTTCGATATTCTGTCCCTACGATATTTAAAACGCAATATTAGTGTAGGTCGATAATAAAAAAATTGATATTATGTCTGCATACCGGATTTTTGGAGGTGAACTGGTTGCATGGCTAAAAAGGCTTCTGGCATCAAGTCAACTGATTTTGAGATAGAGTCCTTCCAGGCTAGCCTCTTCAAGTTCGATGTATGAGGGGTGGATTCTAGGATTTAAACTGCTTTGTGAGCTGGAATATCGAGGTTGATTTTGATGTATTCTGGAAAGTGATCACTTTCTGTAAGCTGGTCTATTTTAAAACATCAACTAGGGGGAACAGTGGCCCATTCACAAGTGCATAATTGAGAATCATCTTTGAGCTTGCCGTGCAATGTGTAGGGCATGGGTGCTGATCATCCTTCATTCTGCCATTGAGGACTCTTAAAGTGAGAAAGGCACAAGGATTTACCTAAATTGCCTTTCTTACATGTTTCGGCTTTACTTGGATGGGTATTCCCCCATTGTTAGTTAGTATCTCATCTGGTATGGATGAGGCAAAGAGGTCCATGTTTAAGGCCACCTGTGATCAGCTGATAGGAGTCCATGTGGGCAGCTGTTGACTCCGTTGACTCTGTTGTCAATGATTGTTAGGCACAAACTAGAGCATTTTTTTGTTTTCTCACAAGTTTTACATAAATGATCCTGATTAGAAGTTTAAAGGGCGGCCTCTGTGGTTTGATTTCTAACAATACCCTGTGCAATCAAGGGTCTGATGATTCCAATCTGGTAATTTATAGAGTTAGCTTGGAAGAGACATAGATTGAAATGCCTCCCTTTGGTCTACCTTTGCTGTTACTCTTGTTCCTTGGGGTGAGCAGTTCAATGAATCCGGTCAATGGCATTGAGTCGACTGTACAGGTCTCCTGGAAGATCAGTATGTCGAATGTTTGGAGACAGATAGAGAATAACGTCACTTAGTGTTGACTTCAGGCATCTGACATTCTAGGAGCCCTTGGGCCCACGCATGTTTGGAATCAATCTTACATGGGTAGTAACAAGGCTGAAGGCAGCTGATGCAGCAGAAAGCTTAGCAAATTTCCATCTCACTACAATTTTTTCCATTCATCTACATCACCGCGCCGATAAACATATCACTTCTCCTAGTTTCACCAATTATGCAACTTGGTCCTCCAATGGATCTTTTTGTTGGGCTAACAGGGGCTTGGATATTTAGAGAACATGAAGCAATTTTCTTATGAGGACCTGAAATAAAGAAATTCCAAATATATGCCTATTTCATCAACAATACACCATTGCATTAATGCACATACCTTAAGTTAAAAATTCTTTAACCCCAAAAATGACACACATACGAAAATGATTGTTCATGGAAAACAATTATCCAAAAGCCTCAATTTGAATGGTCACAACATGAAATTGCATTACATAATCAGATTTAATAGCAATTAATTAGTACAAATAGCCACACAATATAGCACAGATTCAAACAGGAAAATTTGCTGGTTGCCTAGAAAGAGAGAAAAAACATGAGAAAATCGAGACTCAGCGTTTAGATCATACAAACCAAATATGATTGAGATATTGTGCGTCTTTGATAGGGATCTGAATAAGTCAGTACTGAAGCACAGCGTGCCATAGAAAGGAGTCAGTTAACCCTTTAGCCGAAAGGTTATTCCCTGCTCAACTTTACCAGCTGGCAAAGTGCAGGTTCCAGGACAGTCAGGAAAGTTCAGTTCAAAGGTTTGGCATTAAGTGAAAATCAAAGGTCAGTCTGACAGCATGCCAGGCATGGAAATTGAAAAATGACAGCCAGCCCTGACTCCTCCTCCAAGGGGCAATTATACTTCCAAAAGTTCACGGTTTACAACCACAAAATATTCTTTCTATCAGCCCATACGTTTTCCATTGGTTGTTCAAGATGGGCTGCTCATGGTGTGAACAATACCTCCCTAAAAATCCAGAAGCATTAAGTAATCCTTTTGCAAATTCATTAAGTTCCAATTATATTATATTTCCATTTTTTCCTCAAAAGTAAGAAACTTCACTTTGCTCACAGTCTGTCTGTTCCCAGGCGCTCTCTCTGGGTTTGCTATAGTAGTGACACATTTCTGTAGAATATGTCGCTAAATCAAAAGTGAGTCCATTGTTGTAAAATACAGAAAAGAAACTTCACGAAAAGTTATCACAGCATCTAAAGTGACTACTTCAGAAAAAGAGAAAAGCATCTGAGGCCTACATGAAATTTCACTGAATCATTACCACGTTATGATTAATGCAAAACACACATTAATATAAGTATTTAGATTTTCTTAATTAATTCAATCATTATTCTTCTTAAAGGTTATATGTCAATATTAGGCACTACTAAAAATATAATTTGCATGTTTATCAATTTCAAAGCAAATATTTAACGTGCCATTCTGAAGTTCATGTTTGTATCACATAATGTTCGAATAAGCTGCAGGTTTACATACTATCGATTATTTCTGAATTAATAATTTCAGATGCTTTATTATGCAGACAAAGTCACCACACTTTCTATGTTAATTAGGTTTAATCTCTCAAACACGTGATTTCATGCATAGATAAATAGTCATTGTTTCTCTCTCTTTGTTTATGTTTTCACATTTCCATTTTTCAAACACTTCTGTATGCATTTACAATGCAGTATGAGATCTCATGTTTTTTTACTTAGCCAGTTTTACATGTTTTCATCAAAAATATTATTGTAAATTACTTTTATTAGTGAGAATTGATAGAGGCAACTGTCATTTAATATTTACGCTCCATCACGGCCAAGACCAGGACGAGGTGAGGGACGAGGTGAGGGAGCCTGATGTGGGGAGTATGGGCAAGTGAAAGGGAGGCGGAGGGTAGTCTTCTGGAAGGTTGGTGGCAGCTCAGGTGGTGGTTAATGAATGCAGGCCCTTGGTTGTGTAATGCCTTGTGTGCGTGGGTCAGCAACTTCAATTGGCATCTCTTCTGTAAGGGGAGCCAGTGGAGGTGCCTGAGGTGGAATGTGATGTGGGTTAGTCAGGAAAGACAGAGGATGAGTCTTGCTGTTGTGTTCTCTATGGTCTAAAGTCACTGTAGGAGGTCTGAAGTGATTCCTACGTAGAGGGCGCTGCGGTAGTCTATTCGGTTAGTGATGAGGGTTTGCGTTATGGCACATCTAATGTGTAGGGGTAGCCACTTGAAGATCTTCTGTAGTATGCGCAGAGTGAGGTAGCAGGTGAAGGAGACGGCACTGATCTGTGATTTCATGGTGAGCTTGTTGTAAATGATGATTCCGAGGTTTCTGGCGTGGTTGGAGGGAGTGGTTGCGGTTCATAGATTTGATGGCCACCACGTGTCATTTCATTTTTGCTGCTGTTGCTACAGATCAGTACTTCTTTCTTGTCTTTGTTCAGCTGCAGGTAGTTATTCTTCATCCAGTCGGTAATGATTGTCATGCATCTGTTTAAGTTGGTTCTGGTGGTGGTGAGGTTGTCGGTGAGTGAGAGGATGAGTTGGGTGTTGTCTGCTTAGGAAATTATATTGAGACCATGGGATCTGACAATGTTGGCCAGCAAAGTCATTAACCCCTTCGCTGCTAGGCCTTTTCCCCCCCTGTGCTAAGCCTTTTTTTGGCTATTTGGGGTAGTTCGCGCTTAGGCCCCTGTAACTTTTTGACCACATAAGGTATCCACGCCAAATTTGTGTCCTTTTTTCCAACATCAAGGGGATTCTAAAGGTACCCAGAGTTTGTGGATTCCCCTGGAGGGGACCCAGAAATTAGCCAAAATACAGCTAAATGTTGATTTTTTGGGAAAAAATGCGAAAAAAGGGCTACAGATGAAAGCGTCTGGTTTTTTCCCTGCAAATGGTATCAAAAAAGGGGATGTGGTGCTGAAATCACCATCTTCCCATATTTCAGGGACAAGCAGACTTTTGTCAGAAAACCAACATTTTTTACACAGTTTTGGCATTTTTCTGGGACATAGCCTATTTTTGCTATTTTTTGTGCTTTTAACCTCCTTCCAGTTAATGGTAGAAATGGGTATGAAATCAATAATGGATCCTGGAAAGATATACATTTCTGAAAAGTAGACAAGATTCTAAATTCAGCAAGGGGTAATTTGTGTAGATCCTTCAAGTTTTCTTTATAGAAACAAACAGTTAAATATAGGAAAAATTGAAAATTAGTAAAAAAAACAGCCATTTGTGTCAACGTTTTCACCTGTAACTTCTTCTAATTATGACAGCTATTTGAAAGCAATATACCGTTACATCCGCTGGACCTTTCTGGTTGTGGCGATATATAGGACTTGTAGGTTCACCAAGAACCCGACGAACCCAGAGCCAATATCTGAGCAGCGTCTTGCAATGTTTTTTTATTATGTACCGGGTATATAGTAATTATTCCGGGAAAATTTATACATGGAAAAATCGGTATGAAAGACACCTATGTATTTCTGAAATGGGAACAAAATATAGAGTTTAGAAACAGTAGATATTTGCACATTTCCAAAATTGGGAGTACCCATACTAGCATGAGAATTATAGGTCATTTTTCAAAATGACTTCTTTTTACACATTGTCTTTCATTTGGAAGGCAGAAATGCATCGAAAGTCAATAGGTAATAACAGTTGCTCTACAATTCTGTGTTACCCTATGTCTCCCGATAAAAATGGTACCTCACTTGTTTGGGTAGGCCTAGTGCCCGCGACAGGAAACGGCTCAAAACGCAACGTGGACACACCACATTTTCACAGTGAAAAATGACCCTTTTTTTGCAAAGTGCCTAGCTGTAGTTTTGTAACCCTACCTCTGCCGGCACCTAGGGAAACCTAGCAAACCTATACATTTTTGAAAACTAGACACCCAGGGAAATCCAGGATGGGGTGACTTGACTGCCTCTCACCAGGTTCTGTTACCCAGAATCCCTTGCAAACCTAAAGAAATGTAAAAAAAAACACATTTTCCTAACATTTTTGTGGTGGAAAGTTCTGGAATCTGCGTGGATCCACAAATTTCCACACACCCCGCGTTCCCCAAAGTCTTCCAAGAAAAATTGTACCTCACTTGTGTGGGTAGGCCTAGTGCCCGCGACAGGAAACGGAGCAAAACGCAACGTGGACACACCACAATTTCACAGTGAAAAATGACCCTTTTTTGGCAAAGTGCCTAGCTGTAGTTTTTGAACCCTAGCTCTGCCGGCACCTAGGGAAACCTAGCAAACCTATACATTTTTGAACACTAGACACCCAGGGGAATCCAGGATGGGGTGACTTGACTGCCTCGCACCAGGTTCTGTTACCCAGTATCCCTTGCAAACCTAAAACATTGTCCAAAAAAACAAATTTTTCTCACATTTCTGTGGTGGAAAGTTCTGGAATCTGCGTGGATCCACAAATTTCCACCCACCCCGAGTTCCCCAAAGTCTTTCGAGAAAAATGGTACCTTACTTGCATGGGTGGGTCAAGTACCCGCGACAGGCAAGGGCCCAAAACCTATTGAGGCAACATCAAAATTACCTATCACAAACCAACCTGGTTTTGCAAGGGGGGTCCCATGACTTTTTGGCCCAGAGCTCGGCGGCCACCTAGGGAAACCTACCAAACCCACACATTTCTGAAAACTAGACACCCGGGGGATTCCAGGGAGGTATGGCTTGCGTGGATCCCCCAATGTTTTCTTACCAGAATCCCCTGCAAACCTGAAATTTAGCTGAAAAAAATCTCTTTTTTCACTCATTTTTGTGTGGGAAAGTTGTGGCATCACCGGGCTGACACAAATTTCCTACCACCCAGTGTTCCCCCAGGTCTCCCGATAAAAATGGTGCCTCACTTGTGTGGGAGGCCCAAGTACCCACAACAGGCAAGGGCCCAAAACGTATTGAGGCGACATCAAAATTGCCTAAAACAAAACGACCTGGTTTTGCAAGGGGGGTCCCATGACTTTTTGGCCTGGGGCTCGGCGGCCACCTAGGGAAACCTACCAAAACTACACATTTCTGAAAAGTAGACACCCGGGGGATTCCAGGGAGGTATGGCTTGCGTGGATCCCCTAATGTTTTCTTACCCAGAATCCCCTGCAAACCTAAAATTTAGCTGAAAAAATCAATTTTTTCACACATTTTTGTGTGGGAAAGTTGTGGCATCACTGGGCTGACACAAATTTCCTACCACCCAGCATTCCCCTAGGTCTCCCGATAAAAATAGTGCCTCACTCGTGTGGGAGGCCCAAGTACCCACAACAGGCAAAGGCCCAAAACGTATTGAGGCGACATCAAAATTGCCTATCACAAAACAACCTGGTTTTGCAAGGGGGGTCCCATGACTTTTTGGCCCGGGGCTCGGCGGCCACTTAGGGAAACCTACCAAACCCACACATTTCTGAAAACTAGACACCCGGGGGATTCCAGGGAGGTATGGCTTGCATGGATCCCCCAACGTTTTCTTACCCAGAATCCCCGGTAAACCTGAAATTTAGCTGGAAAAATCACTTTTTTCACACATTTTTGTGTGGGAAAGTTGTGGCATCACCAGGCTGACACAAATTTCATACCTCCCTGGATCCCCCGGGTGTCTAATTTTCAGAAATGTATGGGTTTGGTAGGTTTCCCTAGCTGGCCGCTGAGCACGGGGCTAGAAATCCAGGTGACCCCCCTTGCAAAACCAGGTCGTTTTGTGATAGGCAATTTTGATGTCGCTCCAATACGTTTTGGGCCCTTGCCTGTCGCGGGTACTTGACCCACCCACACAAGTGAGGTACCATTTTTCTCGGAAGACTTTGGGGAACGCGGAGTGGGTGGAATTTTGTGGATCAACGCAGATTCCGGAACTTTCCACCACAGAAATGTGAGGAAAATGTGTTTTTGTTGATAAATCTTTAGGTTTGCAAGGGATTCTGGGTAACAGAACCTGGTGAGAGCCAGTCAAGTCACCCCATCCTGCATTCCCCTGGGTGTCTAGTATTCAAAAATGTACAGGTTTTCTAGGTTTCCCTATGTGCCGGCTGCGCTAGGGCCTAAAATCCACAGGTAGGCATATTGCTAAGAACAAATCTGTGCCTAGTCGGATTTCTGCTGCCCTGGGGGGGATATCGGGGGGTGGGGTTGACCCGATATGCCCCCAAGGGGGGCAGAAACACTGTGGCTATTTTTTTGGGGGGTGGGGGCATTCGTATGTCCATTCTGGGCAGCCCCCACGCATAAAAAAAGCCAGCGTATCGTTGGCATCTAGTGGGCTTTTTGCCCCCCCGGGGGGCAGATTGGGGGCTACTGCCCCCATCTTCCCCCCAAGGGGGCAGAAAGGCTGTCATTTTTACGTGTGGGGGTGGGGGCATTGGTATGCCCATTTTGGGCAGCCCCCACCCTAATTAAAATGTGCCCAAAAAAATCCCTGGCGTCTAATGGGCTTTTTGCCCCCATCTGCCACCCAGGGGGGGCAGGAAGGCTGTAATGTTTGTGGGGGAGGGGGTGGGGGCATGGGCATGCCTTTTTTGGGCAGCCCCCACCCTAACTCAAATTTGCCCCAAAAAAATCCCTGGTGACTAGTGGGCTTTTTGCCTACCCCCCGGGGTGCATATTGGGGGCTAATGCCCCCATCTGCCCCCCAGGGGGGGCAGAAAGCCTACTAGACGCCAGGGATTTTTTTGGGCAAATTTTAATTAGGGTGGGGGCTGCCTCAAAACGGCATGCCAATGCCCCCACCCTAATTAAAATTTGCCCAAAAAAATCCCTGGTGTCTAGTGGGCTTTTTGCCCTCCCCGGGGTGGCAGATTGGGGGCTGCTGCCCCATCTGCCCCCCAAGGGGGGCAGGAAGGCTGTAATTTGTGCGGGGGAGGGGGTGGGGGCATGGGCATGCCTGTTTTGTGCAGCCCCCACCCTAATTCAAATTTGCCCAATTAAATGCCTGGCGACTAGTGGGCGTTTTGCCCCCACCGGGGGTGCAGATTGGGGGCTAATGCCCCCATCTGCCCCACAGGGGGGGCAGAAAGCCTACTAGACGCCAGGGATTTTTTGGGGCAAATTTTAATTAGGGTGGGGGCTGCCCAAAACAGGCATGCCAATGCCCCCACCCTAATTAAAATTTGCTGAAAAAAATCCCTGGCGTCTAGTGGGCTTTTTGCCCCCCCGGGGGGGCAGGAAGGCTGTAATTTTTGTGGGGGAGGGGGTAGGGGCATGGGCATGCCCGTTTGGGCAGCCCCACCCTAATTCAAATTTGCCCCAAAAAGATCCCTGGCGTCAAGTGGGCTTTCTGCCCCCGAAGGGAGCAGATTAGGGGCCAATGCCCCATCTGTCCCCCAGGGGGGGCAGAAAGGCTGTAATGGAGATGGGGGGTGGGGGCATTGGCGTGCCCGTTTCGGGCAGCCCCCACCCTAAAACAAATTGCACAAATAAAAATCCCTGGCGTCAAGTGGGCTTTCTGCCCCCCAGGGGGGGGAGAAAGGCTGTAATGGTGGCGGGGGGTGGGGGCATTGGCGTGCCCATTTCGGGCAGACCCCACCCTAAAAAAAATGGTGCAGCAAAAAAATCCCTGGCGTTTAGTGGGCTTTCTGCCCCCCCAGGGGGGCAGAAAGGCTGTAATGGTGGCGGGGGTGGGGGCATTGGCGTGCCCATTTCGGGCAGCCCCCACCCTAAAGAAAATGCACCAAAAAAAATCCCTGGTGTTTAGTGGGCTTTCTGCCCCTCGGGGGGGCAGATTGGGGGTTACTGCCCCACCTGCCCCCCGGGGGGGCACAAAGACTGAATTGTGCCCAATAAATTATGGGGGGAACAAAGGCCCTTGCCCAAGGGGCCGCCCCCCCCTCCCTGGTATTTAGGGGTGGATCCCTGCTTGGCAATCGCCCCACTGGGGAGGGGTACCATTGGAAAGGGGAGATTCTCCCCTTTACCAATGATACCTCTCCCGTCTTTCTACGTGCTCAGGGGGCTGAGATAGCCCCCATGAGCACATAGAAAGTGAAACTGAAATGAGCCTAAAGGCTCATTTCAGTTTCGGTTTCTGTACAATGACGACAGCGCGACGTGCGCGCTGATCGTCATTGCACAGAAACCAAGGAGGGGGCCTCGGGAGCTGGGGAAGCACTTCCCCAGCTCCCGAGGTCACATGGGAGTAATAGAAATCCCTCTGCTGCCTGCAGCAGAGGGATTTCGTGCCCCTGGCCTCATGACGGAATGCTTCCGTCATGAGCACAGGGGCACCGATGCTCATGACGGAACCATTCCGTCATGAGCATCGAAGGGGTTAAGCATTGAAGAGTGTGTGGCTGAGGGATGAGCTGTGGAGGACACTGCAAATGATCTCCTTGATTCAGAGGTGAAATGTGGGAGGTGGATCCCCTGGGTTCTTCCGATGAGGAAGAAGGTGATCCATCTGAGCGTGTCCCCTTGGATGCCAATGTGTTGGAGTCTTTTGATCAGCATGTGGTGGGATACAGTGTCAAAGGCTGCTGAAAGCTCAAGCAGGATCAAAGCTGCTGTTTCTCCTCAATCAGATGTTGTCGGTGGCTGCGAGCAGGGCGGTTTCTGTGCTGTGATTGCTGCGGAAGCCAGATTGGGAGGCATTGAGTAGCTGGTTCTGCTCCAGTTGTGTCATGAGTTGACTGTTGATGATCTTTTCCAGTACGTTTGCTGGGAATGGGAGCTGGGAGATTGGGCAATAGTTTTTAAGTTTGTGGGGGTCGGTGTAGGGTGTTTTGAGTATTGGTCTGACTTTTGTGTGTTTCCAGACGTCAGGAAATGTTGCAGTGGTGATAGAGGTGTTGAGTAAGGTGATGAGTTCCTTCTCAATCATTCGGTTTCCAAGGTTGAAGTTGTGGTGCAGGGATTGGTCTGTGGGAGCTTCTGAGTGGATGGATTTCATGGTGAAGGAAGTGTACTATGTGGAGAGGATGTTCCAGGTGATCAGTGTGTGGTTTGTGTCTGCAACGGTTGTGGCGCATCTGTTGAGGAAGTCCGTAGGTGTGTGTTGGAGTTTGAAGTTTCTGTATATGCTTGCGGTCTTGTTGTGGAAGAAGTGAGCGACGTTATTGCACAGCTCCCGTGAGGGTATGATGTTGTTTTCCTTGGCAGCTGGGTTGGAGAACTTTTAATAATGTTGAAAAGCTCCTTGATGTTGTTGCCACTGGTTTCAATGCAAGCGGCAAGGGCTGTCTTTCTTGCACTCAGCAGGTGGTGGTAGAGGTTGAAAGTGGTCTTGAGGCTGCCCTGTCGGAGAGGTCCTTGCTGTTCGCCATCTCCTCTCCAAACTGTTTGCTGTCCTGTTTCGCTGTTATGAGTTCTTGGGTGTACCAGCTGGCCTTTTTGGAAGATTTTCTCTGGATATTGTTCTTGATGGGGCCGATGATATCTGCACAATTGGTGATCCGGGCTTTGAAGGTTTTCATGCCCTGTTCCAGGTTGGTGGCTTTAGCAGGGTTGGAGGGGTTGAGGGCCTTTGCCTAACTGGTCTCTGAGATTTTTATCCACCTCCGGTGGGGGGCATTGGTCATCTTGGGGTGGCAATGCAGGGGGTAGAGATGATGACGTGGACGATAGAGTGATCGGCCCATGTGAGTTCTGTGACATGGCTGTATTTGACTCGGTTGCTGGAGGTGAAAATTGGGTCCACCATGTGTCCTGCAGTGTGTGTATGGTTGTGGATGATCCAGGTCAATTCTAGGCTGCTCATACTGTCGAAGAGGTGAGCGGTGTTTTTGTCGTTAGGGCTGTCATGCGGAAATGTAGGTTGCCGAAGAAGATGTAGTCCTTGGAGTCTAAAGTTAGGGGTGCAATGAAGTATGCAATGGTGTTGCAGAAGCTGGAGCTCATGCCTGTAGGTCAGTATGCGAGGGTGCCTCCGATGGTTGTCTTGTTGTCTGTGTGGAGCTTGAAGCTGAGATGTTCCATGAGGGTTGTGGTACACTGTATGATCTCTGTGCGGATCACGGCTGTTCCTCCTCCCAGCTTGTTGGTGCTGTCCTGGTGAGTGATCCATCGGGGATTACAGTGGCAATGTCTGGGGGAGATGTGGGGTTGAGCCAAGTCTCCGAAAGGAAGACAATGTCAGGTGCGAGCGTCACCATGAGGTCCCATAATTCAGGTGAATGCTTGCATAGTGAGAGTATGTTGAGAATGGCACATGCAAGTTGGTGTTTTTGTTCAGGTGGTGTCTGTGGTGTGTTTGGGGTGGGGCTGGTTGATGGGCTTGTGAGTGTGCAGAGGCAGGTGAAGAGGCAGTAGGTGCATATGAAAGGTCCTACCGTTGAGCATGGGTCAGTGCAGTGGCAGTGTTTTTTGCCAGATCCCCAGTTGAGGGTGTAGAGCTCGGCGATGGTGTATCTTTGGGGGGTGGGAAGGACAGGTGTCATGGCGCTGGGTGCGGTCCAGGTGCAGATGGGCACAGACAGACTTGCCTTTGGCATGCCAGTAGTGCGTCCGCTGCACGGTCACTCTGCGTCCTGTATTAGGTAGGTCCTGCGGTGGGCAGGGATTCTGCAGGCGGGAAGAACGATGAGTGGGAAAACCCGGTCGGGAAAACCCAGCGGGAAAACCCAGGTAGCTGCGTTGCCACTGGATCCATCTAGAACAAGCAGGAACTGGAGGCCCAGGCAACTGGCAAGCTAGGTGTCCAGGTGCCAGGGTGTTAAGCTGAAAACTAAAAAAAATAAAAAAGGGCAATTTCCCTCATAGGAATAAATGGGGAACGGTGCTAAATTGTCAAAATATTTTTCTTTTTTAAGAAAATTGCGATACATGTAAAATGCTTTTTTATTAAATATCAAATGTTTAATTTATTTAATTGTACTTATTTTTAAATACTTAAGTGTTGTGTCTATTTATTTTTGTGTAAGATTTCATTGTAATGATTTTATTGTTTATTGAAAATTTTATTATTTTTTAATATTTTGTGAATATATTTATAATTTTTAGACGAATTGTGCTAATTTTCCAATTATGTATTCACTGTTATCTTATTATTTACTATTTAATGTAGTTAATAAATGAATACTCAAGTATTTAAATTAATACCTGGGTATACCTACAATTTCCCACCCATTACCCCTAGATCCATTACATTCCACCCCTTAAACTAGTTGTGTATACTTAATTTGAATCTGCGTAATCATGGTATAATGTTAAGAAAAAAACAATTAATTAATATTCCCACACATTGCCTATAGATTCTTTAAATGGCAGGCCTAATACATTGTTTTGTATATTTAAATACATATGCATATATTATTTGCAATATTAACTGAATGCACTAAATTAACACACAAGTATTTAAATTAATACCTTAATATTGAATCATTCCCCGCGGTGACTGCTAATTCCTTACATCCTGCTTCTGAACATTATTTTGTATACTTCTTTTAAATATGCATTTAAAATAGTTTTTCCAATAATATATGTATTCAATAAATTAATACTCTAGTATTTTAATTAACACCTGGGTATTACTACGCTTTCCAGTCAATTACCACTAACTCCCTTGAGTCACATTACTAAAAATAATTTTTGTTTACCTAAATTAAATATGCATTTATATTTTTTAACACTAAGGGGCCGATTCCGATTCCGGCCGGAAATCTCTCCGACCGAGCCAGACCCGGAGAGAATCCCGACCGAATCGGACCCTAGCAGTCTGACCGGACGAGTACGATGCATTCGCATGCTATCGGACTCGAGTCAGTTGGACTCCCATTGAAGTCAATGGGAGCCGGTCGTACAACGCGTACGCGGGCTCCCATTGACTCAATGGGTGCGAGGCGGGCAAGGGCGCCCCCTACAGCGTGTACGCATCCATGCGCATCGCGGCATACTTGCACAGGTAGGGGGGACCCATGGGTCCCCCCTGTGTGCGACTCGTGCGCCTACGCATACAGGGGGGTCCGACGCGGACCCCCAAAGTCCGGCTCCGACAGCTTTTTCGAGCCGGACGGCGCGAGTCGGTCGGACTGCTCGCGGCACGCATCGTACTTACCCGGCCTGGAAACATCTCCATAGCGCGGTGCGAGTCGTGTCCATGCGAGTCGGTCGGAGCGTGTTGAAGCCGCGTTCGAGTCGGTCGGCGATTTCGCGGGTGCTTGCATCGTACTCGCTCGGCCGGACCCGCGTACGATTCGGTCGGGAAACAGGGCTCCGAATCGGATCCGGTGAATCCGAATCCGATTCGGGGCACTACCGGCCGAGATCGGAATCGGCCCCTATGTTGCTCGAATAAGAATTTACCTTGAAAAAACAAAAGACAGAGGTGTTTGGCAAAACAGGAACAGTTAGTTTAATTAAACACTTTTGCAGGGAGTACAATTACAGTAGCGGGTCTGAGAACCATCTCAAAGTACACCCGATCTGAGCAAGGTTTTCTACATTTCTTTGGGTATCATAAAATGCTGCAGTCGATCCTTTTATGATAAGGAATGTGGGCCGTGTCTTTGGAGTCATAAATAAAACACCAAATAACAAATGCAGGTGGGCCTCCACCTTGAGTGGACACAATGGGAGCCAGTGGGTAACATGTCCAGATGTCCGGCGTGAAGGGCACATTATCACTGCGTGTACTGTGTGTGCTGTGTCCTGATTGGCTATGTATTCCTAACTTCATGTGAAATCTGACTTTATGGTGTGTTTGCGAATGCGTGCACCCCTCCGGCCCTGTGAGCTTTATTGGGGCCAATCTCCCTGGACCATTGTGGTGTCACTGCGCCTCTCTTTGGGAGTGATCTGAGTTTCCTGTTCGCGTGTTTGACCACCAGCTATGTGCCACCCCACCTGTGACCTGTCAATCAGTGACCTCAGACCTACGTCTCAGAGCCTGCCTAACCACATATTTCTGAGTCTGGGGTGATGTAGAGTTCATGATAGGTGAATGCGATAATAGAGATGCACATTTGTTCTTACATATGAATGTATCATTATTAAGATTGACATAAAGTTTTTCAATATTAACATTTATATTTATTTAATAAACTAATATTCAAGTATTTAAATGAATACCTGATTATTAAACTTCCTTACCCATTACCCTTTACCCCTTACACCGGACTCCTAAAAAAATGTTTGTATATTTACATTACATATGTATAATACTTTTTATTACAAAATAAAATACATTTTTCAGTACACAAACATTTAAATTAATACCTTAGTAGTAATACACTTCCAACCCATATCCTGTAAATCCCTCACATCCTACTACTTACAAACCCCTACATTACTTACATCCCAATCCGTTAAAAATATTTTTTATATTTCAATTAATCATTCATCACACTTTTAAAAATAAAATTAATAAATATTATAATTCAACAGGTATTTGAAATCATACCTGAGTATAAATGGAATATCACACCCATCACCCCTAGATCTCTAATATCCCCTCCCTTAAAAAAAAGAATTACTAGTTTTGAATTACTCCCAATACTTACCATAATGTGTAGGTAAAGGCATCTGTGGTAAAGACTGTGTTGTAAAGGCACTTCATTTAAACAACTGTGTGGTAAAGACTGTTTCCCACAACACCCTTGCATGTACTTAAGCACTGCCTCTTGCAATATAAGAGGGATTAGAAGCTCTACTGAGGTGGAGAGGAGTGGTGCAGCGGCCAGGGCAGCTGACTTCGGAGCACAGGGTTCACGGTTCGATCCCCGGCTCCGGCGGCAGCTCAGCTCAGCACCATGTGACTCTGGGCAATAGCTCACTTAATTTCCACTCCGGCCCCCAGCGCCTTGAGACTTGTAAGGGTGAGTAGCTGCGCTATATAAAAACGGACTTACTTACTTACTACTGACTCCCACAATGCTCTGACACCTCCAAGCCTTTCTGCATCTCCAAGTCACACTGCACCCAATCAACACTGCATGACCACTCACTAAGTCAAACAGTACTGTGCATCCAAAGAACACTGAAATGCAATCGCACACTGCAAGCTACTTTAGACAGTGTTTTCATTCTGCAAGTCATATGAACTTTAAAACCCAAATGTCTTTATCCATACAGAGAACAGTCCACTCACAGGGCACTTTTCACACCCACTGTGAGAACATCTTACAGGAAGATGAAGGGCATCCAGGGTACAAAAGTCGCTTCGCACTTAATATGCACCCTCAGTGAATGTGCCAAATGTTGTGCACAATATCGGCCACAACCTCCTCTGCCATGTACAGGGCACATGACTTGACCTCTGCCAAAATTGACCATGCCTTACTTGTAGTTATCTATCCAAAGAAGTTCATCCTGAAAGCTAGTTTCAGGATTTAATTTGTTAGTGTTATGGTTGCTTATGCTAGGGAATTAAATTGGCTCATCATGTCCCTGTGAGGTTTGGCTCCAGAATATAATGACTAGATGTCATGTCACATAAATATTGTGTCCTAAATACAATTTACAAAATAGCTCTCTATTGAATTTAATAATAGAAAATATGCACCTAGTGGAGCGATATTTATGTAAATTATATTAAAGCTGCAAAGTGTTAACACAATTCATCCGCTTACAATGCTGGCTGAGGCACTGTACAATACAGCCTCATATTGGACCTTCAGGCGTAGCAGTCTGCTCTACCAGTCACAATGCTCTGAAGTGATACACAATGAAAGTTACAGCAAATTTCCACAAAGTAGATATAATTACAAGTATCCTTGAAAGCACATTTTTACAAATGGATAGTAAAAAGAGGAGATCAGGGGATTTTATCTGTCTCATGCATTAATTTATTTATGAAATAATCCTTTCTAGAGATAATTCTTTAAATTTGACGCTGTATACCATTGTTTAAAATAAATTATAATAATAAATTGCAATCCATTTTATGGGACTGCTTTCATTGCTTGTACTATCCTCAGGTCATCTAGTATTCAAGACATCAAATGTAATATTATAAAAATGCCAAAAATGTTGAACAATTTAGAAACATTTACACAATTTAAAAAGTGAAAATACAATAAAAAGTACTGGAGGATGAAAGTTGTTAAGTAACAGTATGAATACATATAAAAGAACGTGTTTGTAAAAATGGTTGAAAAAAACTGGTGTTTGTGTGAAAACGTATCTTTTGTAAAAATCTATTGTATCTCTCTCAATTCTTCAATATCAAAATCACCACAATTTACAGCAACTTTAGCCATCAACCAAACCTGACAGATTTCACCAACCGCCTCCTGATCTTATCCAAAGACCAATACTAACTACATGGCCCATCAGCACCCCAGAAGAAACTGATGCCACCATGAAGTCCATCCACTCAGGTGCCCCATCAGACCTATGCCTTCACCACGCTTTCTCCAGAGCACTGCAACCCATCAGTGATATGCTCACGTTCATTTTGAATGCCTCCATCACTTCCATGCCCTTCCCAGATGCTTGGAAACACACAACTGTCCTCCCTTTGCTAAAGAAACCCTCTGCAGACGCTTCAACTCTCACCAACTAAAGACAGACCTCCCTGCAAACATTCCCAGGAAAATCATCAACAGACACCTCACCAAATATCTCAACGATCACCAAGTAGTTCACACCGCTCAGTCTGGTTTCAGACCAAATCACAGCACGGAAACTGCCCTCATCGCTGTCATGGATGGTATCCGCATGACTCTGGACAGAGGAGACAGGTGGTCCTTATCCTCCTGGACCTCTCTGCAACTTTTGACACAGTCTCCCACCCCATCCTCATCCTATGCCTATAAGACATCAGAATCCAAGGACATGTCCTCCATTGGATCTGCTCCTTCCTGACTGGAAGGACCCAGTCAGTCAGCCTGGCACTGTACACCTCTTATGCCTGTGACCTCATCTGCGGAGTTTCACAAGGATCCTCTCTGAGTCCAACCCTCTTCAATGCATACATGATCCCTCTAGGCAGCATCATCCACTCTCACAATATCAACATCCTCTCCTATGCCAAGGACATGCAACTCATTCTCTCCGTCACGGACAAGACGCCCAGTACCTGGATCAAATTCAATGCCTGCATGCCTGAAATCACTCACCAGATGAAAAACAACTGACTATATCTGAACATTGACAAGACCAAAATTGTGATCTTCATGAAGAGCACCTCACCATGGAATTCCACCTGGCGGCCAACAGAACTAAGATTGACAATTCCAAGAACCTCGGAATCACCGACAGCAAACTCATCATGACCGCCCAAGACAATGCACTCACCACCTCATGCTTCCATACCATGAAGATGTTGAGGAAGATTTTCAAATGGCTCCCAATCAGCACCCAGAAAACCATCATGCACATCCTGGTCACAAGCATTCTGGACTATGGGAACATCCTCTATGTCAGGA
This sequence comes from Calotriton arnoldi, assembly GCA_963921515.1. Lineage (NCBI taxonomy): Eukaryota > Metazoa > Chordata > Amphibia > Caudata > Salamandridae > Calotriton > Calotriton arnoldi. The sequence continues at coordinate 362,312 of CAWUFW010012608.1, forward strand.
TCAATAAAAAACTTGCCAGAAGGCTGCACATCATTTGGAACTCGGCGGCCAGAATCTCTCTGAAGCTCACAGGCTTAATCACATCACACCAACCCTGAAAGAGCTCCACTGGCTACCCATTCCCAAACGAGCATAATTTAAACTCCTGCACCACACTTTCAAGGCACTACACAACAATGGCCCAGCCTACCTCAACAATCACATCTGCTTTCACAAACCTTCCAGACACAACTGTTTGTCTGGACTCCTACGTGCACAAATCCCACGCATATAGAAAATCAAATTTGGTGGCCAAGCCTTCTCCTCTATTGCTCTAAAGCATGGAATGACCCACCACTACACCTAATAGCCTCCTCCTCCCTTCTTGAATTCTGCAAAAAGCTGAAGACCTGGCTTTTGAGTAGTCCAACTAGGCCCTAGGTGCGCCTAGACTCACACCTGCTGAGTGCCAGGATTCACTTCTGGGTGATAGTGCACTCTATAAATATGTATAACATAACATAAAATATAAAAGTATTTAAAGAAGTGTATCATGCATAAAATGTAAGATATATATTTATAACATTTTTGTTTAAAAAGTGAAAATATGAATATGTTTTTAAAATGTGAAAACAAATTTAAACATTTTTGTTTATAGCAATGATTGTAAGAAAATGGTATAAAGAATATATACAAATATATTAAACATGTGGAACCAGTACTCAAATATAATACTGTTTGTAAAGAAATTGCTGCTACTGTAAAATTAAAGCTAACGTTACAAAACCAATGTGTTACCATTTTTTACAAAAAACAAAAAGACTGCAACCTAAGCTACATTGGCAAAAGGGTTTTACTCTGAGGGGGAACATTTACTTTTCAAACTCCAAGGTAAATTGTGGAAAGTGTTTGATTTTAAGGGGGCTTAATTTACTACTACCACTCCAAACAAAGCAAAACTGGGGAAACTGTTGGACTTTGAAGGGGTAGAATTTACTATTCCTATCCAATCTAACCTAAATTTGGGAATTTGTTAGACATTAAGGGGTAGATTAACCATTCCCACTCCAGTTTATGCCACTTCATGGAATGTGCTGGATATTTAGGGGGACAGTTTCCACTCCAATCTAAGGTGCATTGAGGAAAGTGTTAGACATTAAGGGGAGGGGTTCATTTGCTATTCCCACTCCAATCTAAGCTACATTGGGGAACGTGTTTTACATTGAGAGGGGTAGATGTTGGATGTTGATAAGGGTAAATTTACAATTCACACTTCAATCTAAGCTCTAGCCAGGAAATTGTAGGACTTTGAAGTGGATAGATAGATTATTAACACTCCAATCTAAGGTACATTCGTAAAAGTATTGAAATTTGAGGAGATTAAATTTACTATTCCCTCTCCAATAGAAACCACAAAAAATATTCCACCAAAACATGCGGACATTTAGGCACTTATTATGATGTTGTAAGGTCCCTGTCCACCGTGGTTCACTGCTAAGTGGCCTGGGGGGCACACGGTGCATTGAGTGCATAAAGTGCCGTTTGCAACTGCGGCTTGTGTTGCGGCCCTTTTCCTGGGCCACAGCACAAGCTGCAGTAGAAAATGGCATTTTATGACCGCCTGCACGGCGGTCTTATCCTAGAAGGGCAGGGGGAACCTCCAACTCAGTGTCAGACGGTTCCTACCTGAAACAATGGCAGTAAAAGGTCTGCCCATCCGCCATCGTAATAAGGCCCTTAATGTTTTAAACATTATAAGAAAAGGAAAAAATGTAAAAATATATATATAAATGATATGCAATTTCATAATTTAAAACTACACTTTAAGAAAGAATATTTAATATTTTGAATAATTTGTTGAAATACATTTAAATAAATGTACATAAAAAACTGACTTTACAAAAGTTTTTAAAAGACTTATCAACATTACAATAAACATAAGTAAATAACTAAAAATATAAAATAAAAACAATATAATTTAATACAAATTACAAATAAATAAAAAAATAAAGACAGCAACATAAACGTTTAAATTAATGCAATCAAAATATTTCACAAAATATATTTAATAAACAACATGTAATTTTGTTTCAAATATTGCTAACATTTAATATTAAACAGAAATAAATGTTTCAAAGTTATAAATTAATATAAACATAAAATACAAAATAGGATTGTATTAAAAAAGTATCTTTCTTATTTAAAAAAATAACATAATGTAAAACAGTCTGCACTCTATTCCCCCATAAACATTACATTACACCATTAAAAAAACACAAATTAAAATAGCACATTCACACTAACAGAAACACCACAAATAATAGAACAAAATAAAAATAACCCAATAAATGTCAATTAAAATTAAAATGAAATTAAAAAATAAATAAATTAAGAAATACCCAACCCATGCCATTATAAAAACAACATTGCCCCCTCCTAACATACTTAAACGTTTTAAAATAAAAAAAATACAATATAATGTATAATTTTGCATTATAGCAAAAATGACATTACATACATCGAAATTATATACAACAACATTTTAGCACCTATAGTAGACACAGCACTAAAAACAATATTCATACCTGCAAATGTGTTTTTTTATATTATTATGATATAGAGGCAATAATATTATAAATAATATAAGAAAATATTTCCAACTCAATATGACTTACAGCCTTGACAAAGAGGGTTTCTTCAAAACATGTGTTGGCTTTTGCAATATAGACAAGGCAGTTAAGAAATAATGTCCTGTATCAACTGTAAACGTTTTGAAAACAGAAAGCTTTAAAATAACATTGGATCAGGGTATTTGTATGAATACAGACTGATAGAAACCAATAACATTTTAATTACTTTGGTCCTGATTACTAGTCTGCCAGCATCATGGGGGCTCGGCGGAGTGGTCTTCCCATCGCCATATTACAACTATGGCGGTCAGACCGCCATTGCACTGAGTGGCGGTCTTGAGGCAGCAATATGTTTAGCAGGACCGCAGTGGTTCTGCCAAGCATATTGCTTCATATTGCGTCAGTCCATGCCGTGCAGGTACTGCCTTTGATGTTCCCATGGCGGTGCCTACTTCATAGGCACCGTCATGGGAACTTCAAAGAACTGCCCGCCAGTGACTGAAGAAATCATAATTTATCAGGCAGTGCGCCCACTGGTTTGGCGGTGTGGCGGTGTGGCGGGACGGTCCTGCTCCTGCACCGCCAAACTCGTAATCAGGCCCTTTAACTTTTGTAAAAAATAGAAGGCAATATGAGTCTCCACTCAAGTATATGCAGGTTATAAACATACCAGTGGGGGCTGGTATCCGAGGATTAGTCATTGGCTTACAATTCCTTGCAATCCACTCAATTGTAAAAGGAAAAATAGTTTCATAGCTCTCCGGCTCATAATACAAATGTACATAACCTGGGATGCGTAACCCTTAACACTTACAAACCTGCGGATTATCATTGCTTATGAATAGATGCCCTGTTTTAGTGCTCAAGGTATCACCCTTATGAATTGGCTAATGTCAAGCAAGGCCCATGTTTGCAGGGGCTGCTTTTATGGAGAAATTAATGTCAGTGTAAAGCACACACATGGGTGGCACTATTTCAGCTGGGCAATAAACACCACCTTTTTGTCCAACATATAGAGAGATCAATGGCATAACATTGGGGAGTTCATTTTGAGAGCAGGATATTTCTCCCAATAATCATCAATTTAAAACATTGAGCAAACAAAGGCATAACAGAGGCATAAACCAGGAGCTAAAAGATTGAAACATCTTTAAGAGGCATGCCTGAAGTTTCTAAAAAACACATTCGCTTCACAAATATTTTCAGTTTTTTGGACTGGGAAGGCAGCAACAGTATCTCCTCTCACAGCACTGATTTCCCTGCCACACAGACGGGGAACTCTAAATATGGGTGATGATCCGTTACCAGGGTGTCAGAGGCCATGGCCTTTGTACCGCTGGCAGATCAGTGGACCTTCTGCCATGATCTAAATGGCCACCTAAAGACCTACTGCTCATAATTCCGAATCATGGGAACTGAGAGGGTGAAGACTGTCCTGAAAAGGTTTGCTGGTGTAAAATCTGAGGGGCAAAGTCCAAAGCTTTTGCATTCGCATCATAAAAGTGACGCAAACCTCAACAAAATGTGTTTTGTTAGATTCACTTGGCACTAAACAGTTGTATGAAAGTAATGCAAACCAGTGCAAACCACTGTTTTGTGTTACTCTGCATCGAAGGGGCCTTCCATGGGTGGTACGTGGGTTTTCCTGTCCAACCACCTATGTTCTTTGACACAAAGCCCTGTCTGCTAACTATACTAGACAGAGTTTTGAACGACAAATGAACGCCACTTGAAAGCAGGCGTTAAAAAAGAGAAATGCTTTAATTTTGCGTAACTAGGCAGCCAGATTGTGTGCCAGAGCTAGGGAGAGAGCATGGTAGTGCCATATCTCTGTAGATATGGCACTTTCGTGCTCTATCCCTATTATGCACTGCAGTGCAGCAACTTTGGGTCTTGCACTGCAATGTGATAAGCAAGTAAATCTGTGCCTGAGTAGGAATAAGGTGATCCTACAGAGATGAAAGTGTTTTGTGCACCATGTGGTGCTAGAGTCATAAAAAAAAAGTTCTACACTTTAAGGTTGGCTCTACAGCTGGATCTTTTTCTTATTGTTGTACATTTCTGTTCTTTGTTGTTGCCATTTTTTGCTTTGTATAATGGAGCACTCATATTTTTAATTTCTGATGTCTTTGAACCATGCGTTTTCAGTAACAAGGAATAGTGTACGCTATTGGCTTTCAGGTTCGTTAGAAAGCGCTAGATTGAGTGAACAAGTGAATTAGTGTACACATTTTCTATACTTGCGCCAAATCTACATTTCCTTCATGTTTAACGTCTGATCCGTGTTCAGACAGAATATTGCACTTTGCATATGCACACCTCCTTTATAGACATAACCCTGCCAGTATCAACTGTATAGTTCTTTTTAGATTAAAACCCTAAGTCACTACGGAGTCTATTTGTTTCGCCAAAAAAGTGAAAGAATGAAATATATCATACACTCCCTTGATAAAAATGCGGTCTGTGTGCCGAAGCATGCTCCAGCATTTGTTTTTTCACCACGCAGTCAGAGTCAATGATGGTTTTAACCACGTTTAAAGCGGGTTCTGCAAATACAAGCTGATCGCATTTGATATCTTGTGTTTTTTCACAATAACGTCTCTGCACTCTGGCACTGCTTGTTATTTTACCCAACCACTGATGCGAGATACGCTGTTCAGATGATTCACGCCGCCTGTGTAGAAAAACAAAACAAAGAAAGTAGAAATGCCTTTTCCAAATGTTTTTCTTTCTTGTCATAATAAAGTTGTAGTGTAAAAGCTCAGAAGTTAAAGGCAAAATGTAACTGTTTGTCACAATTATGTCTCATATTGGCAGGTGCTCTGCACTTTCTCTTTGATAACTAGACATATAAATTCCAGTTCTTAAAGCTTTGCAGCCAATTTTAGGGCTCATTTGTTTCGCTGACAGCAAGATGTATATGCTGCCTGGCATACTGGATATCTGAGGCAACAATTCAGCACTTTGTGCTTTGCTTGTCTCACAGGAAGTAAATAGTAGCCATTTTTCAACTAAGGCATACCAGCCTGGGTGTTTAGCAAACAAATGGGTATACGATGACCTGTGATGTCCTAAAATTACTAAATTTCGCAAATGATACAATGATATATGAATTGTTACAGGAGTGCTGAGGCAAAGGTTAATTTGCAGCCCACAAAGCTTACTATGGTAATTTGTTATTTTTGAAGATCTAATGACTTCATCAATTCTCCCAAATTGTTTTCCTTGATGCAGTGCCACGAATGCTTCTATTAATGTATCTCTTTAAGCCAGATAATGTCATAGTAACCTGCAATTATGTAGGTTATTTATATTAAACTATTTCGTTCTAGGCTACTAAAACGTTCGCCTGAAACTGCAATTACACTAGCACTCTGAGCTTAGATAATCAAATATAGTGCACTTGTCAGGGTCATGGCAATACTTTCGCTAATAATACTTTGCAGCTGCTTCTTCAAAAGATAGAAGTGGTGTCCGTTGAAGGTCAGATGTTTTAAGTGGAGATGGATCCCATCAGAAAAGATTTTCCAGGAATAAATCTATTGGTGCCTGACCATCAGCTAATTTTTTGCTAGGTTTTTCTATTCTGCCATTCTACTACCATCATTCAACATTTGTATTTCTACACTGTCAGAGATCGTATGTGTCCCAGGTCCGTCCGTGAGCAGATCATCAAACCTAGGTTTTTCCATTCCATGCTGGGACTTGTATTCCTAATTTAAACCCATTAAAAAAGGGTGCAAACAATGTATAGAAAGTCCGGAACTGAAGGAGCTACATGTGTAGGTAGCGGGGAAAGTAGATACGTCTTTTTCAACGCATTCATTTTCTGAGGCTATAAGGATTCTTGTGGCTGAAACCATTCCTATGTCATTTTGCTGCACCGAGCTGCATCATTTTAAAAGCACAGGGATGTGTTGTATGAACAACAATAGAAGCCTCCATGTGCTTTCTCCTGCATTGACACACAATTGCCTGCCATGCGCAAGCGCAGGCACCTTTCTGCACAAAAACAATAATTGATGGCATTTTCCTCTTTCTATGCGTGCTGCAGAATGCTGCACGCATCGAAAAGAGGAATAAACAATGCGAAATAAAAGTATTTCTCCTCTTTGCGGCACTCCGAAGCCTCTCCTAGGGAGGCATAGGATTCTGACACATCCCAGCTTTACAAAACTTTGTAAATCTGGGAGTGTGTCAGGTTCCATGGAAGATGTGGGGGAATACCCACAGCAACACCCATGGAATACCCCTTTCACGCAGAGTAATGCGTGAAAGGGGCCCATATTTAAAAGGCCATGTAAAGTCACGGAGGGTGACTTCATGTGGCCTTGTAAATAAGGGCAGGCACACTGTGCCACTGGTGTGTCAAAAAAGTGACGCATGGAAGATCAATGGCATTGTAAATGAGGGCCATGGTGGGCTACACTGGGAGAAACTTTTGATGAGCTGTGATGTTGATCCCCACCTCCATTTTTCACTATTTTCTCTACTCAGTAGAGTTACAGGACATCAATTTATCCTAACGCCTTTTCTTAATTGTATAGTAGAAACTTTGGAATGTAAATTTAGATTACTTAAGTTCATTAAGATGTGGTGAGAAGAGGTCAGAATTTCAGCTAATGCAAAGAGTTCCATATTTTAAATGCAACAGAAGCCTAAGAAGTTCTTCCTAGATACATAAAAATGATTACTCTGTATTCCATCATATTATGATATAACGTAAATTTAAATTGGAGGATTGAGGTTATTCTTGTGTCTTTAACAAAAAAAGTTATTTTTCTGTACCCTCCAGGTTTAAATTGTTTGGGGATTCAATGAATTCTAATATTTAAAAAGAATAACCGTTTTTCTACCACCACAAACATTATTGACAAATAAAATACTTCAACAACAAAAGAAACCTATACATCACATTTACAAAGAAGCAAGGGGTTCTGACTCAAAAGAATAAATAAAACATGACGCATATAAGAAATAACATTATGTAGCATGACAACCTATTCTGATAAGAAAAGCAAAATTCCATTATTAAATTAAAACAGTTGAAAGCAGAAGGAATATTGAGTACATGAAATATTGACTTCCAATAATATAGTACATTTAAGCAGGGACTTTAGAAAGAAAAGAGCCTAAATTGTAATAATTGCAGAGTTCAAGTAATGGCACCATATGTTGTTATGCAATACATTTCTGGCTGTTATGATAAGGCAAGCCCTTGCTAATAGGGCAAGTGATGGAATCTCATTTATCCAATTGCCTATTGATTAGTTTAATGTGATCTTCCAACTTTGAAGCAGAAGGGACTTTGGGTCTTATTTAAAATTTGGTGGGTGCGAATTAATGATCGAAAATTGTCAGTTCAACAGTCCTTCACATAAAATACTGTCCTCTCTATTTAGCGTTTGGCACTATGGTAGACAAGTATCCACCATCCATTTGGAGCTCTGCCATCTACCATCACCTCTGTTGATGGTTTCAAAGATGAAACTTGTTGCCTGCCGACTGGAAGGAATACACTCTGCACACACCAACTCCACATTCAAAACAGGCTAGATGCCCTGCTGCTGAGATCCCATTTACAAATGTATGTGGAAGAGGTTGTGGACCAAATGGTTCCTGCAGTTGAAAATCTAAGGTAAGTCCATAACAAAGCCAGTCCAAAACACATTTTTAAATAGCTATGTTTAAATTAGTTTGTTTAGTTTAGTTTGTCTGCACTTAAACTATTCACATGTATTCCCACATTGTCAATCAAAGTAGTAAAAGGCAATAAAAATACAGTTAGTAATTATTCTTGTAAAGTAAAACATTTAAAATCCTTGGTCACAGCAACCTTCTTACTAGTAAAACAATTTCAGAAATATAAACTCACATTATTCCCACAGTTTTCATCACTGACATATGAAAGTCAGAAGTATTTCCATTATCATTTTAGGTATGTTTGGATACTACACTACAGGTATCACAATACATCATAACAGAAAGCATTATGTCTGGAAGTTGTAGAAAAATTAGACATTGATTTACCCTACAATTAAAAATGTATAATAAGATGCGCATTCCTCTGGCAGGAAACAATAAAGAGAAAAGCACAGTTGTAAGTTAACATAGAAAGGCTTTATTTTATAGAAATGACAAAGTATAAAGAAAGCCCAGACTTTATTGTGTGTCGAGTGTAGGGTGAAAGTCAACAAATAGAGGACAATTCAACATTTTTGTAAAATATTTGCCTTGCCATTTGCATTGATTGTCCTCCTCTTCACTTTGGGAGTCTTCCATCATACAGCAGGTGGGGATGAGGACAAAGTGTAGGAGAATGGCTTAGAGGGTTCAGCCCTATAAAAATGGTAGCATTCTCTGGGAATGGTGGGGGATGGACAGGGTGAGTAGCAGTTCTTGTTTCCAAGGATGCAATACCTCCTCAAGACTTTCTGTGCTGGGCACTCACTACAGAACAAATGATCGCCAGGATTTGGAACAATCGGCCAACCTTCTGGATCAAAGAGTGGCGTGCACTCAACACTGTAGTCTGTGAAGCAGGAAGCACCCTCATTACCTGAATTGCATCCTCAGATACAAGAAATGATGCCACAGGAGCAGAGAAAGAGGTGTGTGGGGCAAAGGAGACCCCAGACCAATTTCACCTGTCTGAGATCTGGCTCTCTCTAGGAGTTGCTAAAGAAAAAGGAGAGTTGGTGGTGGTTTATATTTGTTGTTGTAGAATTATATCATGTTTGACAAGCATCCCTTTGCTGCTGCGCTCTGACCTGCAGCTCCTCTGGCAAGTTGGAGTAGGCTACTTCTAGCATGTGACTCATTGTGGAGGCCATTGAGCATCTCATTTTCTTCACCTGAGTTGCCCTCCATAGCTGATGTAATGCTGTCTTTACCAGTAGAGGTACTGCCAGTTTTCTGGCTAGGTTGCTTCAACGCTGGTAGAACCCAGATTTTTGCTTTTTGTTGCTGTACCTTTTTTTGTTTGTGTTCGGACTCTGTGCACTTTACCACTGCAAACCAGTGCTGAAGTGCTTGTGCTCTCTCTTTCAAACATGATGAAATTGGACTACACCTAATTGGCACATTACATTTACTTGTAAGTCCCTATACAATAGTAGTACATGTACTCTGAACTGTACATTGTATGCTACTAGTTGGCCTGCAGCACTCATTGTGCCACCCACTAAAGTAACTTTTAAAACATGTCAAGCCTGCCACTGCATCTGTGTGCAGTTTTAAACTGCAATTTTGATCTGGCAAAATAGTCCTTTTGTCTGGCCTAAACCTTGCTTTTGAATACTTATAAGTCACTAGGCCCTAAAGGCTCATTGAGCAGGGTGTATTGTATTTGAAAAGAAGGTTGTGGGTTTCTAAGTTTTTCATGAAAAGCTCCTAAAGTTGTTGTTTCAGTGTTGTAAAGCCTCTCTCCCACTGGCTAACACTGGGTTACCTTATTCCGTTTAATAGATGTTAACTTAATATTGGGAGCATATGCTTAAATGAATTGTAACTTAAAAGTATCTAAAATGTTGAAACTGGATTTTAAATCACAATTTTGAAAAAAAACACTTTTAGAAAGTTGGCATTTTCTTGTCCCGACCATGGGGGATATGTACAATGAAATAGTGTAGCACAACGCCACAAGCAATTTTGCAGCACCGAGCAGCGTCATTTTAAAAATGCAGGGCTGCGCTGTATTTACAGGAATATGGCACACCCCTGTGCTCTCCCCTGTGCTGGTGCAAAAACTGCAGCAGTGCGCCAACGCAGGCACCCTTGCACCATGGTAAAAGGGTGCCCGTGTTAGAGGGATTATTGTGTTTGTTCAGAAAGGGACACTTCCTTGTACCAAAACAATCATTAATGGCATTTTGCTCCTTCTATGTGTGCTGCACAATGCAGCATATAAAGAAAGAGCAAAAAACAAGGAGAAATAAAAGTATTTCTCCTCGTTACGCCACTTTAATGCCTCCCCTTGAAATGCATTCGCTTTTGTTGCTGCCTCAGATTTACCAATCCTTGTAAATCTGGGGAAGTGTCAAAAAGCCATGAGTGCTGTGTGGGAACACCCACAGCAACACCCATGTCACACCCATTTAATGCAAAATACTGCATGAAAGAGGGCAATATTTACAAGGCAATGTAAAGCAACCCAAAGTGGCTTTCGTGGCCTTGTAAATATGGGCCAGCATACTGCGCCACCAGAGTGTCAAAAAAGTAACATTCCACTGGTGCTAGGGGTTTGTAAATATGCCCCCATGTGTGTCTTCTGCCAGTGTCCTGGGTTGCGTGACTTTGAATGGCTCTGCTCCTGGGTTTTGTGTATTGCATCCAGACAGTAAAATAAAGAGGGCTTACGGGGTCATTAGGATGGTGGGCGGATCACCATCCCAACTTGATTTACCCCCGCCATATATTATGGCGGGGGTATCGCGGCAGACGCAAAGTGCGTCCGCCGCTTTTCTGCCGGTCGGCAATCGTTACAATTGCCGGCCGGGCGGACTTGGCCACTAATATGGTGGCGGTGCCTACCAGGCACCGCCATCCATATTAGGATGGGTGCGGTAACTGGCCTTTCCATGGCGGCGATGCCGCCATGGAAAGGCTGGCGGGAATGTGCTTTGGGGGCCCGTTTCAGTCCCCCAGGGGGGGGTGCGGGTGCACTTGGGGGGTACCCATGGTACCCCACTGCATTCCCATGCACAAGGTGGCAGGCACCGCACGGTGCCTGCCACGTTGTGCATGGGAATGCACAACATGTCAATTTGGCACTGCGGCGGGTGCTGCTGTAAGCAGCACCCTCCGCAATGTCAAATATGCAGAATGTGACCGCCAGGGTGGCGGTCGCATCCTAATCAGCGGTGCGGGACAGCTGCATGTCTGGCAGCCAGTCCCAGCACCGCAAGGATGGCGGGCGGACTGAAGTCTGCCCGCCATCCTAATGACCCCCATAGTTGTGGATAGGATAGGCCATCCTGGCAAGATGACTGGGGGTGGTAGCTGTCCCCAGCCCCACTTACAATTCAAATGGCTTTGCCTCCTGAACGCACAAAGGAACCTGATACCAGTGTTGTATGGCTTATACTTTCTCAGTAAAATTGTGACTTTGTTGGACAACATAGATGTCAAAACTGTGTGAGACTAATTCTGCGCACACCATAAGGATATGTAGGTCTTAGTCCTGCCAGCTCACAGTGCACCATCTGTACCACTAACCTGACAAAGTAACAACTGGATTGTGCAACCTCAGAAAATGACAATCTTGACTCCCAAAGGAAATTGTGGTAACTGATCTAGAACCTTTTTATTTGGTTACTCATCCATACACTAAGAGATACATAAAAAATACACAACATGCAGTTTCAATATTTATTGAAGCATTGTGATTCTTCAGTAAAGTAAGTGTGCTGCAATAACCAATAGAAAGAAACAGAATAACGTTATTAGCATCATGACAATGGTGAAAAAGACAAACAGTTCTCCCAGTTTCCTGGTACAGAGAATATATGCGTGTATATAAGTAATGTAATATATTCATCTCCTACCTAGCGCTACCTATCCTAGTGTGCCAAGGGTGGTTGAAGCTGCCATTTCCTGTGGGTAATCAGCGTGTCATCAGAAAGTCCGTCTTGGTGGAGAGCTGGGCCTCATTCTTCACATAAGGTAAACAGGAATCAACTGGTCTGGAATTCCAGCATGTGGCAACCTCTCAGTGCCAGCAAAACTTTCCTCTAACGGAACAAGGAAGTGATGCTGCTTATATAGTATGTTGCCATGCAGAAGTCCCAGTCAGGCCACTATTGTTGATCCTATTGTGATAGCTCTGTCGTTGACTGGACAATATTAAACAAAAACAATTTGCACAGTGAAATTAGCACTTGTACAGAATATTCAAGGTATTGTGATAGTATGCCTATGAACTGGAAGTTTGTCTGAGAATATTATCCTGCACTGTGATGCAAGCAAATGTGTGGCAAATGTCATCGTGATTAAGAAAGGAAAGCAACTTAAAAACGTGAGCATGTAAAATGGTGGTGTTTCTACTAGGACCTATAATGTGACAAAATAACACCATGCCTGCTCAGCAGTTTGCCATTCCCAGTGAGTTTGCAGCCTTGACAGGGAAAGGGGAAGAACTTTCCTGAACCAGATGTGGGGGTAGAATAGGGAGTCTCCCAACACAAAGGCTGGCACCAGATATAATATTGGATCTCCAGAGCCACTCATCAGTTCACTTCTGGGCCTGTGGAAGCCTTAGAAAAAGGATTTTGTGCTGCCCTGCTGCTCAACGGACTGCTCTTCTGTCCTGCTGTCAGAGGAAGAAAGACTGTACGTTCTCCTTGAACCCAGGAACACCAGTGTGACTCCAAGGGCTAGCTTGAGGGCCTCCTGTAATACCTACAGGGACTCAACAACCTCCAGAGAACCTGTATCTTACCTACATTCTGCTGCTGATCCCTGATTGAGTGGGCCTTGTCCCCAAGTGATGCCCCCCCCAAGTCCTGGACCATTGATGTGGTGCTAAAGTGGCCTTCTTCTATCAAAATCCAGAACATAGGACTAACAAAATATCTTTGCGAAAATTTCCCTGAGAACAGGCAAAACAGGTAGAAGACCAGGATCTACTTGCAAGCCGATCCAACATAGGTTCATCGCCGTGGGATTGACTTCACCGCAGAACCTGCTTCGTTCTTCTCAGCAGCAGCAAATCCCTTTCAATGATGATTTCCAGCATTGTGGAGCCCTCTTTGGCTTCTACTTGTAGCTTTATCCTTTGATCTCCAGAACAATTTCTAAGTCGGAAGTTAGAAATCTTCACCGGAATCGATGGTGACCACCACCCCATCGTCAGCGACTACCTCCTTGGCCTCAAAATCCAGCTCTTCCCTCTCTGAGCTTTTCCTGCCATAGCAGATGACTTCGCTGAGAATCCATCCAGCTGCTCCATGTTGTGGAAGGCCTCCTTTCATCTGCTGCATGCTGCCTGGTTCTGCTGAAGACTCAACCTTCTCCAGGAAATCTTCAGAAATTCCAAAGGTTTCTTAACCGGGGCAAACTTGCTGACTGTATCCAAGCAGCACGTCATTGGGGTTGGCCTTATCTTGTAACTTTGTTCCGTCTCGTGAAGCCTTATACATGTGGTTGGTGCTTTGTTCTTTTTTATGCTATTTTTAAACTGAAACGATAAAAAAATAAATCTGGTTCTACTGATTGGATTTAATTTGTTTTGGTGTCAGTTTTTTTAAAAATTTACTATATTTTTCTAATTTCACTTTGTTACTTTTTGAGTACTGCATAAATACTTTACACATTGCCTCTAATTTAAACTTTTTGTTCCAGGCTCCAGAGGATTATGCCCAGGCTAATTTAGTACAAGAATTGTAGAGCTTCCACCCCTCTCAACCAGCACTCCAATTTCTTACAGTGCATATAAGTTATTTTCTTGTGATTCAGAGATTTTGTTTTTATTGTGCCCATAAATGTATTCAAACAGATTCTTGTAGACAATGGGTTTTGTTCATATAGAACTACTTCCGGGCTACAACCAAGAATATTGCACAAATTATTTTATTATTACTACCTCAATAAAAAATACACTATTTAAAATTAAAACCAATTAGTCACACCTATTTATGGTTCTGCTAAGTAAATTGCAATATTATTTTTACAGTAACCTTATCAAGTTCCTTATATCTTTACATTTAACCAGTCATCTGTAACATGCATGTTTCCTATATGCAACATACTTTCTCATCTTTACTGCTCTTTTTGTTGCATCCATATTTATCCATTATTAATAATAAAACTCCTTCAGTTATTTCTAAATTAACGATTCATTTTATTTTGTTCTACATTTAACACTCAATTATTTATAATAATTGTTTTAAAGATAAGCAAATGTGCTCACTTATCTCTGTGCTTTAATTTAGAGAGACTCCAAAGTCAGGGTGGAGATCTCCCTATAGTAAAGTATAATGAAAAAGTTTAACAAACTATATAATAAATTAGTAAAAAAATATGTTTATGTTAACTTTTAATGTAAATTATTTTATATATTTAATTTAAGTGTAGAGCAAAATATAAAAATGCTGCAGCACTATTAACTTAATATTGAATTACATCTGCAATCATCATTCAAGTGACGTATTGAATTAAAGTAAAGTGATTTAATTATATTTAATAAAAATGAATTGTACATGATTGTATACATTCAAAAATGTTTTAAAATATTTTATAATTAAATAATGTTTTATTTTTACATTTCTTTTAACATTACATCTATTTATATTTTTGTCTATTTTAAATAATTTCATTAATTAAATTTAAGTTAATTTAAAATTATTTCCCTTTGGATTTTTATTAAAAGTCCCTATGTCCTATATTTTCTGAGGAAGTGTGTTGCAGTACCGATGTGTGACCATTTGTGGTACTTGACTTACTACTGTTTCTTTTTGGCAGTTGAGACATACATTTGTAAATTTGGCTCCACCCTCTTTTTCAGTCAGTGGAGACGTGTAAGTCTATACATTTGATTAACTGGCAACAAATGTTGGAGGGTTCTGGGGTTCTACTATTACAAGAAACTTGGTGCCCAGAACCTTTTTATGTAAATGGGTACCAACGTATTTGCACTAATGCATACCATCAAGAAAGGGAAGGGCGAAGGGAGGTCTGGCTACCTTAATTCCAGTTGCCTCCCCTCTGACCATTAGGAAAACCTTCACTGAATCACAATATTACCAGTTTTTACATCTTTATTCCAATGAAAACCAGACTTTTGTCATAATAAACTTCTATAACAATATTTTTGATAACACAAGGAGCACCGTAATTAACCTATTAGAAGAGGATTTGGACCAATTCGTGAAGGGAACTACGTTTTAATTTGGGCAATGGATTTTAATTGTGTTAAATGTTATTTTGAAGCTGGTGAGCCTTGTGTGTATTGTGACGATTTTGGTGACAAGATCCCACATTTCCACCATGATAGATATGGAGAAGCCATCAATAATGCAATGCATAAATATGATCTAATAATTTTGGAACCGATCATACCAGATGGTGAAGAAAATATGTATACCTTTGTGGGAACAAGGTCATCTTCAAACATAGACCATATCATAATATCTTCAAATGGTAACGATTTGGTCGAGAATGTTTCGATAAATATTAGTATGGTTAGTGACCATCATTCCCTAAGCGTGAAATTAAAGGTAAACTTGTTAACAAAACTAAGGGGCAAGAATGCAGAGGTTGATATCGACACCCAAGGAAATAATGGCGTCTCAATAAAATCTAGAGGTGTTAATCCATCTACATTCATGGAAACCCTCAAAGGGAAAACACAAAAAGAATTAGAAATCTGTCTGGATGGTTCCTCTACGCAAACAGCTGTCATAGCTGCTTTCGCCAATATCACCAAAGAAATTGCAGGTGACCTAAAATCTAAAAGAAGGAAAAAATTGTGTGGTCTAACTCCAAGATGGTTTAACCATGAATGTACAAGGCTAAATGGGGAGCTGAAACTTGTGCTTAAACAAAAACCTAGAGACCCACAAAAAATCAATGCTATAAGGAAAGAGTATAAAAAGACATTGGAAATAAGAAAAAGGAGATCCGTGAGGAGGCCTGGGAGAAATTAAACCAGGCAGTAGAGCTGAAAGATTCAGCCCTCTTCTGGAAGATAATAAATCATCCATATTTTAAAGATAATAACGTGGTGAGGCTCGATACTGTAGTACCACCAGAAGAATGGGTGCTACATTTTAAGAGTATTTTTAACCCAGAAGGAATAGATATGATTGATTTGAAAAAGAAACATTTATAAAGGTAAACCCAGTGAAAACATCACCAATCACATCAGAGGAAATAAAATCAGCACTCCAAAAAAGTGCAAATGGGAAAGCAGCAGGCTCAGATGGGGTGCCGATAGATGTTTTTAAGTATGATTTGGAATTCTGGATACCAATATTAATGAAAGTTTTTAATGCTGCTTTGGGAGGAGTATTACCAGCCACATGGGTTGAAAGTATTATTGTACCAATTTTTAAAAAGGGGGACAGGGAAAATGCAAATTGCTACCGCCCAGTATCCCTTCTTGATTCCTCTTCCAAGATTATGGGCCGAATCATGCTGGAGAGGCTCGAAGCTTGGGCCAGTAAAAAAAATATACTAACAGAGGCGCAGTACGGTTTCAGAAGGGGTATTGGGACGGTAGAGCAATGTTTAAACCTAGAGTTGTTAATTGGGAAGTACACAATAGCTAAGGAGGGGATACTTCATCTATGTTTTGTAGACCTCACCAGTGCCTTTGACTTAGTCAATCATCAAAAATTATGGCAAATTTTAAAAGGGCTTGGTGCTCCCACAGAAATAATCTTATTTTTATCACAAATTTATGCATATTTAACCTCAAGGGTACGCTATGGAAAGTCAGGGGAATGTACGCCTGACTTTGTGGTAAAGCGTGGTATCAGACAGGGATGCGTATTAGCTCCCCTTTTATTTTCATTGTATATAAATAACGTGGACTCGTTTTTACAAAAATTGGTTGTAGACGCCCGAAAGTTGGAACACGCCCCACCCCCGTTTTATTATACGCAGACGACGCTGTCCTAATGTTTAGAACTGCAAATGGCCTGCAATGTCTAATGGAAAATTTTGCCCAATACATGAATGACATAGACTTGCAGCTGAATCTAAAGAAAACATTTGTAATGTTGTGCGGGGGAAGAGACAAAAGTGTAGACAGCATCATGTGGGAGGGTTTTTATAAATAGAGTCCCAACATTTTCAAACTTGGGGATGTTATTTTGTAATAACGGTACATGGAAATAACATATTGAATTATGCAAAATGAAATTTTTAAAAACGACTGAGGGAATAATTAGATTTGCGGCAAAATTAGGGAACAAACCGATACGAGAAATGTTAACCTTGTATAGGAGTAAGTGTGTCCCAGCAGTTAAGTATGGAGCCGCAATATGGGGGAGAGCAAATACGACAATCCTACAAACTGATGAAAACAAGTTTTTAAAAAGATTATTGGCTGTTCCCAGTGCAACTGCAAACATCATTGTTCATAAAGAACTGTCCATCCCATATATAAATGATGCTATTAATATGGCTGGTCTTACCCTCTGGCATGGCATATGGACGAAGGAAGAAACACCATTTTCTAAGAATTTAATTATAGACTGTCTAGCTCTAGAACATGGTATGAAAATACCATGGCTAGGGCACATTTTTAATCTTTTGATGAAATGCAAAGTAAATACAGATAACCCCCTATGTATACAGGAATATAGTAAAAGCGAACTGAAATTAAGATATATAACCACTGCAGACTACGAAAGGGAAAGGGTGGCTAACAAAAAACAGACTGTGGTAGCTTATTGTGAATGTCCATACATGAGGGGTACCCAGTTATACCTAATTTTGGTTCGGAACATTCAGCACAGATTTTACCTCACCAGGTTAAGGATGAGCACCTTACATTATCTAATTGCATTTCCAAGTACAGAGAAATGGCAACGAATATTGCCACCCTGCCCGTGTGATGGTAAAACCTTACAGTCTACCTTGCATTTTATCCTTTTTGTCCTTTTTATATGGGTATTCGGAAAACCTTTTTAAAACCTCTCTTTTTAAAAAATATACTTTTTAACTATAAGGATGCGTTTAACTTTATATGTAGTCTGGACACTATGAAAATCATCGGCTCAGTTATTCGCTTCATACAACAATCGATTTGAAAAAGAAAAGACTATGCTTTTTGGAAGCATTGCTGTATGAAAAAGAAGACGCATAACATTATTTTTTTTTAAATTGTACCTTCCTGCACTTTCTGCACTTGCACTTTATGGTATGAATTGTGGTAGCCTGTATTTTTTTTTAAAACCTCGGAAAATAATGTACTTACTACTTTATCATGTTATCCTCCCCATGAAGCCCAAATTTGTAAATATCATTTTTAGTATTAAGTATTGCCTTTGACAAATTGTAAGAAAGTACTTTTTAGATACATGTGTATTAGTATGCTTTTATGGTGTTTGTTTCATTGTCACCGAATAAAGCTGTTTTGAATTGATTTGATTTGATTAACTTTACACTCACAATTTGCAAATAGGTTGTGGTAGTAAATTTACTCCAAAGTATAAGAGTAAATTACTCACAAGTGTAAATTAATTTTACGAATAACAGCGATTGTTTTTAGATATTCATGTGTCTTTATAATTACATTTCATATGTGCATGACTTCAGGTCACTTTTGAATTACATTTACTGGCACAAACATTTTTTTCCTCAGTCAGTATGGCCATGATATGGACAGACACATCAAGTAACCCAGTGATGATAACTAGCAATGTGTATGTATTATAAATTTGAATTTATTTGCACAGGTGTAGAAGCAAGGATATGTACAAGTGTAGTAATCTGATGGATCATTGAAGACAACAGTGGGTGAGGCAATGTTTGTAGGCTGCAGCTAATTGCTTCTGAGATAGAGATTAACTGTCACAGTCAGTTAAGGATAATGTGATCCAGAGTTGTCATCAGGGTCTTTGACTCACACAACCTAGCATAGAAATTTGTCATTGCTATTTTTGGGGGATGTTGTTGGGGATTACTGGGGCCGTTGTGTTTGGATGCAGAACAAACCGTACCTAAGGGTTGTCATGGAACAGCATCTTTGGAGGCTGCAACTGGGTCAGAGTTTTGTGGTGGTGTTGCCTGGGATGTGCCAACATTACCGCTAGGTGGTGGGACTAACCTGAGGAAATTTAGTGTATTATACAATCCTGAGTTGCATTCCATCAGTTGCAATTGTCTAAATATCAATATCATAACAGACACAGAAGGTAGCTCTCAACTTTCAGTGGGCTATACGTACTTTATGTGCATCACAACTCCCTGATTGGGTTAATTTGATTTGATTCATGCTCATAGCCCACCTGTTCTTCTGACACCCCAAGCAAAAACAAGCATCCTTGATTTGCCTCACCATTCCAGGTGTTGCCAAGTTGGTACTGGGGTTGGGCTGTTGGTCAAAGTTGCACATTGTTGTTGCCCAGTTGGTGTTTAGGGTTCCTGGCACTTGTTGTGAATGTGAATGAGAAGTGTCAGATGATGCATGGCTGCAGGAATTGCTTATTGCTTTTCCAAAGTCCACAGGTGTTATTGCTGCCTTATTATGTTGTTTGGTAGACAATTCACTTGTGAGAGATAGGATAATATGGAATTAAGTAATACTATCTCTGTAAGCTGTGTATTGTGTTATCCTGTCCCTTTTAATGTTCAAGTGTTGAAATACAGTTCTATATTGTGTGGCACATATCAACATGGATGCCAGTTATTTGGCCTCAGTGTATCACTGATCAAGAAGTGTACACATATCTTGTAGTTACAATAGGATGAATTCTAAATGTGGTACATTTGTGATGCCATAGTCATAAGCCCATCAAATTTTCAGAGAGCACTGTTGTTGATGTTTTCATGTACGGTATTTCATTGGAGGCAAATGTTTTATGTGCGCTATATGGATTTGCATGGAGCAGCACTCTCATGGTTTGGTATATATATATATATATTATCTACTGGCGGTCGCCAGTAGATAGTTATAGTTAGGACCTATTTTCCATAGGAAATCCGCGACATTCTATTTGAAATAACTGGCTCCGCTCCGGTCCGATTCGTCAAGCGGGGGCCGAGAAAAAAGGGGGGTCCAAAAACGTGTTTTCCCCATTCATTTTCCCATAGGAAACTTTAGCCACGGCTACAGCCCGAACTGCTGAACGGAATTACACAAAATTTGGCAAAGAGGTAGTTCTTGGTTCAGAAAGAACCCTTTTTGTTAAATGGTGTAAATCCGTTCAGTAGTTGCGGAGAAATTAAAGAAATAAGAGTCAAAAAATCAATTTCCCATAGGAAACTTTATGCAAGGCTACAGCCCGAACTGCTGAACGGAATTACACCAAATTTGGCAAAGAGGTAGTTCTTGGTTCAGAAAGAACCCTTTTGTTAAATGGTGTAAATCCGTTCAGTAGTTGCTGAGAAAATCAAAAGTAAAAACACATATATCTGGGCGGAGCCTAACCACACATGTCATCGTGAGATCTGATTGGCTGTCAGCACTTCATCCTGGAATTGCTGGCAGCCACCTTGGGACCAATATAAATGATAGTACCCCATTGAAATGCATTGTAGTGAATCGAAGATTTTGAGGGTTACCAAAAGGAGAACTATAAAGGGTGATAACAGACTTTAGTTACATTAGAATTCATTTGTTGATGGTACCATACTAATTTCAGGAATTGTGGTGTGTTCTAAGGTGATTTTACCCTGTGAAAAACCTTCTGCTGGGATATCATGAATCATGTTTGAGAGAAAACTATTTTCACATGCTTGTCCCATACAGTTTTGGAAGGTGCTCCAGAAGCTAAAATGAGAGCATATTTTCTGTAAATTCACATTATCTTTCTCAGTCATGTGAGAATGAAGTCTGACATTCTCAGTAAAACATGTACATCCAACTGTCAGTTGATTCCTTTGTGTTCTACTGCAGCTTCCCAGAGTGTTCTAAAGAACAACTAGAGTGCTAACAGCCTTACTTATGACAAAAGTATGGCACACCTGAAGCCATCTTTATTGGAATAAACTGGTAACACTTAAAACATTTAATTTAAAAAGGAACAAAATGATGGGGTTCATTTTGTCATAGAAATTATGGTTAGTGCTGTAGAAAGAAAAATTTGGACATGTTTCAAGTGTGATCTCAAATATCTTCCTGTTATATTTCAACAGGAGCAGCCTGTCAGCTGATGCCTTTGTGTTCTACTGCAGCTTCCCAGAGTGTTCTAAAGAACAACTAGAGCGCTAACAGTCTTACTTATGACAAAAGTATGGCACACCTGAAGCCATCTTGATTGGAATAAACTGGTAACACTTAAAACATTTAATTTAAAAAGGAACAAAATGAGGGGTTCATTTTGCGATAGAAATTATGGTTAGTGCTGCAAAAGAAAATTTAGGGCATGTTTTAAGTGAGATCTCAAATCCTCTTCTATTTCATTAGAAAATTCTGACATGCAGACTGAAACAATCACCTTCAATACCAGCAGTAGACTTCCAGTTAACTCCTTGGTGAGCAGTAGCTTTACTACAGTGATCTAATGAACAACTAGAGTGCTAACATTCTGAATTTATGGCAAATGTGTGACACATCTGAATGCCTTCTTGATGGAATCAAAGTAAAAACTGAAAGCATTTCCTACTGAGGAGACTGTAGTAAATGAGGAAATTAGGAAACTTCATAACAAATAAGTCTCCCAAGATGGCCACCAGAGAAAAAAAGAGCCCAAATGTAGCACAAATATCATCCAGAGGTAGCCCACGTATAGCCCAATGACAGAAGTGTGCAAAACACTTTTTATTTTTTGTTTTTTTGCAGTTTTATATAGTGCAGACTGGTCAGGTATTGGAGTGCTTTACATGAGCATTGGTTACATCACACAAGGACAAATTCATGTTGGTTGACCCATACACTACCCAAACACCACTGCACTACCCTAAACCCTAAAACACTACCCCAGCACGACCCCCTTCACTACCCAAACACAACTGCACTACCCTAAACTCAAAAACACTACCCCCAGCACGACCCCTACACTACCCAAACACCACTGCACTACCCTAAACCCTAAATCTACCCCTACACTACACAAATACCACTGCACTACCCTAAACCCTAAAACACTAGAACCCAGCACGACCCCCTACAGTACACAAACACCACTGCACTACCCTAAACCCTAAATCTACCCCCTACACTACACAAATACCACTGCACTACCCTAAACCCTAAAACACTAGAACCCAGCATGACCCCCTACAGTACACAAACACCACTGCACTACCCTAAACCCTAAAGCACTACCCCCTACACTACACAAACACCAATGCACTACCCTAAACCCTAAAACACTACCCCCAGCATGACCCCCTACACTACACAAACACCACTGCACTACCCTAAACCCTAAAACACTACCCCCAGCATGACCCCCTACACTACCCAAACACCACTGCACTACCCTATACCCTAAAACACGACCCAGTACACTACACAAACACAACTGCACTACCCTAAACCCTAAAACACTACCCACAGCATGACCCCCTACATTACACAAACACCCCTGCACTACCCTAAACCCTAAACCCTAAAACACTACCCCCTACACTACACAAACACCACTGCCCTACCCTAAACCCTAAAACACAAACCCCAGCATGACCCCCTACACTACACAAACACCACTGCACTACCCTAAACCCCCCTACACTATACAAACACCACTGCATTACTCTAAACCCTAAAACACTACCCCCAGCACGGCCCCCTCACAACACAAACACCACTGCACTACCCTAAACCCTAAAACGACCCCCAGCACGACCCCTACACTACCCAAACACCAC
Source organism: Calotriton arnoldi (assembly GCA_963921515.1). NCBI lineage: Eukaryota > Metazoa > Chordata > Amphibia > Caudata > Salamandridae > Calotriton > Calotriton arnoldi. The sequence continues at coordinate 385,402 of CAWUFW010012608.1, forward strand.
TGCCATACCCTAAACCCTAAAACATTACCCCCAGCATGAACCCCTACACTACCCAAACACCACTGCACTACCCTAAACCCTAAAACACTACCCCCAGCACTACCCCTACACTACACAAACACCACTGCACTACCCTAAACCCTAAAACACTACCCCAGCACTACCCCTACACTACCCAAACACCACTGCACTAACATAAACCCTAAAACACTACCCCCAGCACAACCCCTACACTACACAAACACCACTGCACTACCCTAAACCCTAAAACACTACCCCCAGCACGACTCCCTACACTACCCAAACACCACTGCACTACCCTAAACCCTAAATCTACCCCCAGCATGACCCCCTACACTACCCAAACACCACTGCACTACCCTAAACCATAAAACACTACCCCCAGCATGACCCCCTACACTACACAAACACCACTGCACTACCCTAAACCCTAAAACACTACCACCAGCATGACCCCCTACACTACTCAAACACCACTGCACTACCCTAAACCCTAAAACACTAACCCAGCACGACCCCCACACTACCCATACACCACTGCACTACCCTAAAGCCTAAACACTACCCCCAGCACAACCCCCTACACTACTGCACTACCCTAAACCCTAAAACACTACCCCCAGCACGACCCCCTACACTACCCAAACACCACTGCACTACCCTAAACCCTAAAACACTACCCCCAGCACGACCCCCTACACCACCCAAACACCACTGCACTACCCTAAACCCTAGAAAAGAAACCCCACCCCATGCCCAATCCCCCTTACCTCTCACTCCTCGTGGTTCCTCTCTCCTCGTGGTTCCTGCTTCACGTCGTCTCTGAGGGGCAGTGCACGTCGTTGTGAGGAAACGGAACAGCCTCTGTTTCCTTACAACTACATGGATCGTCTACATGTTTTTTAGAACGCATGGTCATTTACCATACATACCTTTACAACAAAATTCGTTGTAAAGGCATGCGTGGTAAATGACCATGCGTTCTAAAAAAATGCGTAGTAATGACTACGTGATGTACAACGCATGCGTGGTAATTCATGCGTTGTAATGGTATCGCAAAGTAAAAAAGTCGTTGTAACGGCTGTTTACCGATTGAAGCTGGCCCCTGTTCTTCAGTGAAACGTTTATTTGATTAATTAGGAGGAAGGAATGTGTTTTTTTACCGAAAAGTGCATTCCTGGCTGTTGTATTGTGAAAGTGTCCGCGTGGCCTGGTTTCACTTCCGGTGAGAGAGTGGAAGAGTCTGTTTGGATCTAAAGGAGTTCTGTTGTTGGACGGGGCCGGCGCGACATGTCATCAGAAAACATAGCTAATGGAAAGCGTCCTCCCTGAAGTGTGGAGCAGTGCCATGAGAGGTCAACGAGTGTGCGTCCCACCGCAGTATGACCGTACCGCGTGACCCATGTGCCACCTCCAGGGTACGGGAGGCAGAAGCGGCATCGCAGGTCCTCTTGAAGACCGTTGTAGCACTAATTCTACATTTTGGTACTAGGGCATTTTAACTTCGTTGTTCCTGCCAGATACAAAGAGAAGATCCTGTGTTATTCAGTGCCCTCGTTACCTTTTTTGTGGGTTGTGGTGCTTGTCACTTCGCTGCCCCGCCGGTGCACACGACTGGGCACCCCACCTCGTGTGCCATCTGCAGGGCCTCTGCCCTCGGATCACTGGTTTCGGTTTCTGGAGTGGCAACATAAACAGTTGCTCCCAAAGGACTAGCCTGAACACTTAGGTGAATATCCCCTGCACCAGCATTCCACGGAAATTCTTTCCTAGGTCTCCCACGTCAACGAGGACGTCATAATAGCACGGCTCCGCTCGCGACACCGTATGATGTCATCGGAGCCATAAGAGAACCTCGTCGGCGTGCTGACGTCAGTTCCACCCATTTTTTCCGTGCCACCGAGGCAAACAGGGGACCGAGACATTTTCACATGTATACATAGTATAATAAATATATATATATTCACTGAAAAAACCATAGGTTTCAGGCACGTTACATCACACAAGGACAAATTCATGTTGGTTGACTCAGTGATGTCATGAGTGATGTCACTGACCATGTCATGAGTGATGTAATATGTGACGTCATCAGCAGTGCATTGCGGGCGCGCGAGTTATAGTTAGCTGAACTAACTATAACGGGGGAATTTCTATGGTTTTGTATGAGTGAAATGTCCAACTAACTATAACGCCCCTGAACCCAAAGCACAAATGTTACTGCTGATAAAATTATAAGCCCTCAGATGGGCCTCAGTACGCCGTCGCCGTTCTAAATTCTGCTGGCAGATCCACAAATGTCATTCAGGTGAATCCCAAACACTGTGGCCCCCAGGGATAATGAGGTGGTGCATTCTCAGCGGCGGGGCTGCCGCCTATACATTCTGCTCCAAGGTGCCCATTCGGCGAGAAGCACTCATTAGCCAGCACTCAGCTTCAAGCATTTATTGGTATGAACAGCTCAGGCTTGCTGATGCATTTCGCAGCTCATAGTCATATTGCCTGACGCGTTTCAAGTTTCCTTCCTCAGAGGCTTCTGACAATGAAATGTGTGCGCGTTCTGGCCACACCCTTATATACTAATTACACGCCCATGGATGGGCTGCTTGATTGAGTCCTGTGCATGCTGGGCCACTTTGTCAGAACAAAGCGCAAATGTTACTGCTGATAAAACTATAAGCCCTCAGATGGGCCTCAGTACGCCGTTCTAAATCCTGCTGGCAGATCCACAAATGTCATTCAGGTGAATCCCAAACACTGTGGCCCCCAGGGATAACGGGGTGGTGCTTTCTCAGCGGCGGGGCTGCCGCCTATACATTCTGCTCCAATGGGCCCATTCGGCGAGAAGCACTCATCAGCCAGCACTCAGCTTCAAGTCTTTATTAGTATGAACAGCTCAGGCATGCTGATTCATTTTGCAGCTCATAGTCATATTGCCTGACACGTTTCAAGTTTCCTTCCTCAGAGGCTTCTGGCAATGAAATGTGTGCGCGTTCTGGCCACACCCTTATATACTAATTACACGCCCATGGATGGGCTGCTCGATAGAGTCCTGTGCATGCTGGGCCACGTAGTCAGAACAAAGCGCAAATATTACTGCTGATAAAATTATAAGCCCGCAGATGGGCCTCAGTACGGCGTCGCCATTCTAAATCCTGCTGGCAGATCCACAAACGTCATTCAGGTGAATCCCAAACACTGTGGCCCCCAGGGATAACAGGGTGGTGCTTTCTCAGCGGCGGGGCTGCCGCCTATACATTCTGCTCCAAGGTGCCCATTCGGCGAGAAGCACTCATTAGCCAGCACTCAGCTTCAAGCCTTTATTGGTATGAACAGCTCAGGCATGCCGATTCATTTCGCAGCTCATAGTCATATTGCCTGACGCGTTTCAAGTTTCCTTCCTCAGAGGCTTCTGACAATGAAATGTGTGCGCGTTCTGGCCACACCCGTATATACTAATTACACGCCCATGGATGGGCTGCTTGATTGAGTCCTGTGCATGCTGGGCCACTTTGTCAGAACAAAGCGCAAATGTTACTGCTGATAAAACTATAAGCCCTCAGATGGGCCTCAGTACACCGTTCTAAATCCTGCTGGCAGATCCACAAACGTCATTCAGGTGAATCCCAAACACTGTGGCCCCCAGGGATAACGGGGTGGTGCTTTCTTAGTGGCGGGGCTGCCGCCTATACATTCTGCTCCAAGGTGCCCAGTCGGCGAGAAGCACTCATTAGCCAGCACTCAGCTTCAAGTCTTTATTAGTATGAACAGCTCAGGCACGCCGATTATTTTGCAGCTCATAGTCATATTGCCTGACCCGTTTCAAGTTTCCTTCCTCAGAGGCTTCTGACAATGAAATGTGTGCGCGTTCTGGCCGCACCCTTATATACTAATTACACGCCCATGGATGGGCTGCTCGATTGAGTCCTATGCATGCTGGGCCACGTAGTCAGAACAAAGGGCAAATGTTACTGCTGATAAAATTATAAGCCCTCAGATGGGCCTCAGTACGCCGTCGCCGTTCTGAATCCTGCTGGCAGATCCACAAACGTCATTCAGGTGAATCCAAACACTGTGGCCCCCAGGGATAACGGGGTGGTGCTTTCTCAGCGGCGGGGCTGCCGCCTATACATTCTGCTCCAAGGTGCCCATTCGGCGAGAAGCACTCATTAGCCAGCACTCAGCTTCAAGCCTTTATTGTTATGAACAGCTCAGCCATGCCAATTAATTTCGCAGCTCATAGTCATATTGCCTGACTCGTTTCAAGTTTCCTTCCTCAGAGGCTTCTGACAATGAAATGTGTCCGCGATCTGGCCACACCCTTATATACTAATTACTCGCCCATGGATGGGCTGCTCGATTGAGTCCTTTGCATGCTGGGCCACGTAGTCAGAATAGAGCGCAAATGTTACTGCTGATAAAATTATAAGCCCTCAGATAGGCCTCAGTACGCCGTCACCGTTCTAAATCCTGCTGGCATATCCACAAACGTCATTCAGGTGAATCCCAAACACTGTGGCCCTCAGGGATAATGGGGTGGTGCTTTCTCAGCTGCCAAGCTCGCACCACCCTTGCAACCTGGGTGCCACTGGGCTTGAAATTTATCGAGTCCTACCTGTGGAGTAGCAGCAATGGATTGAAGACGGGCTCCTGCGACCGAGGCCCATCTGAGGGCTTGTAAAGTATCCAACAGAAACATTAATGTGCGTCCATTGGGGGTCGGCACTATATTTCCCACAGTGCTGTGCACCGTCTCATATGAGCAGCCCATCTGGGGGCGTGCCATTTAGAGTAATTGAAGGAAGTGAATTGTGACCGGCATGCACAGAACTTTACCATCAGCCTCTGAAGAAGAAGTACACAGACTTCGAAACGCGTCAGGCCGAATGACGGAACAGCTGTTTATGGAATCGGAAGCAGAGACTCCCTCTATACCTAATAAAGGCTTTTACAGCATGCTGTTGCAAGAGTGCGGCTCATTTGTTGGCGCAACTTTGGAGCGTTAATTTGTAGGCGGCTGCCCTGCCGCCGAGCTCGCACCACCCTTGCAACCTGGGTGCCTCTGGGCTTGATATTTATCTAGTTCTACCTTTGGAGCAGCAGCAATGGATTGAAGACGGGCTCCTGTGACCGAGGCCCATCTGAGGGCTTGTAGAGTATTCAACAGAAACATTAATGTGCGTGCATTGGGGGTCGGCACTACATTTCCCATAGTGCTGTCCACCGTCTCATATGAGCAGCCCATCTGGGGGCGTGCCATTTAGCGTGATTGAAGGAAGTGAATTGTGACCGGCATGCACAGAACTTTACCGTCAGCCTCTGAAGAAGAAGCACACAGACTTCGAAACGCGTCAGGCCGAATGACAGAACAGCTGTTTATGAAATCGGAAGGAGAGACTCCGTCTATACCTAATAAAGGCTTTTACAGCATGCTGTTGCAAGAGTGTGGCTCATTTGTTGGGGCAACTTTGGAGCGTTAATATATATATATATATATATATACATGGGAGGATCCCATGCAAAGTACACAAGAACTTTTACATAATGCGGGTATCAATTTGGCATCGGCTAAGTCCAGTCCCTTTAAACCATCGTCTTCCTTTATTCCAATTATGCCCCGCGATGCGATTGACATTTTTCAAGATGTGGTAGTAGATGAACTTAAAAAACTGCAGCTAACCATCCAACGCAGAAAAAACAAAGTGAAGTTCAAATACAAAAAATATCAGGATCTTATCAAGAAACTACAGCAGCAGAGTGATGTAATCATAAACAAATCCGACAAAGGGGGCAATATTGTGCTGTGGCCCAGGAGTGAATGCCTAATTGAGGCACACAAACACCTGGATGATGGAACATGTTACAAAAAATCCAACTACCAACAGCTCAAAGTAGTAAAGGAAACCTGCAAACAGAATCTGAACAAATGGAGAAGGGAAGGTTTACTTTCGAACACCGAATTTCTATTCCTCAATACGGATTTTCCTATCACACCAATATTGTATTTTATACTAAAAATACATAAGAAACTATCTCCAGTCCCCGGAAGACCGATAATATCTGCAAAAGGAGGACTGTTGGAAAAGATGTCACAGTCTGTGGACTTTTTTCTCCAGGAGTTCGTTACAGCATTGCCCTCAAATATATGGGACACTAATGATTTTTGGGATAAAATAATAAATATACCCTGGTCGGACCAATGCTACCTTATCACCCTTGATATAAGTGCTCTGTACACCAGCATTAATCATGTAGATGGTATGAAGGCAGTGGAATTCTTTTTAAAAAACAGAGCTATTGAAAAATACAAACATGGGGAAATGATTTTAGAAATGATCAACTTTTGTTTGCATAATAACTACTTTTTATTCAATAAGGATGTTTATCAGCAAATAAGAGGAGTTGCCATGGGAGCCTGCTTCTACCCCAGCTATGCGTGTTTACACGTAGGGTGGTGGGAGGAGCAGGTTCTCAAGGAGGAAAACAAAGAGGTTTGGGACAAGCATATATTATGCTGGATGCGTTTCATAGAGAATACATTTTTAGTGTGGAATGATTCTAAAGAATAAGCTATTGCATTCATTGATAACATCAATAACAATGATTTGAACTTACAATGTAATGCATTGTTAGATAATAGAGCCATAGACTTGTTAGATGTACATGTACAAGTAATCAACAACAAACTAGAAACATCCCTGCATAGGAAGAGCACTGCGGGAAATTCCACCCTCCATGCATCTAGCTTTCATCCTTACCATCTGATTAAAAGCATCCCCTATGGGGAGTTCCTTAGACTGCGAGGAATATGCAGTACTGATCAGGCATTCGATGAATGTGTCAGTGAAACCATCAGTAGATTTGCAGACAGAGGGTACAGCAATTACATCATTCAGTCGGCCCTTGATAAGGTTAAAGAGGTCCCATGAGATAACTTACTATATAATCGAAAATCTAGATTATCCAGTAAATTTAGTACTGAAGAGACAACGACCAAGACCAGTCAGGAAACTCGCCTCATAACCACATACAATAGACAACATAGGCAAATCAGGGCTATAATTAATAACAACTGGCCCATCATAAGAACAGATGTGATTTTAGGAGAGCTATTTCCCTCCCAACCCAAGTTAACTTTTAGAAAAGCCAAATCAATGCACAATGCTCTGGTTAGAGGCAGTCCGGAGATATCATTGGGGGACTCTAAGTCTAAAACAACATGGCTGGCATCTGAGAATGGCTTCTATAAATGTAGCTCGTGTAGAGCCTGTAAATTTGGCGCTAACACGACCCAATACTCCTCTGTGTTCTGCCCCACCATTAACCAACTCAAAGGGATATACAACTGCCGCACAGAATTCGCAGTATACGTTTTAACTTGCACCTGTGGTTTACAATACTTGGGGAGCACTAAACTGCAAGTACACGTGCGAATTCTTCAACATCTCAGGGCAATAGTTAACTCCGACATGTCCTACCCAGTTGCCAGGCACTTTAAAGCAGTCCATAACAATGACCTGAGCTGCTTGAGATATTTTGTCATAGGTGCAGTGCCCACATTAAGGAGAGGAGGAAATAGAGAGAAACTATTGAGAAGATTGGAGTCCAAATTTATTCTGGAGTTAGATACACGGACACCAAACGGGTTGAACAATGGGGAGGAACTCCACAATTATTTATAGCATCTGTGGGCTTACAATCAGGCTCTGAGATCTTTGATTTAACGATTATATTTGATGTCATGAGACACAATGTTGGACGATGGACAGGTAGGATCCATATCATGATATTCCTAGTTGGATTTTTTACCCTGATTAATTTCAAAAGCATTTTATTCCCCAGGGGGGGTTCCCCACATAGAGTGATTAACAAGAGATAATTTAAGCTATGCTGAGTATATCAAGTAGAACAGAGCAGGTTACTCTGGTTAATTAAGAGAATAGTTGCTGCTGCCTTTCCCCTTTCTCTAGTAGTTATGAGGTTTTAATTTAGCCCTTAAGCACTTTCTGCATGCACTTTTTCAAAAAAGTTTTTGTACTGAATGCTAGGAATATGTAGGTTAGTCGCTTTATAACAGTTTTGACCAAATAGATTCATTTTTAAATGATGTAATGTTTAATATGCCTATCAGTATTAAACTTGGTTTGATATATTTACATCTTTAGGACAACAAGAAATAACAGAATTGTATTGGTATTCATAACGTACCTACACTATGCATCTTAGTAAAACTCCAGGTGGAGATAGGTATTGTATTTACGAAGGATATATTTGCAATATGCACTTTATTATTAATCCAAGAGGAGATAAGTATGGTATAAGTCAGGAAAAATGTTCAGTTAAAGGGCACTCAATAAGGAGCCATGGCTATTGGCGATAGAAATTCACTGCATTGAAGTAGGTATATTTGTTTGTCTGCACCTACTCACCTTATTTGCCAATATGCTGTGGAAATAACTTGTTTAATAACATCAGATGCTTTTGCACTATGCACTTTATTTGTTCCTTAAGGATGAATTTCACCCAATTCGTTGCAGTATGTGGTGTCGATCAAAATCAGCAGTATTAGAGCAGATATTAGGACAAGTGACCTATACTGTGGTATTGGAGAGCTTTAAACGAATGGATGAAAGTAACCAGCATGTTTGATACTAGTTTTAATATTGGCATTATATACTGTGTTTTTAAGATTAACATCAGTTTAAATACAGTTATTAACCAGTAATGAAATTAAAATGTAAGATTTGCATTTGCTTTTTGTATATACGAAGTATTTGGAGTCATAGTCTGTCTTTCATGACTATTCCTACTTGCGATCACGTGGTGTGTATTGTACTTTAAATGATGGCTTTGAAATGTGTCTCGTTATGTGAGCAAGCCCAGTGAGGTGGGCGAAACGCGTCATCCTGTCATGAATGAAATAAAAAGATAACATCAGCACAAAGTTGGGGTCCGTGTCCCGTTTGCAGCTGACAGCGCTGTGGGAATTGTGTTTGCTTATATATATATATATATATATATATTCACTGAAAAAACCATAGGTTTCAGGGACGTTATAGTTAGAAATGATCATTTAAAAAACCTTAGAAATTCACTGAAAAAACCATAGGTTTCAGGGACGTTGTAGTTAGTTGGACATTTCACTTGTACAAAACCAGAGAAATTCGGCAGTTATAGTTAGTTGAGCTAACTATAACTCGCACCTCCGCAATGCACTGCTGATGACATCACATATTACATCACTCATGACATGGTCAGTGACATCACTGATGACATCACTGATGACATCTCAAATGACATCACTGATGACATCACTGATGACATCATTCACGTGATAATCTCACGTGATAATCTGATGCACCTCCTCACAGCCTAATATAACCTTTGATATACCCACTCTAAAATACAGACTGTCATTCTCGAAACCATAGACACACCAATACCAGTTACTTCATACACACTCACTGATTCCTAGGTCTACACACACATCCACTCCCTCATCCATACAGTCACTCATACATGCAGTCACTCATCGATACAGCCACTATCATATGCACTTATACACCCATACAGACACTCACAAACCACCACTCACCCATACAGTTACTCACACAGCTAGTCAGTCATGCAAAGAATCAATCACACTCCCATTTACTTACCTACACAGTTATACACACACCACCTAACTTATTTATACAGATACTAACACATACTTACTCTCTTATACAATCACTGACACAAGCACACACTCATCCATACAGCCACTCTCACTCACTCTCACATATAATCATTTATATACTCCAACACTCACATATACTGCCTTTCACATATGTAGTTACTCACACATGTACCACTGAGACATCCATTCACTCACCAACACAGCCATACACACACTCACCCACCCATACAGCCCCTCACAGATGCACTCTTGAACCCATACATCCAGTGAATCACCCACTCACACATCCATGCAGGGAGTCACACATACCCCACCCACCCACACAGACACTGAGGCACCCATTCAGGTACTCAGCAACCAATCAAAAATCCATATAGACACTCATGTAGCTACTCACCAACCCAATCAGCCACTTACACACCAACTGACAGACTGATACAGACATTCATACAGATTAGTCAAGCACCCATGTATTAGTAAGACACGTTTAATCACTCACTTATACAGTCAGTCATGTACCTATTAAATCATCCATTCAGACACTCATACACCCACTTGTTCTTCAATACACCTTGGCATATATATATATATATATATATATATATATATATATATATATAACATATTTAAACTTTTTAAACAAACTCAGTCACTGTATGATGTCATCAGTGTTGTCATTTGAGATGTCATCAGTGATGTCACTGACCATGTCATCAGTGAATATATATATATATATATATTCACTGAAAAAACCATAGGTTTTAGGGACAGTTATAGTTAGTTGGACATTGCACTCGTACAAAACCCGTGAAATTCCCCCGTTATAGTTAGTCCAGCTAACTATAACTCACGCCCATAATGCACTGCTGATGACGTCACATATTACATCACTCATGACATGGTCAGTGACATCACTGATGACATCACTGATGACATCTCAAATGACATCCCTGATGACATCACTGATGACATCATCCAGTGACTGTGTGTTTCTGTAAAGTTTAAATATTTTTAATATATATATAGGAAAAGACGTATTGAAGAATGAGTGGGTGTGTAAGTGTCTGTATGGATGATTTAGTAGGTGCGTGACTGACTGTATAAGTGAGTGATTTAACGTATCTTACTGAATGCATGGGTTAGTGACTAAACTGGGTGAATGTCTGTATCCGTCTGTCTGTTGCTTTGTAAGTGGCTGCATGTGTTTGAGAATAGCTACATGAGTGTCTATATGAGTTATTGAATGCTTGTGTGAGTATCTGTATGGGTGCCTGAGTGTTTGTGTGGGAGGGGTGTGTGCGACTCTGTGCATAGATGTGTGAGTGGGTGATTCACTGGGTGGATGGTTTCAGAGTGCATCTGTGATAGACTGTATGGGTGGGTAAGTGTGTGTAAGAGTGTGTTAGTGAGTGAATGTATGTCCCAGTGGTACATGTGTGAGTAACTACATATGTGAAAGGCAGTATATATGTGTGTTGGAGTATATAAATAGCTATAAGCAAGAGTGACTGATTGTGATAGTGGCTGTATGGATGAGTGTGTGCTTGTATCAGTGATTGTATAAGAGCGTAAGAATGTGCTAGTATTTGTATGAGTAAGTGAGCTGGTGTGTGTATAACTGTATAGGTGAGTAAATGGTAGTGTGTTTAATTATTTGCATGACTGACTAGGTGTGTGAGTACCTCTATGGATGAGTGGCGGTGTTTGAGTGTCTATATAGGAGTATGAGTGCATATGATAGTCCTGTACTGAGTGACCGTAAATATGAGTGACTGTTCGGGTGAGTGAGTGGATGTGTGTGTGTAGACCTAAGAATCAGTGAGTGGGTATGTAGTTATTGGTGTTGGAGTGTCTATGGTTTTGCGACTGGCAGTCTGTACTTTAGAGTGGGTGTATCAAAGGTTATATTAGGGTGTGAGAAGATGCATGAAATTATCACATGGATGATGTCATCAGTGATGTCATCAGTGATGTCATTTGAGATGTCATCAGTGATGTCATCAGTGATGTCACTGACCATGTCATGAGTGATGTAATATGTGACGTCATCAGCAGTGCATTGCGGGCGTGAGTTATAGTTAGCTGGACTAACTATAACGGGGGAATTTCACGGGTTTTGTACGAGTGCAATGTCCAACTAACTATAACTGTCCCTAAAACCTATGGTTTTTCAGTGAATTTCAAAGGTTTTTAAATGCTAATTTGTAACTATAACGTCCCTGAAACCTATGGTTTTTTCAGTGAATTTCAAAGGTTTTTGAAATGCTAATTTGTAACTATAACATGTCTGAAACCTACGGTTTTTTCAGTGAATTTCAAAGGTTTTGTAAATGACAATTTTTAAATGTATTAATTGTTATATAAATTTTTAAAATACTGATTTACTACATTTTTAGAAACAATTTTTTTTTACATATTTTATTATTTAAATTACATTGTAATTACATTATACATTACATTACAAAAAATACTTTCTCAGAATGAATTACTTTAGTTTAAATACTTTGCACATAGGCAATAGACTTTTAAGTACAGTAGTTACAGTTGTTGCAATGTGCAACACATTTTCAAACACAATGCAACATTCAGCTCAATGTGAATTTCTAGTTAAATGCAATTAGTTACTTTATGGATTACTTTTCTAACCACCTGACTGGATCCTAGATTCAGTCCTGGCACATCTCCTGTAAACAGTTGAGTAAAAGCGTTTTGGTTACAGTCGTGATTTTTAAGGAATATTATTGTACTTTAAAAGTTGACACTTAGAAACTTTTTCTCATAGAATCACCAATGTTATCCTATGGAAGGAAATTCACTTAGCAGGTAAAAACTGTTATCGTTACTTTTTCTTACTCAGTTTTGGATCCTGGATCCAGCACTGGTGCATCTCCTGTAAACAGTTGAATGAATGCGTTTAAGTCATACAGGCGATTTTTAAGGAATATTTGTAGTTTGTGAAAATCGACACTTTGAAAGTTTTCTGCTGAAAACCAGACAATGGATTCCTATGTTAGAAAATATAAGTTACTGGTAAGTACGGTTAAAATTACTTTTCAGGGTCAGTGCTGGGCTAAAAGATGCAGCACTGGGTTCTCTCCTGATAACAGGTGAGTAAATTGGAATTCGTACTTTGGTTGATTTTAGAGGAATATTATAAAGTTCCAAAACTCCACACTTAGAAGAATTTCCAAGTGAAACCAGTCAATGTTAGCCTATGAAGGAAATTCAAGTTACCGGTAAGTACGGTTAAAATTAATTTTGAGGATCAGTACTTGGCTGAAAGATGCAGCACTGAGGTCTCTCCTGATAACAGGTGAGTAAATCAGAATTCGGATTTCGGCTGATTTTAGAGGAATATTTTAAAGTTCCAAAAATCAACACTTAGAAACTTTTCAGCAAAAAGCAGGCAATGATATCCTATGCAAGGAAATTCAAGTTACTGGTAAGTACGGCTAAAATTACTTTTGAGGATTAGTACTGGGCTGAAAGATGCAGCACTGAGGTCTCTCCTGATAACAGGTGAGTAAATCGGAATTCGTATTTCGGCTGATTTTAGAGGAATATTTTAAAGTTCCAAAACTCCACACTTAGAAGAATTTCCAAGTGAAACCAGTCAATGTTAGCCTATGAAGGAAATTCAAGTTACCGGTAAGTACGGTTAAAATTACTTTTCAGGACCAGTACTGGGCTGAAAGATGCAGCACTGAGGTCTCTCCTGATAACAGGTGAGTAAATCGGAATTCGTATTTCGGCTGATTTTAGAGGAATATTTTAAAGTTCCAAAACTCCACACTTAGAAGAATTTCAAAGTGAAACCAGTCAATGTTAGCCTATGGAAGGAAATTCAAGTTACTGGTAAGTACGGTTAAAATTACTTTTCAGGACCAGTACTGGGCTGAAAGATGCAGCACTGAGGTATCTCCTGATAACAGGTGAGTAAATCGGAATTCGTATTTCGGCTGATTTTAGAGGAATATTTTAAAGTTCCAAAACTCCACACTTAGAAGAATTTCCAAGTGAAACCAGTCAATGTTAGCCTATGAAGGAAATTCAAGTTACCGGTAAGTACGGTTAAAATTACTTTTCAGGACCAGTACTGGGCTGAAAGATGCAGCACTGAGGTCTCTCCTGATAACAGGTGAGTAAATCAGAATTCGGATTTCGGCTGATTTTAGAGGAATATTTGTATGTTTCAAAAATCAACACTTAGAAACTTTTTCAGCAAAAAGCAGGCAATGATATCCTATGGAAGGAAATTCAAGTTACTGGTAAGTACGGTTAAAATTACTTTTGAGGATCAGTACTGGGCTGAAAGATGCAGCACTGAGGTCTCTCCTGATAACAGGGGAGTAAATCGGAATTCGTATTTCGGCTGATTTTAGAGGAATATTTGCACAATGGTGAAGGGAGGGGCGGGGCCTCAGGTGACATCTGTGCAAACGCGCCCCGTTGCGCGTTTTAAGTTGGGGGATTAAGTCCCCTTGAATCCTGAGGGTCCCTAGGGGCCAACTAGCCCACCAGGAACCTCCAATATGCGCCAGGGGCTGCGTTGCAGAGACGTGTAGAGAGGCCACACCCCTTTTACACCTCTCTGCAACGCAGCTCTGTGGCGCTTTCTGGATGTACCTGTTGGGCTAGTTGGCCCCAAGGACCCTCAGGATTGAAGGGATTTAATTCCCCATCTTAAAACGCGCCACAGGGCCTGTTTGCACACATGTCACCTGAAGCCCCGCCCTCCCTTCACCACTGTGCAAACGCGCCCCGTGGCGCGTTTTAAGTTGGGGGATTAAGTCCCCTTGAATCCTGAGGGTCCCCGGAGTCCAACTAGCCCACCATATACCTCCAAAAGCGCCACAGAGCTGCGTTGCAGAGAGGTGTAAAAGGGGCGTGGCCTCTGTACACCTCTCTGCAAGGCAGCCCCCTGGCGCATACTGGAGGTACCTGGTGGGCTAGTTGGCCCCAGGGACCCCCAGTATTCAAGGGGAATTCGTTCCCCCTCTGCAAACGCGCCAGGGGCGCGTTTGCAGAGTGGTGAAGGAAGGGGCGGGGCCTGCGGGCCCGATCGTTTTAATTTTTATTTTTTTCTCCCCTGAAGGGGAGCTGTGTAGCCCCCTTCCTTTTTTCTTTTTTGGGCTCTGGGGACCCCATCCCCCAGGGCCTTACCCCTTTTAAAATTACCTTTAAAAAAAAAAACGGGAAGGGGGCCGCGTGGCCCCCTTCCCTTGGCCTGTATTGGCCCGGGGACCCCATCCCCGGGGCATGGCCTCTATATTTTTTTTTGAGGGGGCAGCGTGGCCCCCTCCTCTGGCCATTTTAAGGCCCCGGGGACCCCATCCCCGGGGCCGGCCTTTCCATTTAAAAAAAAAATTTTTGCTCTTTTTTGGGGAGGGGGCCGCGTGGCCCCCTCCCGAGCCCTACTTGCCCCGGGGACCCCATCCCCGGGGCTGGCCCTCTCCGTTGGGGACTGTGGGGGTCCCCAATCCCCCACAGTCCCGCCGGCTCCCCACGTCCCTTGGGAGCCGGCATTGCTGTTCCACATGGGGAGCAGCTGACATGCTGCTCCCCATGTGGAAAAGCAATCGCTTTGGATATTGGAAGAGAGAGCAGGTTTCCTGCTCTCTCTTCCAATATCCAAGCAGTTGCTATGGCAGGACGGGAGCCGCGAGGCTCCCGTCCTGCCATAGCAAACTACAGTGTCCCGGGGGTAGGCACCCGGGACACTGCAGGAGCCGGCCCTGGGGGTGGTGGTCCCCAGGGCCATCAAGGGCTCCAGGAGGGGGCCGCGCGGCCCCCTCCCTACATCAGCACAGCCCCGGGGAGGTGGTGGTCCCGGGGCTTCGGGGTCCAAAACGGACCCCCATTTTAATTTGTTAGTGCCCCGGGAGGTGGCGGTCCCGGGGCGTGTGGGGGGCTGGAGCCCCCACACAGGTTGTTTAATTTTTTTAAAAAGCCCGGGGAGGTGGTGGTCCCCGGGGCTGCGGGAGGGCTCAGAGCCCTCCCGCACCGACTTTAAAGAAAGCCCCGGGGGTGGCGGTCCCCGGGGCTTGGGAGCCCTTGAGGCCCCCATACATAAAATAAACCCCCCAGCATGCCCCCGGGACTTGGGCCACCCGGGGGCAAATACATCCGAGCGCGGGAGACCGCGCTTCGATTTTTCGGCAGGATTCGCTCACCCTGAGCGCATCCTGACGATTTTTTTAAAATGCTTTTTTGCCCAGGGGGTCCTTGTGGGACCCCTGAGCAGGCCTAGGGGTTAGGGTGTTTCTACCCTGCCCCCTTTGTGCGTTTGCACACTTGTTTCTTTTTTTTCTCGGCGGGATACGCGCACCTAAGCGCATCCCGCCGATTTAAAAATAAAAATCTTTTTCTGCCCAGGGGTCCTTGTGGGACCTTCTGAGCAGACCTAGGGGTCAGGGTGTTTCTACCCTGCCCCCTTTGCGCTTTGCGCACTTGTTTCTGTCCCTCGGTTCTACCGAGGACAAAATAGCTGCCAACACTTCCTGAATCGGAATGTTGACAGCCAGCTGACAACCAATTAGCATGCAGCTCGTGATCGGGACGGTGCGCGCAGGGTGCGCTGAGGGTATGCGTATCCGACGCTCCCATAGATATATATGTACTTTTACTTTTGATTTTCTCAGGAACTACTGAACGGATTTACACCATTTAAGCAAAAGGCACCAGTCTGAACCAAGGACTACCTCTTTGCCAAATTTGGTGTAATTCCGTTCAGCAGTTCGGGCTGTAGCTGCGACTAAAGGTTCCTATGGAAAAATGAATGGGGAAAACGCGTTTTGGGACCCCCCTTTTTCTCGGCCCCCGCTTCACGTATCACCCCGAGACTTTCAGGGTAGGAGCGGAGCGGAGCGCCCTAACAAGTTGGAAACTTTCACGAAGATTCGTCAACCGGCGCCAACGTTATTTCAAATAGAATGTCACGGATTTCCTATGGATAATAGGTTGTAACTATAACTATCTACTGGCGACCGCCAGATAGATATATATATATATATATATATATATATATATATATATATATATATATATATATATACACGAAGAACTCCACTTTACCGGGGGCCTCCGACTCTGCAGGGCGGGCTCCAAGCCCATTTTTGCATCGCGAACACTATATGAACTGGCAATCATGCAACGCTATTTTAGCACAAATTGAAACGTGAGCCAAGTCATTGATTTGAATACTGATGCATTCTGGGATGGTGGTCTAAAGTAAGGACCATGTGACCACTTGGACTTGAAGTATGTACAGAATCAACTCACCTGTGACCAAGGCGCTTCGCACCGAAACACGTAAGGATAAAGGGTTGTTTCACGCTGCCATGCCACATAGACCAATAAAGTGTCAGTTTGGAAGGATGCCGCAGCTGTGGGCTCTGTTTTCTTTTATATATATATATATATTCACTGAAAAAACCATACGTTTCAGGGACGTTATAGTTAGAAATGAGCATTTAAAAAACCTTAGAAATTCACTGAAAAAACCATAGGTTTCAGGGACGTTATAGTTAGCTGGACATTTCACTCATACAAAACCATAGAAATTCCACTGTTCTAGTTAGTTCAGATAACTATAACTTGCGCCCCTGCAATGCACTGCTGATGACATCACATATTACATCATTCATGACATGGTCAGTGACATCACTGATGACATCTCAAATGACATCACTGATGACATCACTGTTGACATCACTGATGACATCATCCATGTGACAATCTGATGCACCTTCTCACTACAGTTACCTCCGGGCAGTGGGAGTGGATGGGGTGCAGCAGCCTGGGTGCACAGCAGCGGGCAGACACCTCTGAGCAGTGGAAGTGGATGGGGTGCAGCAGCCTGGGTGCGCAGCGGTGAGCAGACACCTCTGGGCAGTGGAAGTGGATGGGGTGCAGCAGCATGGATGCACAAAGGCGGGACAGAGAATTAGGCATGTGCAGTTGTATGTACTCTGCCACAACTGATTCCATACTACGTTTCAGATGAGTAAGCTTGAGGGCTCCACTATGTCCCGGCACGTGGTTGGAGACACACCGGTGATGGAAAGGTGAGCTGTGACGGCTTTGTCCACAGTTTGGGCACTGACTGTCCCTCTCCATCTCTTCCTTTCTCTCCCTCACACTTTCTCTCTCTCTTCCTCTCTCTCTCACTCTATCTCTTCCTCTCTCTCACATTGTTTACTTCTTTCTCTCTCTCTACCTCTCTCTCTCTCTCACTCTTCCTCTGTTTCTCTGTTCCTCTTTCTCACACTGTTTCTCTCTTTCTCTCTCTCTTCCTCTCTCTCACTGTTTCTCTCTCTCTCACTCTTTCTCTCTGTCTACCTCTCACTCTTTCTTTCTTTTTCTCTCTCTTCCTCTCTGTCACTCTTTCTCTCTCTCTCTCCTTTGATGGACGCATGACGCACAATGTTATCTTGCTTTTTGTCTAGCAGGCTGTGATTCACAGATTGACGACCCCCTCCCGACACGGACCTCCCGCCACGAGGCGATGACTTCAGTTCCACTGAGTTAGTGCCACCAGGTCTGAGCGCGTGTGCAGCCTGCGATGATGCGTGGCCATCCTGCAATCAACACCCACTTTGAATTGTGAGCTCGGCTTGACCGCGTGTACGCAACGCCTGATTCTATACTATGTTTCAGATGACTAAACTTGAAGACTGCACTATGTCCCGGCACATGGTTGGAGACACACAGGTGGCAGAATTTGAGCTGTGAGGATTTTCTCCACAGTGTCAACACTCACTCTCCCTCTCCATCTCTTCCTTTCTGTCACTCACACTCTTTCTCTCTCTCTCACTCTCTATCTCTTCCTTTCGATCTCTCACACTCTTTCTCTCTTTCTATGTCTTTTCCTCTCTCTCTCTCTCATTCTTTCTTTCTCTCTCTCTTCCTCTCTGTCTCACTCTTTCTTTCTCTCTCTCTCTACCTCTCTCTCACACTGTTTCTCTCTTTCTCTCTCTCTTCCTTGTATCTCACTCTTTCTCTCTTTCTCTCTCTCTTTCTCTCTCACTCTTTCACTCTTTCTCTGTCTTTCTCTCTTTCTCACTCTTTCTTCCTCTCTCTCACTCTTTCTCTCTCTCTCTCTCCTTTGATGGACGCATGACGCACAATGTTATCTTGCTTTTTGTCTAGAAGGCTGTGATTCACAGATTGACGACCCCCCCCGACATGGACCTCCCGCCACGAGGCGATGACTTCAGTTCCACTGAGTTAGTGCCACCAGAGCTGAGTGCGTGTGCAGCCTGCGATGATGAGTGGCCATCCTGCAATCAACATCCACTTTGAATTGTGAGCTCGGCTTGACTGCGTGTACGCAATGCCTGAGGAGGTTGCTTCGGCACGTGGTGGACCGCCGGTGGGGGAAGGTGAGCAGAGAGGCTTGTTTACGCAGCAGCGAGCAGTCACCTCTGGATGGTGGGAGTGGATAGTGTGCAGCACCCTGGGTGCACAAGAGCAGTCAGACATCTCTGAGCAGTGGAAGTGGATGGGGTGCAGCAGACTGGTTGCACAGGAGCGGGCAGACACCTCTAGGCAGTGGGAGTGGATGGGATGCAGCAGTCTGGGTGCGCAGAAATGGGCAGTCACCTCCGGGCAGTAGGACTGGATGGGGTGCACCAGCCTGGGTGCACAGCAGCGGGCAGACACCTCTGGGCAGTGGGAGTGGATGGGGTACAGCATCCTCGGTGCGCAGAGGCGGGCAGACACCTCTGGGCGGCGGGAGTTGATGGGGTGCAGCAGCCTGGGTGCACAGGGGCGAAACAGAGAATTAGGAGTGTGCAGTTGTATGTACTCTGCCATTACTGAGTCTATACTATGTTTCAGATGACTAAACTTAAAGACTGCACTGTGTCCCGGCACGTGGTTGGAGACACACCGGTGGCAGAAAGGTGAGCTGTGAGGATTTTCTCCACAGTGTCAACACTCACTCTCCCTCTCCATCTCTTCCTTTCTGTCACTCACACTCTTTCTCTCTCTCACTCTATCTCTTCCTTTCTCTCTCTCACACTCTTTCTCTCTTTCTATGTATTTTCCTCTCTCTCTCATTCTTTCTTTCTCTCTCTCTTCCTCTCTGTCTCACTCTTTCTCTCTCTCTCTACCTCTCTCTCACACTGTTTCTCTCTTTCTCTCTCTCTTCCTTGTATCTCACTCTTTCTCTCTTTCTCTCTCTCTTCCTCTCTCTCTCACTCTTTCTCTCTTTCTCTGTCTTCTTCTCTCTCTCTCTCTCTCTCTCTCACTCTTTCTTTCTCTGTCTCTTCCTCTCTCTCACTCTTTCTCTCTTTCTCTCTCTCTCTCCTTTCATGGACGCATGACGCACAATCTTATCTTTCTTTTTGTCTTGCAGGCTGTGAGTCACAAATTGTCGAGGGATGACACGCCATACCTGTACCTACTTTTATTTTGTTGTTTTGTTTAAATAAAATGTTTTATATGTAAATCCATAGATGACTGAGATTCTTATTTGTGCAACCTCACATGCATCTTCCTTACTATAATTGTGTGACATTAGCCAATTTGTAACGTTCCAGATTTCCTAAGGTTGCTGTTACATTTGTTTATGTGGGGTGGAGATGAGGGGGGATGGCGGACAAGGGGCTGGTGGCGGGGGGTGTCGGAGCAGTGTTGGGTGTCCGAGCTGCATGATCGTTGGCTCCATTGCATCTGTTGTCATTCACTTTGAAAGTTAAAAAAATTGTCTCCAATACTTAACCACTACTACAAAACACATAACACACCTTCTTAATTTCTAATTTACCTTCGTAGTTGGTATGCAGATTTCAAATGTCCCAAATCCATGCAATTCTTTTCTTGTCACACAGTACATGTAATGCACCGCTTTCATCAAGTATGGAACCAGTAATGGCACAATTTCCCTGTTGCTCCACACATAAATACATGTAAAGAACAAATCAGAATAGTTCCTTATTTTTTTTAGATTGCAAAACCTCACTTCATTGGTTATTTTTGAACTTTCCATATAAACAGTTTTTTTAAGGACACCTACAGGTGAAAAGTTCAAGGTATTGTATCAACACTTTCTAGAACATTCTACAACATGTGCAGGTTAAAAGTTCATCATTTTTTTAAACTTACCGATATTTATTTTGCAACATTTTCTCCAACATTTAACGGCACGTGGAGGTTAAAAGTTCACCATTCTTTCAAGTTTGAACTGCACCTTCCAAATACAATTAGCAGGTGTGGTTGAGCTGAGCAAATTTCATCCTATAATATGTACTCCACGTATAAACTGCTTTTTTATTAACCAATCATAAAGATGCTTTTCATCAAAACTAATATACACCCTACTTTTTAGGACACAATACATTTCATCTCCCAATCAGTTAACGTTTTGTATGTAAAAAAAAAGTAGTTCCCCATGTTTAAACATATCTCTTATTCTACGAACGGACTGGATGAGCTATAGACATTTATCCATATCTTCTAGCCATGCCTTCAAAATGCTAGTGTGGATTGTAGGACATAGCTATGTTTTCTGGTGCAAGAGGTATGCAGAACAGAGACGTATTGACTTAGACCTAGGTTTACAAAATGTGCACATTAAATAGTTTGCACAGAGAGGATTGAAGTGCACCAATTGCTCCCTTTGGTTAAAACCTGTTTGCATCTCCAACACCCTGATCTCATGATTGTACACTGTGGTGGTAACGACCTGGGCACATTGACTGGGATAGGTTTGGAAATGCTTATGAAGGACACCTTTGGACAATTGATGTTACTTTTGCCTCAAACTGTCTTTGTATATTCCAATATATGCCAAAGACAGAAGTGGAAATGGTCAAACCAATTTTGTCATAAGATTGAAAAATCTAGGAAGAATGTTAACAAAGCTGTGTCTGCATACCTCAGAGACCATAGAATGGGGTCAATTTACAACAACAACATATGTTTTGATATGGCTGATATCTACAGAAGTGATGGAGTACACTTCACAGATGAGGGAAACCGAGTTTTCCTGATTAACCTGAAGCTGTGCATTCGCACTTACATGTAGCTCCAACTAATAAACACAAGGGCTCTTTTTAGAGCCGCCTTATATTCCCAATTTCGGCTCGCAGAGTGTCAGCTGCAGTTCGGCTAGCAGAGGGAAACCTGCGGGCCGTCGGGCAGGCTTACAGAGGAAGAGCTGTGGCCATTGGGCTCAGCTCGCAGAGGGAGACCTACGAGCCGTTGGCTCGCAAGAGCACAGCACCGTACTGGCTCGCAGAGGGAGAGCTGTGGCCGGACTCGCAGAGGGAGACCAATGGGCCAACATACCTGCTAGCAGACACACAGCTATCAGTTAACGGGCCGGCTCACAGAGATACAGCTGCAAGCCCTCCGAACTGCAACCCGACGGTCTAACTCGCAGAGGGATAGTAACGGGCCGACGGACCTGCTAGCACAGACACAGCTATGAGCTAACGAGGTGGCTCACAGAGGTAGAGCTGCGGGCCCGACGGCTCACAGACACAGAGCTGCGAGCCAATGGACTGGCTTCTAAAGGCATAGCCGTGAGCTGATGATGTGGGGAGAAGGAGCGTAAAAGGAGTATCTTGCACAGACAGACCTGCGGGATATTTTCAGTATTGCCTCGCAGAGGTAGAATTACGGATCCGATG
The DNA here is from genome assembly GCA_963921515.1 of Calotriton arnoldi. Lineage (NCBI taxonomy): Eukaryota > Metazoa > Chordata > Amphibia > Caudata > Salamandridae > Calotriton > Calotriton arnoldi. The sequence goes on from CAWUFW010012608.1 coordinate 407,737, forward strand.
CCTTTTAGAGGGAGAGATGCGAGCTGATGGACTGAGTCACAAAATGGCTCACAGCTCGCAGTCGCAGAGCTGCGAGCCGACGGACTGGCTTCTAAAGGCATAGCCGTGAGCTGGTGATGTGGGGAGAGGGACCGTGAAAGGGGTATGTCGCACAGACAGTGCTGCAGTATATTTTTAGTGTTGCCTCGCAGACGTAGAACTACGGACCTGATGCCTTGTAGAGGGAGAGTTGTGAGCTGACGGACTGAATCACAAAATGGCTGCCAACACTTCCTAGTTTCAACAGTTCACAGCCAATGAGCCGCAAGCTTGTGCTCGTAACGCTTCAGCCAATCAGATGTCCGAATTCTTAAATATCAATATCTGGAAAATGTGATATTTCTCTAAAACTACTGAACAGATTTACCCGATTTAAACAAAAGCGTGCTTTCTGGACAAAGACCTTTCTCTGTGCCAAATTTGGCGTAATTCCGATCAGCAGTTTGACCTGTAGCCTTGTCTAAAGTTTCCTATGGAAATTGAATGGAGAAAACACGTTTTGGGACCCCCCTTTTTCTTCGCCCCCTTGACGAATCCCCCCCAAACTTTTAGGATAGGAGCTGACCTGAAAGAGGAACTTTTTGGAAAATTTCGTACAGATTCGCCAAACGACGCCAAAGTTATAAGCACATCAAAAAATGCTTTTCCTATGGAAACGTGGTCCTAACTGTAACTACCTACTGGCGACCGCCAGTAGGTAATATATATATATATATATATATATATATATATATATATATATATATATATATATATATATATATTTAAATGTATATATATATTCACTGAAAAAAACCATAGGTTTCAGGGACGTTATAGTTAGAAATGAATATTTAAAAAACTTTAGAAATTCACTGAAAAAACCACAGGTTTCAAGGACGTTATAGTTAGTTGGACATTTCACTCATATATAACCAGTGAAATTCGGCCGTTATAGTTAGTTTAGCTAACTATAACTCGTGCCCCACAATGCACTGCTGATGACGTCACATATTACATCATTCATGACATGAGTGAAATGTCCAACTAACTATAAAGTCCTTGAAACCTGTGGTTTTTCATTGAATTTCTAAGGTTTTTTAAATGCTAATTTCTAACTATAACGTCTCTGAAACCTATGGTTTTTTCAGTGAATTTCAAAGGTTTTTTAAATGCTAATTTCTAACTATAATGTCCCTGAAACCTATGGTTTTCTCAGTGACTTTCAAAGGTTTTTTAAATGCTAATTTCTAACTATAATCAAGCTAAATCAAGCCTGCACCACTCAAAGAGAACACAACATTACATATAATTATAATCGAATCATCCTCAAGTTGGTAGAGAAAAGTTTCTTCTTTATTATTTTGTTCTTTTAAAAGCCACAGCCAACGCGTTTCGTCCTGTAACGCAGGATTTCTTCAGGGCTGAAATTTAGAAATATAAATAACAATAACATATACAATACATTGAAATATACATGACATACATAACATATATATATAAATACATAAGTGAAACATATAACACAAAAAACCACACAATCCCTAGAAACCACAATAGACAATACATATGAACGCAATAATGTGTACATATAACATTTAAAAGACGGACCGAACAACAGGGGACCGATACTTATATACAAAGATACAACACAACCTCCAACGATGACTAAATATCACAATTATATATACGTTGAGTTGAAACAACAAGGTAGAGGAAATCAGGCTCTTAATGAGAAAGAACAAAAGCAAGTGAAAAGAATAAGAATCTTAATGAGTGAATGTGCTAGCAGCAGAGAGGGTTGATGCTAGAAATGAAACAAATAGTGGGACAAAGATATATTAATGAAGAGGCACCAATGATAAAGTCATCCATTGGTGATTAATTGAAGTCCTACTGGGACACAGGGCCACACCATCAAAAGAGAGCATGACCTTGTAGAATAAAGAAATGAAGAACCAATTATGGCTAAACCTCACGGTCCATCCTCATTCTTTTGAATAAACAGACAACAAAGACAATAGTGCAATATCACACCCAAAACCACCAAGCGAACGACACCATAACCAGTGACCCAAGTGAAGTAATGAGTGCCACCAAATCCCAAAGAAATTCCGGGATGAAAGAATGGTGACCTACCATTCACAAATCGTAGTCGGCGAGAGAAGATGGATAATAACCATATAGAATTGCCTTCACACGAATTTGAAATTAATCTGTATGACACAAAAACAAGACCCCAGTGGGGGACCCAATTCATATAGGACGCCAAACTTATACAACCTCTTTTGATATGGATGTGCCACATAAACATCCTAAAGTGCCCCTATGCCTACCTTATCTTTGGGTATATACATCCAACTGAATTCCATTAATAACGATGCTGGTAACATCCATGAGATCACATGATATGATAGTCACGGATTTTAGAACCATGTGCTGATGGATTAAGAACAGCACATATTGGACCTGTAAAGGGCAAAAGAAAGGGCCAAAAAAATTCCACAATGGTATCCAACAGCCTATGTAGAAACCATCATATATTATGAACGTTGGCCCAATTTTACACGAGCATCCTCATGGATACCTGAGCCATAATATTATATGCCCATCTCCAAAACTCAAACGCTCCTAAAACACCGAAAACCTGAACTCTCTTATAGGTGAAATGGGGGGTATGTAGTTACCTGATTGTCACCAATGTTATCGTGTGTTTAAGAGTGAGCACATAAAAATATTAAACATTCTCAGAGCAGCCATGAAAGCCCACAATTCTGCAGGCCAAAAACGAAACTCACAATGATACGCAAATCTACATGTTGTCAGGTCTTAAAAAAGTGAGCACATAGAAATATTAAGCGTTCTCAAGGCAGCCAAAATAGCCCACATGTATGTGGACTAAAAAAGAAAATCACAGTGGTACTAAAAACCACGTGCTACAGAGGGAGCACTTTATGAACAAACAGCGTACCTGAATCCCCACTCGGTCGATCGCTACATTTAAGTGCACCGTGTACGTAAGTCAAAATGCACCGAAATGGTCCCTCTCACTCATATTGGGACCAGGGCATAACCAAACAGCCCTCCGTAAATCACAGTGGCGACCCAACTGCCACCCCTTCAGCACAAGGCAATCCTAGAAAGCCGCAATATGAAACGGCATAAGCGCAGGTTGTTTACCTCGTAGTAATGGTCAAGCCCGACGTGATCTGAGTCAGCGCCGCTCCCGCCAGAGATTTGATCTCCCGGCCGGGCATTTCAAAAGATGAACGTACCTGCATCATTACGACGCGCATGCCAGCTAGAGTACGGCTGGCGATTGAGGCAGAAGGAGAAAATCGGAACGCCATATCGTAATGTAGTAACATGCACTCCGAATACCCCGTTGCCATCATGAAAAACAATACTGTAGCACGAACGATATATGAAGAAAACCAAGCAGTTTTGGATAAATAAACAGACCTGATCGCAAGCCCAATAGAAAGACGACTTGGTCACACACCTAGCAAAATATGAGAGGCATACCTATACTTAGTAAAACTAATACCCCGGGCGCCATCTTAGAAGGTGGTCAAAATAGACCAATCTGCAGTGAGAGATTGAATATAACTAAACTGACAAAAGCCAGTTGCAAACTCACTGTTACATCCTAAGCATGGATAAACATCACCAATACGGAGATGTATCATAACATCTTGCTTAATTTAGTCACTCGATGGTGTCAAATAGAATTTATCAATGAACTTCATATGAAAAGATCAACAATGAAAAATCGAAATAAGAAAAGCCAAAGAAAGTGAAAAAATGAAATATAAAAATAAATATAAAAAATGAAAGAAAGGGGGGGAGATACAAAGTCGTATAGTACATAGACCTCAGTTACATATTGGAATATATACTTTGACTTTCATATTAAATTTCCGAAAATTCCGATTGTAATCACAAACAATCATGTACATCATGATGAATATGGACACCATATGGTAGAATCAGGGTACATGCATTGAACAACCGAACAATCCAAAGAGTACCAACTATTTCACAGATGGTAATGCATTTCATCATCTGTATTATGCCCCATTTGTATACATTTCAACCGACATATCCAGACTGCCTCTCTGCGACGTAGAGCCAGTTCACGATTTCCACCCCGTGGGTAGGTTGGAATATGGTCAATCCCATGAAACCAGATACTACAATTGTCCCCATGATGGTAAGTCATAGGGTATTTCATATCGTTTTTCCTCATAGCTCGTACATATTCTTGTATGCGCAACTTAAGCGGTCTCACTGTGCTACCCACATATATTTTTTCACAATCACAGCCCAGTATGTAAATCACATGATCCGTATTGCAATTTATAAAGTGCCTTATCTCATATTCCTTACTTGTGTTGTACCGGAACAGTTTGGTCTTATTCCTCACCAGAGAGCACATTTTGCAATTAGAGCATGTGAAAAAGCCAATTGGAGCCGGAGGGAGCCAAGTTTTCTTCACCGAACTTTTGGTATAACTTGGACAGAGTAGATTTTGGAGTGTTTTACCCCTGCGGAACGTGACTTTAGGTGTGAGAGAGATGTGTTCCTTCAAGCTGGGTACATCATTAAGAAGACCCCAGTGTTTTCTTAAGATATTGAATAATCCTGCACTGTTGTTAGTGTACTTAGTGACAAAGGCCACATGTGAACTCCTACCATGTTTATTGCCTCTGTCTGTTTTCTTAACCAGTGTACTGGTTCTGGTGACCTTTTGGATTCTTAGGTCAGCTTTCCTCAAGGTCTCATCATCATAACCCCGTTGCTTGAATCTATTTTTGACATCACTGATGTTATCTTTAAAATTTGAATTGGAGCTACAGTTTCGACGGACCCGTGTCATTTCCCCAAAAGGGATGTTCTTAATCACTGATTTGGGGTGAGAACTTGTGGCGTGCAGTATGCTATTGCACGATGTAGATTTATGAAAGATAGTACTCTGTATTGAATTATTCTCTATATAAAACAAAAGATCAATAAACTCCATGCTTGTCTGGCTAAACTTCATCGTGAGATGCACATTATGAGGATTATTGTTAAGAAAGGAGTGGTATTCCACTAACTGGCCAGGTGAGCCTTTCCAAAGAAGGATGATGTTATCGATATACCTCCCCCAGAACACAATCATGTCCATCCAGGGGGAGGCATATCTGCCCCAGGCATGCTCCTTCTCCCACCAGCCCATGAAAAGGCCAGCATACGAAGGAGTAAACCTGGAGCCCATGGCAGTTCCCTGAGTCTGGTGGAACCAGGTATCTTCATGTAAAAAAAAGTTCTTGGACAGGATGATGTTGATCATCTCCATCAACATCTCGTTATGTTCCGCATGATCGGCAGTGCGTGTCATCAAAAAAGACTGCACTGCCGTCAAACCAAAATGTTTTTGGATACATGTATAGAGCCCAGTCACATCCATGGTGACAAAAATCAGATCTTCTGACCATGATAAGCCATCCAGTTTCTTCAAAATATCGCCCGTGTCCTGTATATATGCAGAGAGATTGATAACAAAAGGCTGGAGAAATGTATCCACATAATGTGACAACCGTTCTGTTGGTGAGTCTATACCTGATATTATCAGGCGACCCGGTGGAAAGGTGCCCTCCTTATGAATTTTAGGGAGGACATAGATACATGGTGCAAGTGGACTCTCTACAACAAGATATCTTTGTTCCTCATTGGAAAGTAAACCACTCTTGCACCAATCATGCAGTCTGGTATTGATGCGAGTGACAAGGGAGGGAATGGGATTAATCGATATTTGCTGATAACAATAGGGATCCCCCAACTGTCTGTTGATTTCATTTCAATAATCCATAGCATTCATAATCACCACATTCCCTCCCTTGTCTGCTTCTCTAATGATGACAGAATCATCACCTCTAAGATTATCCAATGCCACCCTTTCTGCTTTAGTCAAGTTTTGCTGATGATGATCATACTTGCGTGGTGAATCCATAAGGGCATAAAGATCCTGTGTGACTTTCTCTTTAAAGAGATCAATATTACCATGTGTATTACTTGGTGTACATTTGGATCGAGGTTTAAGACCACTGCTGATCCCTGTGTTTTCTTCTATATTCAAGTCCTCCCTGAGTTCTTGTAAAGAAATCAGTTCACCCTCAGGAATTGATAACATCATTTGTAAATCCGAAACCGTATGTGTCACAATTTTAGCTGGTGCATTCAGAAGACATACTTTAGAAGGGTTCGCATAGAAAAAGTCTTTTAATTTCAGAATTCGTGTGAACTTGAACAAATCAAACATCATATCAACGGGATCACCCCATTGTGAGGGACAAAAACTTAAGCCCTTTTGCAAAACATCACATTCAACACTGGACAAAATTCGATCGGATAAATTAACAATCGTTAACAGATTTGATTCATCAATCAACTGCATGTCAGACTTTATGTCGTTTTTGACCTGGTCGCCATTCCTTGATTTATTTCCCTCATTTCTTGCCACCTTTTTCCTCCCCTCCTTGTTTTTGGTCTTTCTTGGTGGTGTTGTTTCCCAGCCTTAGCCTTTCCATTTCCACTAAAAAATTACGTCGTCCCGGAGAGGTAACTGCTGCTGCGCCCTCATCACGGGAGGTACTACTATCTATCGAGGAAATGGAACTGCTACTAATGGATATCGACTCTGTTGATTCCTCCCTGGCTCTTTTGCCCTCACCCATCGGTCTGATATTATCGAAATTATGGGCAAAGGTGTATATCCTCCCATTCTTGTAGTCATTGTCATCGCGTTTTATTTTTTTCAATTTGTTATCCCTCAGATAAATCTGGTGGGTCTCAATAACTTTGTCATAGATCTCGTAGTTTTTCTTGATTACGTCTTTCAAATCAGAGCAATCAATCTCCCTCTCTAGATTGACTATCTCTTCCCTCAAAGTGGCCACTTTTTTATCAGCGTGCCTAATAAGAGTACGCATCATTGTGTTGGATGCTTGTTGTAAATTCTCTTCCCAATCCTTAAGGGAAGCCTCATCCAGGTCCTCAAAGGTTGGGAAGATCAGAATCCTCAACCCCCTAGGTATTTTCTTATTGTCGAGGTATTTCTGCAACGTAATCCCGTCCCACCAACGGGACATTTCTTGCTTTTTAAGTCTTTCTAGCTTCTGAAACTTCATACGTAATCCCTCTCCCGATTGTACTTGACTTACATTTGGGCTAGTTGAATTCATACTGGAGAAAAGGCCAAGAGCCATTTCCTCCCTTTTGTCATTAAATTTTGACATGGCTAGGGGAGTGTGGTCACTATATGATTAATACTATATTTGAAAAAGCACAGTTTATTCTCTGGCTTTGATTGTGCCAATTTGGTCCCAAATAATAGAACAACACAGCTTGAACAGGGGACCTACCACAAGAAGATCCGGCACCAATCAAAAACATACCAAACGAGTCAAAAAAAATTTATGGATTCACCTGTGTGCACACTACCTGAAAGTACCTCCTGTCCGGGAGCACACCCCTATTTCAACTCTAGGGGAACAATACAAACAAGCTAAATCAGGACTGCACCACTCAAAGAGAACACAACATTACATATAATTATAATCGAATCATCCTCAAGTTGGTAGAGAAAAGTTTCTTCTTTATTATTTTGTTCTTTTAAAAGCCACAGCCAACGCGTTTCGTCCTGTAACGCAGGACTTCTTCAGGGCTGTAATTTAGAAATATAAATAACAATAACATATACAATACATTGAAATATACATGACATACATAACATATATATATAAATACATAAGTGAAACATATAACACAAAAAACCACACAATCCCTAGAAACCACAATAGACAATACATATGAACGCAATAATGTGTACATATAACATTTAAAAGACGGACCCAACAACAGGGAACCAATACTTATATACAAAGTTACAACACAACCTCCAACGATGACTAAATATCACAACTATATATACGTTGAGTTGAAACAACTAGGTAGAGGAAATCAGGCTCTTAATGAGAAAGAACAAAAGCAACAGAAAAGAATAAGAATCTTAATGAGTGAATGTGCTAGCAGCAGAGAGGGTTGATGCTAGAAACAAAACAAATAGTGGGACAAAGATATATTAATGAAGAGGCACCAATGATAAGGTCATCCATTGGTGATTAATTGAAGTCCTACTAGGACACAAGGCCACACCATCAAAAGAGAGCATGACCTTGTAGAATAAAGAAATGAGGAACCAATTATGGCTAAACCTCATGGTCCATCCTCATTCTTTTGAATAAACAGACAACAAAGACAATAGTGCAACATCACACCCAAAACCACTAAGCGAACGACACCATAACCAGTGACCCAAGTGAAGTAATGAGTATTGGTGATGTTTATCCATGTTTAGGATGTAACAGTGAGTTTGCAACTGGCTTTTGTCAGTTTAGTTATATTCAATCTCTCACTGCAGATTGGTCTATTTTGACCACCTTCTAAGATGGCGCCCGGGGTATTAGTTTTACTAAGTATAGGTATGCCTCTCATATTTTGCTAGGTGTGTGACCAAGTCGTCTTTCTATTGGGCTTGCGATCAGGTCTGTTTATTTATCCAAAACTGCTTGGTTTTCTTCATATATCGTTCATGCTACAGTATTGTTTTTCATGATGGCAACAGGGCATTCGGAGTGCATGTTACTACATTACGATATGGCGTTCCGATTTTCTACTTCTGCCTCAATCGCCAGCCGTACTCTAGCCGGCATGCGCGTTTTAATGACGCAGGTACGTTCATCTTTTGAAATGCCAGAATCCGGCCGGGAGATCAAATCTCTGGCGGGAGCGGCACTGACTCAGATCACGTCAGGCTTGACCATTACTACGGGGTAAACAACCTGCGCTTATGCCGTTTCATATTGCGACTTTCTAGGATTGCCTTGTGCTGAAGGGGTGGCAGTTGGGTCGCCACTGTGATTTATGGAGGGCTGTTTGGTTATGCCCTGGTCCCAATATGAGTGAGAGGGACCATTTTGGTGCATTTTGACTTACGTACACGGTGCGCTAAAATGTAGCGATCGACCGAGTGGGGATTCAGGAACGCTGTTTGTTCATAAAGTGCTCCCTCTGTAGCACGTGGTTTTTAGTACCACTGTGATTTTCTTTTTTAGTCCACATACATGTGGGCTATTTTGGCTGCCTTGAGAACGCTTAATATTTCTGTGTGCTCACTTTTTTAAGACCTGACAACATGTAGATTTGCGTATCATTGTGAGTTTCGTTTTTGGCCTGCAGACTTGTGGGCTTTCATGGCTGCTCTGAGAATGTTTAATATTTCTATGTGCTCACTCATAAACACTCGATAACAATGGTGACGAGCAGGTAACTACATACCCCCCATTTCACCTATAAGAGAGTTCAGGTTTTCGGTGTTTTAGGAGCGTTTGAGTTTTGGAGATGGGCATATAATATTATGGCTCAGGTATCCATGAGGATGCTTGTGTAAAATTGGGCCAACTTTCATAATATATGATGGTTTCTACATAGGCTGTTGGATACCATTGTGGAATATATTTGGCCCTTTCTTTTGCCCTTTACAGGTCCAATATGTGCTGTTCTTAATCCATCAGCACATGGTTCTAAAATCCGTGACTATCATATCACGTGATCTCATGGATGTTACCAGCATCGTTATTAATGGAATTCGGTTGGATGTATATACCCAAAGATAAGGTAGGCATAGGGGCACTTTAGGATGTTTATGTGGCACATCCATATCAAAAGAGGTTGCATAAGTTTGGCGTCCTATATGAATTGGGTCCCCCACTGGGGTCTTGTTTTGGTTTCATACAGATTAATTTCAAATTTGTGTGAAGGCAATTCTATATGGTTATTATCCATCTTCTCTCGCCAACTACGATTTGTGAATGGTAGGTCACCATTCTTTTATCCCGGAATTTCTTTGGGATTTGGTGGCACTCATTACTTCACTTGGGTCACTGGTTATGGTGTCGTTCGCTTGGTGGTTTTGGGTGTGATGTTGCACTATTGTCTTTGTTGTCTGTTTATTCAAAAGAATGAGGATGGACCGTGAGGTTTAGCCATAATTGGTTCCTCATTTCTTTATTCTACAAGGTCATGCTCTCTTTTGATGGTGTGGCCTTGTGTCCCAGTAGGACTTCAATTAATCACCAATGGATGACCTTATCATTGGTGCCTCTTCATTAATATATCTTTGTCCCACTATTTGTTTCGTTTCTAGCATCAACCCTCTCTGCTGCTAGCACATTCACTCATTAAGATTCTTATTCTTTTCTGTTGCTTTTGTTCTCTCATTAAGAGCCTGATTTCCTCTACCTAGTTGTTTCAACTCAACGTATATATAGTTCTGATATTTAGTCATCGTTGGAGGGTGTGTTGTATCTTTGTATATAAGTATCGGTCCCCTGTTGTTGGGTCCGTCTTTTAAATGTTATATGTACACATTATTGCGTTCATATGTATTGTCCATTGTGGTTTCTAGGGATTGTGTGGTTTTTTCTGTTATATGTTTCACTTATGTATTTATATATATATGTTATGTATGTCATGTATATTTCAATGTATTGTATATGTTATTGTTATTTATATTTCTAAATTACAGCCCTGAAGAAGTCCTGTGTTACAGGACGAAACGCGTTGGCTGTGGCTTTTAAAAGAACAAAACAATAAAGAAGAAACTTTTCTCTACCAACTTGAGGATGATTCGATTATAATTATATGTAATGTTGTGTTCTCTTTGAGTGGTGCAGTCCTGTTCTAACTATAACGTCCCTGAAACCTCTGGTTTTTTCAGTGAATTGTTAAGGTTTTTCAAATGCTAAATCTTAACTAGATAATTATTTAAACTTACCTTTTCTACGATTTTTGTAAGTGTTTTTTAGAATTCCTTCTTTTTAAAAATGATTGGAAGTATATTTTTGAACTTTTCTTTTTTAAATTATAGTTTGTTTCTCTAAAATGTTTTTCTAGAACTAAAATCACTCTTTTAAAATACATATATTATACACTACTAAAAATATAGTTTGTTATTTATACATACAACTTAAATTTATATTTACTTGAAATAATGCTTTTAATACTGTGAAAGTTGTTTTATTGTATGGTTATGCTTTATTTATTTTTATTTTTTTTACACAGGGGTCGCACACCCTGCGTGAACCTGCCTGATGGGTGTGTGGTTTAAGGATGCGCTAACCCGGCTGACGCGTGTTTCCAAAGTCGCTCCGGGGTCGCAACTCCGGCGTAATTTTAAAAGTATGAAATATCATTGTAGAAATTATAAATATTGGTTTTGGTTAAAGACTTTCACTGATATAATTTTCAAAATAATTTGTAAATAGTATATTTTAGTTCACTATTAACTGTACGAAATTTCACGAGTGCGCAACATATGCGCGTAGGGTGCATGACCCCGCCCTGCACGTATTTCCGGGGTCGCACCGGGATCGCGCCGGGGTTGCGACTTAAGCGTATTTTCAAAGTGTGAAATATCACTATACAAAGTTCAAATATCAGATTTGTACAAAGACTTTCACTAATATACGTGTTAACATATTTTCTAAACATCTATTTATACTTTATAATTACTTATACGAAATTTTACTGGTGCGCGACGTGTAAGCGACGGGTGCGCGCACCCTACGCAACTCCATGTGACCTGAAAAGAAAACTTCTGATTGGTTTAAAACCTTTTCATTCTTTTAGAGGGAGGATCCAACACCTATTTTATTTCCCTTATTATTTGTCTGTCTTCCTGGCAAGACCTGTTTATTGTAGTTTCTTGCAATTTACTTTTTGAGTGTTTTTGACTTCTTTTTTTGAAAAAATGGCATCCAGTCATCCAAAAGAAGATCTCCTGGAAGAGGTAGATGATGTGGAGGAGCCTGTGAAGAAAAGAAAAGAGAGTGTGGTTTGTGCTTTCTTAACAGTGCCAGAGGGTGAGAAAAAAGTCAATGCAAGAAAGGTTACTTGCAAGTTATGCCAAAGAGTGCTTTCGAGAGGATCTGAAAAAAAGTACTCCTGCGGAACATCCTCCATGAGGAAACACTTGGAGACCATTCACCCAATGCATTTGGCCAAAGAAATCTCACAGAGAGAGAGAAATGAACAAGCTGCGCAGGCTGACCCAAAAGCTCCATCTACTTCATCAGCAGCAGTTCCATCTTCACCTCGGCCACACATTCTCCCTGAGCTTCTGGATGTGACAATTAATTGAAAAAAGTGCGCTGCAAAACTGTGTATTGGGGAGCAATGCATTGATGTGGTAATCAATGCAATTAAAACACACAAGTGTTAATTTTTTTTTTATGTGCTCCCAACTTTTCTTTTCTTTTTTTTCAAATAGTTATAATGGACTCTTTAATTTAGTTCTGTTTTAAAAAAGTCAAAAACACCAAAAAAAAGAAAGAATTGTTAGAAAATACAAAAGAATTACAAAATTGTTTTAAAAAAACTGTTCTTACGGAACCACATATACTGGTTAAAAATAGAAAAATTATCTGAGTGATTGTATGAGTGCAAGGATACTGCCTGACTGATTGCAGGAGTACTTGTATAGTGCCTGGGTGATTCATGAGTGCATGGGTAGTGCATGGGTGATTGCATGAGTACATGGTTACTGCCTGGGTGATTGGAGGAGTGCATGTGTATTGTCTGACTGATTGTAAGAATGCAGGGTTAGTGCCTGGGTACATGGATGAATGCATGGATAGAGCCTGCGTGATTGCATGTGTGCACGGGTAATGCCTGGGTTATTGCATGAGTGCACGGGTAATGAGTGGGTGATTGGAGGAGTGCATGGGTACTGCATGAGTGATTGAAACACTGCATGGGTAATGCCTGAGTGATTGCATGAGTGCATGGGTAGTGCCTGGGTGATTGGAGGAGTACTTGGGTAGTGCCTGACTGAATGGATCACTGCATGGGTACTACCTGGGTGATTGGAAGAGTGCATGGGTAGTGCCTGAGTACATGGATCATTGTATTGCTAGTGTTTGAGTGAATGAATGAGTGCAATAGTAGTGCCTGAGTGATTGGATGAGTGCATCAGTAGTATGTGGCTGATTGCATGAGTGCAGGGGTAGTACCGTGGTGATTGGAAGAGTACATGGGTAGTGCCTGACTACATGGATGAGTGTATCACTAGTGTTTGAGTGAATGAATGAGTGCAATACTAGTGCCTGAGTGATTGGATGAGTGCATGGGTAGAGCCTGACTGAATGGATCACTGCATGGGTACTACCTGGGTGATTCGAAGAGTGCATGGGTAGTGCCTGAGTACATGGATGATTGTATTGCTAGTGTTTGAGTGAATGAATGAGTGCAATAGTAGTGCCTGAGTGATTGGATGGGTGCATCAGTAGTATGTGGCTGATTGCATGAGTACTGGGGTAGTACCGTGGTGATTGGAAGAGTACATGGGTAGTGCCTGACTACATGGATGAGTGTATTGCTAGCGTTTGAGTGAATGAATGAGTGCAATACTAGTGCCTGAGTGATTGGATGAGTGCATCGGTAGTGCCTGGCTAATTGCATGAGGGCAGAGGTAGTGTCAGAGTGATTGGAAGAGTGCATGGGTAGTGCCTGAGCACATGTTTGATTGTGTCGCTAGTGTTTGAGTGAATGGATGAGTGCAATAGTAGTGCCTGAGTGATTGGATGAGTGCATCAATAGTGCCTGCCTGATTGCATGAGTGCAGGGGTAGTGCCTGGATGATTGGAAGAGTGCATGGGCACTGCCTGAGTGATTGAAGGAGTGCATGAGTAATGCCTGGGTGCTTGTATGAAAGCAGGGGTAATGTCTAGGTGATTGAAGGAGTTCATAGGTAATACCTGCATGATTATATGAGTACATAGGTACTGCCTTGGTGATTGCATATTTGCAAAGATAATGTGTGAGTCATTGCATGAGTGCATAGGTAGTGTCTGTATGTTTTTATAAGTGTATGACTACTGCCTGAGTAATTATATGAGTACAACACTACTGCCTGAGTTATTGGGAGACTGTATGGGTAGAATCTGGGTGATTGGAGGAGTGTATGGGTACTGCCTGGGTGATTTTGTAAGTGCATGGGTATTGCTTGGGTGATTTTGTAAGTGCATGGGTAATGCTTGGGTGATTGTATGAGTGCAGAGATAATGTATGGGTGATTGGAAGAGTGCATGGGTAATGCCTGAATGATTGCACAAGTTTATGGGTAATGTCTGGATGATTGCATGAGTGCATGGGTAGTGCCTGGGTGATTGGAGGAGTGCAAGGGTAGTACATTGTGATTTTATAAGTGCATGGGTAGTGGCTGAGTGATTGGATGAGTGCATGGGTACTGACTGGGTAATTGGAGGAGTGCATGGGTAGTGCCTGGGTGATTGGATTAGTGCATGAGTAGTGCCTGGGTTATTGCATAAGTGCATGAGTAGTGCGTGGGTTATTGCATGAGTGCATGAGTAGTGCCTGGGTGATTGGAGGAGTATATTGGGAATGCCTGGGTGATTTTGTAAGTGCATGGGTAATGCCTTGGTGATTTTGAAAGTGCATGGCTAATGTCTGGGTGATTGTATGACTGTAGAGCTAATGTGTGGGTGATTGCAGGAGTGCATGGACAATGCCTGAGTGATTGCATGAGTGCATGGTTAGTGCCTGGGTGATTGGAAAAGTGCATAGCTAATGCCTGGGTGATTCCATAAGTGGATGAGTAATGTCTGGATGATTGAAGGAGTGCATAGGTAATACTTTGGTGATTCCAAGACTGTAGGAGTAATGTCTGGGTGATTGCAGGAGTGCATGGGTACTGGCAGAGTGATTAAAGGTGTGCATTGGTAATGCCTGGGTGATTTTGTAAGTACATAGGTAATGCTTGAGTGATTGAAGGAGTGTATGGGTAGTGCCGAGGTGATTGGAGGAGTGAGTTGGTAGAGTTTGAAAAAATGAAGGACTGCAATAAAAGTGACTGAAAACATTACTTCATATTATTATGCTTATTACATTATTTCATCTTACCTTCTTTATTGAAGTAGATATCCAACTCATTGAAACTATTTTAAAGTTGTTTCATTGTAAACTAAATTTAAAATATTTTCAAACTTTAGTATTACTTTCTGTAAAAAAGAAGAACAAAAACTGTTATTGCAAATAATATTATAGTTTTAAGAACACAACATAATTTTAGAATTACATAACATATTCAGTTTCCCTTTTTTGCTGTTTTCAGATTCTATTGAACTTCACCATACACAGTGATTTCAATGTTGATCATCATATAACAGCGGGGAAAAAAATACAATCAGTGAGATTGTAAAAAAAAACATATCTGTGTTGAAAATATTTACAAGTTCAACTGTTTACCTATCTACAGTTTCTAAATTACATTCTTCAACTACATTAAATGATCTGCTTCTCTGAAATACATTTTCTAAAATATACACTCTCATTTACATCACGTATGATATAAAGAACAAATATATAAATACTTGTTTGAAACACAATTTTGCAAACGCAATAAGAATTATCACAAACAATAATCCAAACAGTAATTCTTCACATTTTCCCAGTAGGCCTAATAATGTTTCTAAATCTATTTGCATTCAAAATATCCAAAATAAACGCGTTAATTCGTGTTCACATCTTCCCAATAAACCGAATGATATTTTCAAAACTTTGGCATCAAAAATATTAGATATGAATTTGGTAATTCGTAAGGCAACCGACATTTGATTTCCAAATGGGCATCATTACAATGTGTCCATCCTTTATTGCACTTTAAATACACAGTATAGTGACCATCTTGACCAAATTCCACCTATTACTCAGGAGGTCTTTTTTCCCTACTTAAAAAGGTCTGTTCCGGCTCCCCTATGGACAGCTGTCCCCCCACATCCTCCGGGAAGTCGTTCTTCACTGTCCCGAGCCCCCACTGTCGCTCCTTAACAATTCCCTAACCAAGGGTATTGTCCCCAATCTATTTAAGAGTGCGGAAGTCGTACCCATCCTGAAAAAACCAGGCACTGATCCTTTAACACCTAGCAACTTCCGCCCTATATCGCTGCTGCCCTTCCTGGGAAAAATTCTAGAGGCCCATGTTGCCAACTGCCTTAGCACCTTTGTAGAGCATTCTCATTACCTAGACTCACACCAAGCAGGCTTTCGACCCGAACATTCTACCGAGACCGTCATCTTAGCAGCTCTCGACGAATTAAGAAGGGGGGCAGACCAGAACACCACGCAGGCCCTAGTGCTCCTAGATCTATCGGCCGCTTTCAACACGGTCGACCACCATCTGCTGGTCGACCGGGTCAAAAGCGCTGGGATCCGGGGCCTTTCACTGAAGTGGATTACTTCTTTTCTCAGTGACCGCTATCAAGCAGTCCACCTTGCCAGTTTCTCTGCTGAGAAAAGAAGACTGACATGCGGGGTACCACAGGGCTCATCCCTTTCCCCTCTCCTCTTTAATCTGTATATCTTCCCCTGATTCTGGCACTTCGCAAGAGAGAGGTCGTTACCTTGAACTATGCTGACGATCTCCAGCTAGTGTTTAACATCGATTCATCACCCTCATCTAGGGAGAACTTTCAGTCTACAATGAATTTCATTAGCAACTGGATGAACATTAATCAGCTCAAACTAAATCCCGATAAAACCAAGCTGATTCTCACTGGGGGCTCAGCTAACCCCTGGAACTCCAATTTCTGGCCTCAACCATTGGGTTGCCCCCCCTCCCCAGTCAGCTCTGTTAAAAGCCTGGGAATCTTGATCAGCAATGATCTTACCATGAAGGCCCAGATAAACTCAGTGGTCTCTGCTTGTTTCTTCCACTTGTGAAGAATTCGGAAAATAAGCAGATATCTAACCACTGAGGCCTTGATCCAAGTCATTCTTGCCCTGGTAATGTTGCGTATTGATTTCGCTAACTCTTTGTATACCAGCATTCCAGCCTACCAATTACGCCGGCTACAATTGGTTCAGAACCAAGCCCCAAGGCTTGTCTATGGTCAGCCAAAATCTCTCCATGTGAAACCCTTGTTGAAGAGCCTCCACTGGCTCCCCGTGACTCAACGCTGTCTTTTCAAACTTGGCTGTACGATCTACAAAGCTCTTTCGGATCGCAGCCCGGCCTTTATCGCCATTAAAATACAGCGCTATGTCCCCTCCCGTGATCTACGCTCTTCAAACATGAACTTACTGACCCCCTACCCATTCAAACGGAAAAAACACGGCGGTTTAAGATTCTCGACTCTTGCACCTCAATTCTGGAACTCCCTTCCTCCTGAATTGCGTCTGGCCACCTCCTACTCCCAATTCAGAAAATCTCTCAAAACATGGTTATTTGCCCAGGCTTACAATGAATTCCACTGCCTTTGTCCTAGTAACCGATCTTGCTCAGTGCCAAGAAACCGTCTGGTGAACGTGCGCTTAATAAATTATTTTAACATAACATAACATAACAGATGTCGTACTAGGTCCATCATGGAAATTAATAGCCACTGCTTTAAAAGTTCTTCCTGAAATTGATATTTGACTTGCCACAAAATTTTTAATTTTGGTTTCCAATTTTCTTCCATCTGCTCTACAACGTTGTAGCTTTAAAACGACATATTGTCCAAATATTTCTATAAATAATGTTGACAACATTCCTGATTTACAACGAGAACATTTCATATCTTGATTAGCTGTTTTTATTACTTTGTTAAAAGACACTGATTTGCAATCTGGTATTGTCAAATATATGAATCGTTCAGTGTCTATTTCAGTGGTAGAAAAAAATGAGCACTCTTCACATTTATGATCCCATTTGTAACTTAGTCCAAACAAATTTTCAATTTCAAACCCTTCTTCTTCCAATACTGCAAGCATAAACATAAGAAACTCTTGTGCATCTTGTATATTAAGTGTAAATTGCGAAGAACCAGTGCATATATCCAAAAGATGCTGAATGCCAGAAGCAGTATGGATTTTAGTTCTATCACTTACCAACTTTTGAAAAATATGATGTAATAAAGAACAGAATCTTTTTTCTCGATTTTCCATAACTTTATGATAAAGATCTTCTAGATAAAAGACAACATTTAGAATTACATTAGCATAGCAGTTGATACCTGAACTATTTTCTAACTGGTATCCTACAATATCATTAACAGAGTCTATTTTCATTTTCTTGGCAGCTTCATGCTTCTCTTGAATTGTTTTCTTTTTTTCAATCACACTAGAATGTTTATCATATTTCCGTTTTGGACATAGTATATGTTTTTCATATACGGGATATTCACCCAAGTTAGGAGCATAAACTCTTCTTAACCGATTTTACTCTTTTACACAATTTACATCAGCACTAACTTTTTTCTCATCAAAATCAATCAAATACAAACCAGATAATGTTCTTACTCGAGATAATGCAACATATGCCATGCCCTCTTTAAACACTGTACTTCCAATATTTACCAAAGCATTGTCAACACTTAAACCTTCAATCAATCAACCAATCATATCATTTGTAAAGCGCACTACTCACCCGTGAGGGTCTCAAGGCGCTGGGGTGGGGAATGCTGCTACTGCTCGAAAAGCCAGTTCTTGAGGAGTTTTCTGAAGGTCAGCAGGTCTTGGGTCTGCCGTAGGTGGATGGGGAGGGTGTTCCAGGTCTTGGCGGTGAGGTGGGAGAACGATCTGCCACCGGAGGTCGCTCTTCGGAAGCGGGGGACAGTGGCGAGGGCGAGGTCGGCGGAGCGGAGCTGGCGGGTGTGGGTGTAGAAGCTGAGTCGTCTGTTGAGGTACGTTGGTCCGGTGTTGTGGAGTGCCTTGTGTGTGTGGGTGAGGAGTTTGAAGGTTATCCTCTTGTTGACCGGGAGCCAGTGCAGGTCTCTCAGGTGGGGTGTGATGGGGCTGCGGCGAGGGATGTTGAGGATCAGGCGTGCAGAGGCGTTCTGGATGCGTTGGAGCCGTCTCAGGAGTTTGGCCGAGGCTCCTGCGAAGAGTGCGTTTCCGTAGTCCAACCTGCTGCTGACGAGGGCCTGGGTGACCGTTCTTCTCGTTTCAGTGGGGATCCACTTGTAGATCCTGCGGAGCATGCGGAGGGTGTTGAAGCAGGTGGAGGAGACGGCGTTGACCTGTTTAGTCATGGAGAGGGTAGAGTCGAGGATGACCCCTAGGTTGCGTGCGTGGTCGGTGGGTGTTGGGGCGGTTCCCAGTGTGGTCAGCCACCAGGAGTCATCCCAGGCCGAAGGGGTGGATCCGAATATGAGGACCTCCGTCTTGTCCGAGTTCAGCTTCAGTCGGCTGTTCCTCATCCAGTCAGCGACGGCCTTCATTCCTTCGTGAAGGATGGTTTTGGCGGTGTGGGGGTCCTTGGTGAGGGAGAGGATCAGCTGGGTGTCATCGGCATAGGAGATGATGTTGAGGTCGTGCCGACGGGCGACGTGGGCGAGCGGTGCCATGTAGATGTTAAACAGAGTTGGGCTGAGGGAAGAGCCCTGGGGTACGCCGCAGATGATCTTGGTGGCTTCGGAGCGGAAGGGGGGAAGGCGGACGCTCTGTGTTCTGCCGGAGAGGAAGGAGGTGGTCCAGTCCAGGGCCTTCTCTTGGATCCCGGGGTTGTGGAGGCGTGTTCGTAGTGTGTGGTGGCAGACCGTGTCGAAGGCGGCTGACAGGTCCAGGAGGATGAGGGCCGCCGTTTCTCCGTTGTCCAGCAGGGACTTGATGTCATCGGTGGCGGCGATGAGGGCAGTCTCGGTGCTGTGGTTGCTGCGGAACCCGGACTGGGAAGGGTCCAGGATGTTGTTCTCCTCGAGGTAGCGGGTCAGTTGTTTGTTGACGGTCTTCTCGATGACCTTTGCCGGGAATGGGAGCAGGGAGATGGGCCGGAAGTTCTTGAGGTCCTTGGGGTCCGCCTTGGGTTTCTTGAGTAAGGTGTTGATCTCGGTGTGCTTCCAGCTCTCCGGGAAGGTTGCTGTCTCGAAGGAGGTGATGATGACTTTCCGGAGATGGGGTGCGATGGCTGTGCTGGCTTTGTTGAAGATGTGGTGTGGGCATGGGTCTGACGGAGATCCGGAGTGGATGGTGTTCATGATCTTGATGGTGTCGTCGTCGTTGATGTTGGTCCAGGAGAGCAGGCGGTTGGTGCGGATGGTGGTCGTGGGGCGGAGGTCTCAGTGGTTGTCGGGGCGGGCGTGGCGTTGAAGCTGTCGTGGATGTCTGCGATCTTGCAGTGGAAGAAGGTGGCCAGCGAGTCACACAGGTCTTGCGAGGGTGGGACGTCGTTGGTGTTGGAGCTGGGGTTGGAGAGTTCCTTCACGATGTTGAAGAGCTCTTTGCTGTTGTGCGCGTTGTTGTCTAGGCGGTCTTTGAAGGAGGCCCTTTTGGCGGATCTGATGAGGTGATGGTGTCTGCGGGTGGCGTTCTTGTGGGCTGCGTGGCTGTCCAGTGTTCGTTCACGGAGCCAGATCTTCTCCAGCTTTCGGCAGGTTTGCTTGGAGGCCCGGAGGTCTTCAGTGAACCAGCTGGCTTTCTTGTTGGTGTGACTGTTGGAGGGTTTCTTGATCGGGGCGAGGGTGTTGGCGCAGTCGTTGATCCACTGTCTGAGGTTGCGGGCGGCGGTGTCGGGGTCGGTGGAGTCGGCGGGTGGGCTCTGGGCGAGGGTGGTGGTTAGCTGGTCTTCGGTGACTTTGCTCCAGCAGCGGCGGGGCATCTGTTGGGTGCGGTGGTGCGTGGTGGGCTTCTTGAAGGTGAAGTGGATGCAGCGATGGTCGGTCCAGTGGAGTTCGGTGGTGTGGTTGAAGGAGACGTGGGGGCTTGCGGAGAAGATGGGGTCAAGCGTGTAACCGGCGGAGTGGGTGGGTGTTGTGACGAGTTGTCTGAGTCCAAGGTTGGCTAGGTTGTCGATCAGGGTGGTGGAGTTGGTGTCGTTGTTGTTCTCAAGGTGGAAGTTTAGGTCCCCGAGGAGGACGTAGTCCGTGGAGGCGAGGGCGTGTGTGCTGACGAAGTCGGCGATGGAGTCGCTGAACTGTGGTCGGGGTCCGGGGGGGTCTTGAGATTTATGAATGGTCACTACATATGCTAAAGAAAGAGGAAACAGTTTTCTATGAACATACAAGTCTTTTACAAGCAAAAAACGAACAGCACAACGTGCAATCTGTTTTACCTCGTCAATCTGATCAAATTTAATCTTCACAAATTCAATTCCATCTCTGTTCTGATAATTAACAAAATCAACAACTTTTCCCATTGCTCCATTTACTAAACCTTTTTCTACATCCAAAGTACGCCGTAAAATTACCCGACAGTTTTCACATACATATAAGGTCTTTTCCAAACCAACAGACTTTTCCAAAGAATCCAATTTTGATTTTAATTTTTCTGAGAAAATAATAGTAACACCTTCGTGTTCTATTTTATCAATGGCTTCCATTTTCATTATTTGTTATTTTTCCAGCTTCAAAAGTTCTTCATTGAATGTAGAACACTCTTGCAATGTTGGCATTAGGCAAACTATAGAGTTCTTTTCTCCAATTTTTTTGTATATTATGTCAGGTGCCATGTTTTCATTTGGAAAGAAGTTTGTTATTAGCCGACTTTGTAAAGCTTCTTTACCATGTTTTGGCAAAACACCAATTCTTATATCTTGAAGAATGTTTCCATAATGTTTATCACTTGCTTGTCGCATATTCTTAATAAGTTCTTTATATTCAAAATGAGACCAAGGGCCCGATTCTGATGCGGGTTGGAAAAGCTTCCCGACCGAGGGCCTGATTCTGATGCGGTTAGGAAGGCCTCCTAACGGCATTTGCTCCTTCCAAATCGGATCGGGAACGTGTCTTCCCGACCGAGGGCCCAATTCTGATGCGGTTAGGAACAAATGTTCCCATTGAAGTCAATGGGAGTTCAACCAAATCGTATCTGGAAGCATCCGGATGCATCCTACTCCGCCGGTCGGACTTTCCCGATCCGAGTGGGTCGGACACCATTTCCCAACCGATTCGGTCGGGAAGCTTTTCCAACCCGCATCAGATTCGGCCCCTAAATGTTTACATTTCCAATACTTCCCAAAGATTTCCTAGTGTCTTCATGGACAAGTGTTTTAAAAACTGGTTGTCCTTTCACAGGAGTAAGATGTAGTAGATCGCCAACTACAATTATATGTTTTCCTCCAAATAAAACATCATAATCTGTATTTAAAATCTGTTGCATTCTTAAATGTACAAAGGCAAGCATTACGTTTGAGACCATGCTCACCTCATCAATGATCAGAAGTTTCATTTTCTTCAGTACTCTTGAGACTTCATAACAAGCTTCTCCAGATAGCTTGTGGTATTCCAACTTATGTTCATGTTCAACTGGTAGCATGAGTAATTGATGTAATGTAATCCCTTTAATGTTCTGTGCTGCTAACCCAGTTGGAACAGTTACAACACAAGATAAATGTGATTCAGTCGTTTTCTGTAGATAACTGGTTAAAACTTTAACTAAGAAACGTTTTCCTGTACCAGCTTGACCACTGATATACATTTGAATAGGTTTAAATGATGTGCATTGGCATTCTTTTTCTTCATGCAGTAAACCATCTGTTCTGTCACT
The DNA here is from genome assembly GCA_963921515.1 of Calotriton arnoldi. NCBI lineage: Eukaryota > Metazoa > Chordata > Amphibia > Caudata > Salamandridae > Calotriton > Calotriton arnoldi. Next base: position 430,339 of record CAWUFW010012608.1, read on the forward strand.
TGCTGATATATTTGTTTCTGTTCAATATTTAGTTGTTCTTCCAAGTTTCCCAACTCAATAATATCCTGTTGTGCTTGTTGCATTGCCATGTCTACTTCATTCATGGCTATTGCTCCTTCATTTTCAAGAATTGGTTGTCCTAGAGGATCCTGCCTTAGTGGAGCAGAACTCTGACTATCTTGAGAACTGTCTCTAGCTATTTCAGTTGCAATAGTAGTTTCTTGTTCAATCTCTTCATTTAACATTTGTAGATAAGTAGGGAAAATTGTGCATTGAATATTATCTTTACATGCATTAAAAGAATCTTCATAGCAGTTGAACTCGCCAAGTAATTCTGCTTCACTACGCCAAGGCTTGAAAAGTTGCAGAAGTGCTAAATAGAAAACTTCCCTTTTATCTGGAGTTTCGCAACTGAGTTTCCTGTAGATAATAAGATTTCCTTAGGCATCTTTTCCCAAACATCCTTCACATCCAATTACTGCATATTTTTCTTCATATATATTTTCTGTAACATTTCTTTTAAAGCTGTAATGTTGCAGTACTTCATAGAGACATATGTTTTCCAGATGTGGACTCCTTTTGGGATAGTACGTATCCAACATATTTGTTTTAACAATATCTGTACTTTCTGGTTCATTGAATGCTAAGTATTCAATTTCTCGTACAGATTTCAATACTCGATTTCATGTTGCAGCAAGACCAAGACTTACCCAAATGATTCCTCTTGACTTTAAATATAAACTTGCAGAGGTCAACCGATCCGAACATTCGTAGTATCCAATCTCTCAATGGGAAAGCATCTTCAAACTAAAGCTGTACAATTTCTTACTAAGAGTCTTCTCTTGTGAAATTTCTTCCCACATTTCTATCAACTCTGTCTTTTCAGATTTGGTTATATTTGACGTAACATAGCGAGCAACGGCAATCGAATTATCTGCAACATACTGAATATCCATGTTAGCATTGCACATTGTCAAAATCACTGGATTGTTGTCATTAATATACTTTGAATCCTCAGTTCTTTTTATGTTGTAAGTATTCTTTGGAGATTTTCGAGTTATAGTATGCCTTACTGCTGACATGAAACTGTTGACTCTTCCTTTTGAAATTACTGGGCGTGGGAATCCAAAACGACATTTTGTATAAAATCTTTCCTTTGATTTGTATTTCCGTCGACAATATTTCCCACTTCGATGACTTTGAAACCGTAAAACTTTCTGTCTCAAGTTGTTTTCTCCTCCTTCTTTTGGAATGGCACAGGTAACATATTTTTCAATGAAAGACAAAACACTTTCATCAGTATCAGTTCCAGATTTTGGTGCATTCTTCATCCATAACAGAATATGAATATGAGGTGCACCTCTTGCTTGGTATTCCTTTCTCCAAAAGAAATCAATAACTTCTCCTAGAGGTGGATTATTTTTATTGCAGATAAAAGACATCATAGCTTCAAACCTATGATTAAAATATCTGCACACATTTACAGGATCCAAGGAATACAATTCTCTAGCTGTCTTCAATTCAATGTTTTTTACATTTGAATTTGCTTGTCGTAGAAAATCAAGTATATCGTCCAATGCGTACTCAGCACAGCTAAGCGTAACAAACCACGTAGGGGTTCATAAGTTCCTTAACATGCATTTAAGTTCTCTGTGACGACGATACCAATACTCATTAGTACCACGTTGACACGCCATCAAATTAATTAACTGAGATTTTAAATGATCGTCTCTTTGTTGAACTTTGTCCATGAATTCCTTTGCAGAAACATGCATAAGATGAACTCCTGTTTTTAATATATGGTTCACTGGATATGAAAGTCCAGACATGTCACTTTTGAACAGAAGATGAAATAAATATGGAATACACTGTCGAAATCTTGGATCTTCTAAGTACAGTCTTAATGTACGATATTCTGAAGCTGGAATCTGAATTGGTCGTTCATCATATCGTCCCCCTTTTCCAGTGGGGAACAGCTGAGGAAAACAACGAGCTTCCAAACTTTTTTCCCATACACTCATGGGAGTTCCCTTCGCTTTCTTCATTTGGAATAATTCAATAGTATTTCCTATCACTTCTTTTGATTGTAGTGGGTGTATACTATAATGTTCGTAAATTTCTTCTCTCCTGGAGTTCTCCACTTTTTCTATTTGGCCACATGAAATTTCAGTTTCATCTTCTAAACATATTGCTTGTTCTTCCACATTTACAGTTTTATAGTAACTATTGTTTTGTACAAGATTTAATGTAGCCTTTTCAAGTTTCGTAACATCTACAAACTCTTGCCAAATTTTCTGACTCTTTGTTGGTACACCATTAACAAGAATCATTACAGGTTTACTTTCCTCTCTCTCTACAATATTTTTCTTAAAATCTAAAGGTAAATACACAACTCTTCCTTTTAAACCTCTTTGTAGAACTGTTGGAGGCAGCTTACCTGTTTTAGGCTCCATACGAATTATAGCCTGAAACGGGTGCACAGATTGAATAAGAAATGGACTCATATGTATTTAAATCTACCAGTTCCGGAAGTATAGCTACCAACTCTAGGTTGTTATGTATAGCTCTAGCTGGCATTTTGTTCTCTTCTAATTTGTTGTACCAACATTTACAAATACATTGATCAGTACCCAACTCAAAATGACCTTCCACAAACAAATAAGCAGCAAATTGTCTCCATTTATCATTGTTTTCCTTTTCAGTTTTCAAATATAGATCTACATTCCTAGTTTGACTTCTATTGTTAGTACCTCGTCAACAAATACAAACATAGTTTGGATTTTCACCAGAAACTATCTTAAACTTTGTTATTTATTTTTCAATCTTCACAGTAGTAGTATCTTCCATCTCTTCTTCAACACCTACACTTATCAAACTCTCACTTGCTCTACACTCCTCTTGAGGACCAAAGAAACGAAACTGTATATCATCAGAATTTTTTTTTACATCCAACACTGAACCATGCAAAAGAGCTGTGTTAATTTCATTTAGACATAATGCAGGACTTTTTACATAGTATAATCTTCTTACTAACTTCCGCATTTCTGAATGATGTACTGCTAACATTCTTAAATGATGAAAATGACTGACACACTTTCCTAGAAAGACAAACCAGAGAATGACCCTGCAAGTTAGTATATTTTCTCACTTTACAAGGATCTAGTGCTTGCAACATCTTAATCTTCTGTTTTACACTTTTTTTTCCATAATCTCGTAAGAAATGTAGTAATATATCAATAGATTCCTGTTGTACACTACAAATACTTCTACAATCCCACTTAAACACTGGAGCCTGTGTACGTCTCCCTTGAACTTCTTCAGCTATTACTTCTTCAACATTTCTAGGAACCATCTTTTCTTTTTCAATTGGACAACCATTTTTAACTTCATAGCAACGGCCACTGGTATCAACTGAGTGAACTAATGTATTTTAAAAAAATTGCTTTCTTCATTGAAAAAAGGTGCCGTACTAGAAGTGTGCTTCCATTCCCAGAAAATATTTTGCAAAACTTAGTTCTATTAACCAGTCTTTTTCTTTACTTTTCTCCTTCATAAAGTGCATTATTTTATTTAATGTTTTCATTCTGTTCAATACTAATATAAACGATTTTCTTTTCAATTCAAAAGCCTTTTCAACTACACTTTCAATCTGTTGTTTTTCTTGTAAAATGCTGAACTCTTTTTATATTTTCTGCAATCTTTCAACAAATTTTGTAGTACTCTACTTTTATACATTCTCTTTCTAATGTCTAAAAATTGTTTCATCCTTCTTTCAACATAGATTGTTTTCCCATAACCCGATTTTCCACTTTTTTGTCCATTTTTCGTTTCCTTCTGTTTGGTTGTAGTACTTTTCTTTTTCTTTTCTTCATTTTGACAATTTTTAACTTTACTACTACTCAATGCCTTCTGTGAATACCAAAAGTAGTAAGTTTAGGATTTTATCTCAGTTTAGTAGTAATAAAGTTAGGAGTCCTAACTTTACTACTACTAAATGCCTTCTGTGAATGCCAAAAGTAGTAAATTTAGGATTTGATCTCAGATTAGTTCTGTGAATCAGCCCCTAGGAGATTAGAGGAATACATACGTAATGCCTGGTGATTGCATGAGTGCACAGGTAATCTCTGGGGGATTACAGGAATACATAGGAAGTGCCTAGATGATTTTATAAGTGCAAGGATACTGCGTTGTTAATTGAAGTAGTACTATTGTAGTGCCTGAGTAATTCAAGGAGTGCAAAAGTAGTGCCTTGGTGATTTTATAAGTGCATAGGTAGTGGCTGGGTGATTGAAGAACTTCCGGGGTAGAGGCTGGGTGATTGAAGGAATGGAGGAGTACTACTTGTGTGATTGTATAACAACAAGGATAGTAGCTAGGTGATTGGAGGAGTACTATGGTATTGCCTGGATAATTGCATAAGTGAATAGGTATTAACTGAGTTATTTTATAAATGGATGGATACTGGCTAAGTGATTGCAAGAGTGCATAGATCCTGACAGGCTGATTGGAGCAGTGGTAGGGTACTGCCTGGGTGATTGAACCACTGTAAAGCTAATGCATTGGTGATTCCATGAGTACAGGTATAATGTCTGGGGGATTAAGGACTACATAGGTAATGCCTTGGTGTTACAATGAGTTAAAGAGTAAAAATTGAGGGATTACAAGAGTACATACGAAGTGCCTGGGTGATTTTATAAGTGCATCAGTACTGTCTCGGTTATTGGAGAAGTACTGTAGTAGTATCTCAGTGATTTGAGAAGTGTAAAGGTACTGTCTGGGTGATTTTATAAGTGCAAGGGCACTGGCTAAGTGATTGGAGGAGTGCAAAGATCCTCACAAGGTGATTGAAGGAGTGCAAGGGTACTGCCTAGGTGATTAAACCAGTCTATAGCTAATGCATTCATGATTGGATGATTACAGAAGTAATGTCTAGGGGATTAGAGGAGTACATAGGTAATTCCTGGGTGATTGCATGGGTTCAGGGGTAATATCTGGAGAACTAAAGGAGTACATAGAAAGTGCCTCAGTGTTTTTATAAGTACATCACTACTGCCTAGGTGATAACAGTAGTATTGTGGTAGTGCCTCAGTGATTGGAGGAGTGTAAATGAACTATCTGGGTGATTTTATAACTACATGGGTACTGGCAAAGTGATTGGAGGAGTGCATGGATACTAACACAGTCATTGAAGGCGTACAAGGGTAGTCCTTGGATGATTGAACTAGTGTATAGCTAATGCATTGGTGAGTGCATGAGTGCAGAGGTAATGTCTAGATGATTAAAAAAGTACATAGGTAATGTCTGGGTGATTGCATGAGTTGAGGGATAATATCTGGGGGATTACAAGAGTACATAGGAAGTGCTTGGGTGATTTTATAAGTGCGTGGGTACTACCTCAGTGATTGGAGTAGTACTGTGGTAGTGCCTGAGTGAGTGAAAAAGTGCAACATCCTGAAAGCATGCATGCATATGTGTGTATCACAACACTATGCACACCTCAAAAATTCACAGAACAAACTTTGAATTTGAAGCAAACACCAAAAATGATGTGGCATATTTCAACTGTACCTCTCTAGAGACTTATAAAAAGTAGTGTAATCACTAATACCTTATCTCAACATCATTTAAACCACACTTTTATGCTCCATCTTCACCATTCTATTACTACTTACAGTTTTGTCCCTACCACATAAAAAGCAACAACACCTTTTTGATACACATTATACATTTTCGAATGTATGACATATATGAAAATACGTATACAAGTATAGAGTGGCTGGGAGATTGAAGGAATGCAGGGGTAATGCCTGGGTGATTGTATGAGAACAAAGGAAGTACCTGGGTGATTGGAGGAGTACTAAGGTAGTACCTAGGTGATTGCATAAGTGCATAGGTAATAAATAACTGATTTTATAACTGCATGGGTACTGGCTAAGTGATTGGATGAGTGCATAGATCCTGACAGGATAATTGAAGGAGTTGAAAGTGCCTGGGTGATTGAACCACTGTATAGCTAATGCATTGGTGATTGCATGAGTGTAGGAGTTAAAACTGGGGGATTAAGGAGTACATACCTAATGCCTGGGTGATTACATGAGTGCAAAGATAATGTCTGGGGGATTAAGGAGTACATACATAATGCCTAGGTATTTTGCATAAGTTGAGGGATAATATCTGTGGGATTTCAAGAGTACATAGGAAGTGCCTTGGTGATTTTATAAGTGCATGGGTACTGCCTGTGAGATTGAAATAGTACTGTGATACTGCCTGAGTGAGTGTAAAAGTGCAACATCCTGAAAGCATACATGCATATGTCTGTATCACAACACTATGCACACCTAAAAAATTCACAGAACAAACTTCGAATTTGAAACAAACACCAAAAATTATGTGGCATATTTCAACTGTACCTCTCTAGAGATTTGTTAAAAGTAGTGTAGTCACTAATACCTTATCTCAAATCTGGGCTACAGAGATACATGAGAGCATACATATTGCCTGTATAAAAGAAAAACTACCTAACAGATTAGATCAGCTATATGACCAAAGTTACCCAACACTATAAAGGATCACAGTTTTTTAAATTTCAAAGAAATAACATATAAATGTTGTTCAAACATTCTTTTACGTTATATACATATTATGTTATGTAATTTTACCTCTTCAACTATTTCAAAGCAGTATTGTGCTATTCATCATTAAAACTCTTTTCAAAGTTTACCACTACGTACAATGGTAGAAACGAAAAAAAGTTATGCAATGTAATGTATTACACAAATTATACTATTACTTTTTTAAGACCACAACATAATTTAACATTTACATAACATTTCATTTTCCCTTTTTGCTGTTCTCAGATTCCACTTATCTTCACTGTACACAGTGATGTCAATGTATTATCATCATGAAACAGCTGGGTAAAAAAACAATCAATTAGATTGTTGAAAAAAAAACAAATCAGCGTACAACATTATTTTCAATATGTGTACCTATATGTGTTCCTCGTTACAATTTTTTCATTACATCCTTCTTCTACAGGATGTCTTTCATTTATCTCAAGAACATTTTCAAAATGTACACTCATTTACATCTCCTACAATATACAGAACAAATATGTAAACTATTTGCTTTTCAACGCAATTTTTCCACATGCAATACCAATCAGCACAAATGATAGTCCAAACACTAGTTATAATTAGTAATTGTTTCCAGTGCTCTCTACTTTCTGTTCACATCTTCCCAATAGGCCAAATAATGTATACACAACTTTGGGTTGCAAAATATCCAATATGAATTCGTTAAAACTTGTTTACATCTTCCCAATAGGCCGAATGATGTATTCAAAACTTTGGCTTCAAAAATATCAAATATGAATTTGGTAATTCGCAAGGCAATTTGGGTTTTATTTCCAAGTGTCCATCATTACAATGTGTCCATCCTTTATTACATTTTAAATACACAGTATAGTGTCCAGATGTTGTAGAAGGTCCAGCATGGAAAATAATAGCCACTGTTGTTAAAAGTTCTTACAGAAATAGATATTTGACTGGCAACAACATTTTTAATTTTGTTTGCCAGTTTTCTTCCATTTGCTCCACAACGTTGTAGCATTAAAATCAGATATTTTCCATATCTTTCTATGTGTAATGTAGATAACATCTCTGATTTACAATGAGAACATTTCATATCATGATTTGCCGCTTTTACTAATTTGCTAAAAGGTACAGATTTTCAGTCTGGTATTGTTAAGTATATGAATCGTTCTGTGTCGACTTCAGTGCTTGAAGTTAATAAAGACTGTTCACATTTATGATCCCATTTGTAACTTAATCCAAATAAGTTTTCAATCTATATTACTTCATCTTCTAATACTCCAAGCATAACCATTAGAAATTCTTGTGCATCTTGTTTTATATTAAGACTGAAGGTCAAAGAACCAGTACATATATCCAAGAGATGGTGAATACCACAAGCACTATGGATTTTACTTCTGTCAGTTGTCAATTGTTCAAATACATAATGTAGTGCAGAACATAATCTTTTTTCATGATTTCCCATGATTTCATGATGAAGATCTTGTAGATAAAATAAAACATGCAGAATCACATTAGCGTAACAGTTGATACCTGAACTATTTTCCAATTGGTTTCCAACAATGTCATCAACACTTCGCATTTTCTGTTTCTTTATACCTTTTCCTTTTTCTTCAATTTTTTTGATTTTTTTCAACCACACTTGATTCTTTAACATATTTTCATTTTGAACACACGTTTCTCATAAATGGGATATTCACCTAAATTTGGTGTGTAAAGTCTTCTTAAACGATTATATTCTCTTACACAATTTACATCAGCACTAATCTTGTTGTCATCGAAGTCAATCAAATACAAACCAGACAATGTTCTTACTCGAGATAATGCAACATATGCCATTCCATCTTTGACCACTGTACTTCCAATATTTACCAAAGCACTGTCTATACTTAAACCTTGAGATTTATGAATAGTTACTGCATATGCTAGAGACGGAGGACACTGTTTTCTGTGAACATACAAGTCTTTAACGAGCAAAAAACGTACAGCACAACGCCCAATCTGTCTTACCTCTGTAATCTGATAACATTTTATTTTCTAGAATTCCATTCCATCTCTGTTCTGATATTTCACAAAATCAACAACTTTCCCCATTGCTCCATTTACTAAACCTACTTCTACATTCAAATTATGCCGCAAAATGACCCAACAGTTTATACATACATCTAAAGTTTTTTCTAAGCCAGCAGTTTTAGATACAGACTTTTCCAAAGAGTGCAATTTAGTCTGTAGTTTCTCTGAAAGAAGAATGGTCACTCCCTGGTGCTCAATTTTATCAATAGCTTGAATGTAAACTATTTCTTGCTTTTCCAATTTCAGAAGATCTTGATTAAATAGACAATACTCTTGCAGTGTAGGCACTACGCAAACTATTGACTTCTTTTCTCCAATCTTCTTGTACATTACTTCAGCAGCTGTGTTTTCAGTTATAAACAAGTTCCTCAGTAGCCGACTTTCTAAAGCTTGTTTACCATGTTTCGTTAGGACACCAATTCCTATATCTTTGAGAATATTTCCATAATCTTCGTCCCTTGCTTGTTGCATATTCTTTATATTCAAAATTTAACCACATGTTCACATTTCCAATACTTCCCAAAGATTTCCTAGTGTCTTCATGCACAAGTGTTTTAAAAACTGGTTGTCCTTTTACAGGAGTTAGTTGTAGTAGATCTCCAAATACAATTAAATGTTCTCCTATAAAACAGAACATCGTAATCTGTTTTTAAAACCTGTTGCATTCTCAAGTGCACAAAGGCAAGCATTAAGTTTGAGGCAATGCTCAACTCATCAAAGATTAAACGTTTCATTTTCTTCAGCACTCTGACACTTCATAACAAGCATCTCCAGACAGCTTCTGATATTCCAATTTATTATCATGCTCAACTTGTAGCATAAGTAATCTATGTAAAGTAATTCCTTTAAAATTGTGCGCTGCTAATCCAGTTGGAGCTGTTACAACACAAGATAAATGTGAATCTAGTTTTCTATGGATAACTGGTCAAAACTTTAATTAAAACACCTTTACCTGTTCCAGCTTGACCACTAATGTACATAAGAATAGGTTTAAATGATGAACATAGACATTCTTTTTTTCATGCAACAAACCATGTTGTATCTGTTCTATCACTTGTAGATATATTTCTTTCTGGTCAATATTTAGTTGTTCTTCTAAGTTTTCCAACATAGTATTCTCTTGTTGTGCTTGTTGCATTACAATTTATACTTCATTCATGGCTATTGCTGCTTCATTTTTGATTATTGGTTGTCCCAGTGGATCTTGACTAGGTGGACCAGAACTTTGACTATCTTGAGAACTGTTGTTAGCTATTTCAGCTGCTATAGTGTTTTCTTGTTCAATTTCATCATTTAACATTTGTAGAAATGTAGGGAAAATTGTGCATGTAATGCTATCTTTACATGCATTAAAAGAATCTTCATAGCAGTCGAAATGTCCAAGTAATTCAGTTTCGCTACGCCATGGCATGAACAGTTGCAGAAGTGCTAAATAGAAAAATTCTCTCTTATCTGGAGTTTCGCAACTGAGTTTTCTGTGGTTAATAAGATTTCCTTTGGCATGTTTTACTAAACATCCATCACAATTACTGCATATTTACCTTGTTTTATATTTGGTGTAACATTTCTTTTAAAGCTGTAATATTGAAGTATTTCATACAGACATAGCTCTTCCAGATGTGGACTCCTTTGGGATAGTATGTATCCAACATATTAGTCTTAAGAATTTCTGTACTTTCTGGTTCATTCAGTGCTAAGTATTCAATTTCTTCTAATGTTTTCAACACTCTATTCCGTGTACAGGCAAGACCTAAACTTACCCAAATGAATCCTCGTGACTTTGAATATAAACTGGAAGAGCACAAGCGATCCAAACATTCATAGGATCCAATTTCACTGTGGGAAAGCATTTTCAAGCTAAAGCTGTATAATTTTTTGCTAAGGCTCTTCTCTTGTGAAATTTCTTCCCACATTTCTTTCATCTCTGTCTTTTCTGATTTCATTACATATGATGTAACATAGCGTGCAATGGCAATTGAGTTATCTGCAACATATTGAATGTCCATGTTTGTATTCCACATTTTCAAAATAACTGGATTGTAGTCATTAATATACTTTGACTATTCTGGTCTTTTTAAGTTGTATGTATTCTTGGGAGTTTTCCGAGTTATTGTATGCCTTTACAGCAGACAAAAATGAATTTACTCTTCCTTTAGAAATTACTGGACGTGGAAATCCAAACCGACACTTGGTATAAAAGTTTCCTTTAGACTTGTATTTTCGGCGACAGTACTTTCCACAACGGTGACTTTGGAAGCGTAAAACTTGTTGTCTCAAGCTTTTTTCTCGTTCTTCTCTTGGAATGTCACAGGTAACATACTGTTCGATGAAAGACAATACTGTTTCATCAGTGTCCGTTCCAAATTTCGGAGTATTCCTTATCCATAATAGCATGTGTATATGCGGAGCACCTCTCGCTTGGTACTCTTTTCGCCAAAAAAATCAATAACTTCTCCAAGAGGACAATTATTTTTATTGCAGATAAAAGACACCATAGTTTGAAACCTATGATTAAAATACCTGCACACATTTACAGAATCCAATGAACACAGTTCTCCAGGTGTCTTCATTTCAATATTTTTTATATTGGAATTTGGTTCTCGTAGAAACTCAGGTAAATCTTCCCATGCTTACTCAGCACAGCTAAGTGTTACAAACCATGTTGGTGTACTTAAGTTTCTTAACATACACTTAAGTTCACCATGACGACTAAACCAATACTCATTTGTTCCACGTTGACATGCCATCAAATTAATTAACTGTGCTTCTAAATTTTCATCTGTTTGTTGAACTATGTCCATGAATTCTTTGGCTGAAACATGTGATTAATGAACTCCTGTTTTAAGTATGTGGTTCACTGCATAGGAAAGAGAAGACAAATCACTTTCAAACTAAAGGTGAAATATATATGGAATGCACTGTCGAAATCTAGGATCTTGTTAAGCGATATTCTGAAGCTGGAATCCGTACAGGTCGCTCATCAAATCGTTCACCTTCTCCAGTGGGGAACAGCTGTGGAAAACAACGAGCTTCTAAGCTTTTCTCCCATACACTCATTGGAGTTCCCTTTGCTTTTTTCATTTGAAATAATTCAATGCTGTTTCCTATTACTTCTTTTGAATGTAGAGGACATATTGTGTAATGTTCATAAATCTCTTCACTCCTCAACTTGTCCACTTTCTCTATTTGACCACTTGAAATTTCTGTTTTATAATAAATATTGTTCTCTACAAGATATAACATAGCCTTTTGAAGTTTATTAACATCTACAAACTCTTGCCATATTTTCCGACTCTTTGTTGGTACACCGTTTACTAGAATAACTACTGGCTCATTTTCCTCTTTGTCTCCACCAACAGTTTCAATATTTTTCTTAAAATCTAAAGGTAAGTACACAACTCTTCCTTTCAGACCTTTTTGTAAATCTGTTGGTGGCAATTTACCTGTTTTAGGCTCCATGCGAATTATAGCTTGAAATGGGTGAACAGATTGAATAAGAACTGACTCACATGTATTGAAATCTGTCAGTTCTTCTGGAATAGCTACTAACTCTTGTTATGTACTCCTCTAGCTGGCATTTTGTTCTCTTCTAATTTGTTGTAACAATATTTACAAATACGTTGATCAGTAGCCAACTCAAATCGACCTTCCACCAACAAGTAAGCTCCAAATTACTGCCACCTATCATTGTTTTCCTTTTCACTTTTTAAATATAAATTAACATTCCTAGTTTGACTTCTATAATGAGTACGTCGACAACAAATACAAACATAGGGGCCCATTACGATGGCGGTCGGAAAACCTCCCCGACCGCCATGGTAGCGGGAAAAGACCGCCCACATGGACTGCGGAAAAAACCGCCAGTCGGATTACGATGCCCGCGGTAGAAATCCGACCGCGGCGGTCGGATCGCAGGCATCAACATTGCGGCGGTAGCTGTTGCCCGCAGCACCGCCGCAATGCCAAAAGGAGCATGTCCGGCATGTCCCTGCACAGTGCCTGCCTCCTGGTAAAGGGAAATGTAGGGGGCCCACGGGTTCCCCCAGTGCACCCACACCCCCAAACATGGGGGCCACAGCGGGCCCCCGGTAGACAATCACTGCTTGCCTTCCAATGGCGGTCTGACCCGCTGACGGAAAGGCTGGCTACCGCCGGCATCATAATCCTGCCGGCGGAGCCTGCTCTGCACCGCCAACATTATCCGCGGTCCTGATCCGCCCGCCAGGCGGGAGTGCGGAAGGCAACCGACGGTAAACGGCGGTCGGAATTTCCCACTGCCGCGGTCTCCACCACCATCCTAATTTGACCGGCGGTTTTCTGACTCGCGGTTGCGGGCGGATGTCCACCGCCGGCACGGCGGTCCCACCGCCGCCCGGGCGGTGGCCATCCGACCGCCATCGTAATGACCCCCATAGTTTGGTTTTTCAGAAGACACTGTCTTAAACTTTCTAATTTCTGTAACAAACTGATCAATGCTAATCTTTTTGCCTTGTTCTTCAACATCTGCACTTGTCAAGCTCTCACTTTCTACACCCTGCTGTTCTGAGCCAAAAAAACGAAACTCAATTTCATCACACGTTTTTTCTACATCTGATAAACAACTGTGTAAAAGAGCTGTGTTCAGTTCGCTTAAACATAATGCAGGAGTTTTTACATAGTACACTTTCCTTACAAACTTCCGCATTCCTGAGTGGTGTACTGCTAACATTCTTAAGTGATGAAAAGTACTTTTACACACTTTTCTTGAAAGACAAGCCAGAGAATGTCCGTGCAACTTAGTATATTGTCTTACTTTACATGGATCTAGTCCTTGTAACAACTTAGGGCCAGATGTAGGTAAAATCAATTTTACGAATCCTTAGTAGCGAATTTTACCGATTCGCTATTAAGGACTCGCAAAATTGAATGTAGGTAGGAATCGCTAAAATATTAGCTATTCCTTAATATTCCTTAATAGCGAATCGCAAATTGAGATTCGCTAATAAGGAATACCTACCCATTCATTCCTATGGGCTAGGAGGCCCATAGAAATGAATGGGAAGACATTCCCAATTTACGCATTCGCTATTAGAGAATCGCAAATTGTGGCGCACTTTCATGGTGCCAGGGTGTCAAAAGGACACCCTGTTGCACCCTGAAATGTGCATGTGTGCACATGTGGCGCACATACATGCCCTAAGGGCATGTATGTGTGCCACATGGCACTTTGAAAAGCCAAAAGTGCTTTTTGAATTGGAATTGCAAAATACCACCAACTTGAAGTAGGTGGTATTTTGCGATTCCTTAGGGCTAAATCGCAATTTGCGATGCCTACCAGCATAGCATTTAGGGAATCGCAACTTGCGATTCTCTAAATGCTGGCGCAAAATAAGGGATCGCAATTTTGCGATTCCTTATTTTGCAAGTAGGTTTACACTTACCTACATTGCTCGCAGCCAAATAGCGATCGAATTTCAGCGTTTGCGCTCGCTATTTGGCTTCCTACATCTGGCCCTTAATCTTCTGTTCAACACTTTTCTTTGCATATTGTCGTAAAAAATTTGCATTATGTCAATAGATTCCTGTTGAATACTGCAAATACTGCTACAATCCCACTTATATACAGGAGCTTGTGTGCGATTCCCTTGCACTTCTTCAGCTATTACTTCTTCTGCACTCCTAACAACCATTTCTTCTTTTGGAATGGGAGAACCATTTTTAACTTCGTAACATCAAACACTAGTATCAACTGAAAACACTAATGTGTTTTGTTGAAAGTAGCTTTCTTCATTAAAGAAAGGCTCACTAGTAGAAGTGTGTTTCCATTCACCTGTGAAACTTTTACAAAAGTTACTTCTATTAACAAGTCTTTTTCTTTTGCTTTTGTCTTTCAAAAACCTAATTATTTTATCCAATGTTTTCATTCTCTTCAATATTGAAATAAATCATTTTCGTTTCAAATCAAAAGCAGTATCTACTACAGTTTCAAACTGCTGCTTCTACTTATATGCTAGTAATCTTCTTTCATACTTACAATCCTTAAATAAATTCTGAATTACTCTACTTCGAAAGAGTCGTTGTCGAATCTGTTGAAATTGTTTTTGTCTTCGTGTAACATGTGTTGTTTTTCCATTTGAAGTGTCATTCTCCTTCTCCTTAGTTGAAAAACTCTTCTTTTTCCTTTCATTCCTATTCTGTTCGTGTAATTTCTCGACAACTATTTTAAGAAAGTGTTTAGTGTTCTTACCTAAACAAACATCTTTTCTTGCCATCTTGAATTTGTAATCCAAACAAAATAATTTTCTGAAAAACAAAGAACAGTTTCAATAGTTTCTTACATCTATTCAATATTTTAAAATAATTACATATGATTACTAATATTAACTACCAAGCAATTATTTACATTGCTATTTTATTTATTTCAAATAGCAAAACACTACTCATTCCACTTAAATATATAGTGCGTACTTCAACAATACCTTCCCAAACACTGATACAAAGTACGATAATCACTCATTCCTTTGCCACCATGTCTTTAACCTCATTTGCCTGTTGCATCTTCACTACTCCGCAACTACTAATAATGTTGCGCCTACCCAAATGCAAACCACAAACCCTTTCCATGTCACAGTTGAAAGTTTCACCATATTACTGAAAGGATGCATGCATCTCTCTGTGCCTTTTCCTAGTGGCATCATACTTAAAAGAAACATACAAATAGATCTATACCTGTGTTTTATAAGTATCGGATCTTCCGATGCATAACACGTGTGAAAATACATATAGAAGCATAGACATACCTCAGCAAAGTCAAAATGTTAAAACGAGCACTAGAGCAATATACAATGGGCCACTATGTAACTTGCAACAGTGTGCGACCTTTATGTATACCATTGAAACCGATTGCGACTTTTCTGTGCTGGTCAGATGTTACCAGCAGCCCAGTGAGGGTCTAAGTGGTATTTTTCAATGCAAATGGACCTCTGTTGCCTTCCTTTTACAAATGGGAGCAGAGAAAGCGCTATAAAGGGGCAGGACAGGGGGCCATGGGGGGGGGGGTCAAGGGACGTATCATCCCAGTCACTCCATCTGCCAGCCCTGTAATATACGCAGATTCACCACGAGCAGGAAGCCTCACAACCACCTTCACTTATATTCACGTGTGCCTCACGAGTGTAGGCAAACCCATGCACCAAGTGTCCTGGCAACATTTCATTTTTTTCTATCTCCCTGAATATTAATAAAACATGTGTCTTCTAAAACTCCCCCCCTCCCCCCACCCCAAGTATTTTCCGACAAGGAACAATCTGCAAACGTGGGATATTTCTTTTAGGTTCCCCGACCGATTTTGGACCCCAGTTCATCCCAGTACCTCAGACACAAGAACATGTAGTTCTTTCAACATAACATACTACACTCATGTATCATTGAAACTTGTATTTGTTAAAATGTACAAATGAAAAACAAATTTAAGAAAAAAATGTTTAAAGTATTTTTTTACTATTATTTGATACATCCAACTGTCCATAATTACTTTTAAAAGTATAAAAGGCGGGTGAGGCGCTCTTGAGTGATTGCATAAGCTCTTTTGTAGTACTGTAAGGCATTCTCTGACTATAACTAAACTGTGTTGCACATTCCATAAATACATGCATACACCTCTAGTGAAAAAATGACTGTAACAGTACTACCTCACAGTTTCTATGACTCCCAGTGTATTGCAACAATAATTGGAGAAATGCTTCCATTGTACCTCACTGAATGAATAAGTGCATAGATTGTACTTCAAGAAATTCATCTCTGCATACATAGTGCCTGAGTGAATGCTTGAGTGCAAAAGTACTCCCTCGCTCATTGCATGACTGCATAAGTAATCCATGATTGATTTAATTTGTGTGGTAGTAGTGCCTACTTGATTCTATGAGTGCATGGCTACTACCTAAGTGACTATATCAGTGAAAAGATAATACCTACCTGTTTACAACACTGCATGGAAACTGCCTGAGTAAAAAGATGACTTCGAGAGTAATTTCTGGGTCATTGTGGAAAGGCATGGGTAGTACCTCAGGGAATCGATGAGTGCTTTGGTACTGCCTGAGTCATTAATTAGGTGCAAGAATAGAAACGGGGGTATTGCATCATTGTGTTGGTAATGTTTGATTGATTGCATGTGTGTATAGCACTGCCTCCTTGATTGCATAAAACATTACCCCGTTCATACATTTAACTACCTTAAAACTACTTTTATTCATGAATTGGATTCGTTGGTTTTGCATTTTGCTGTCATAATAAAGATAAGTAAGTTATCCTAACAGAGAACCCCAGTGTTTGTTCCGTTGAATATTCTTTAGTTTGTACACAAGTTAAATTAAACGGAGATTGTAACTTTCTGCCCGTAATTTAAACAGTTTTTTTAAACAAACTCCAGTAGCTGCTGTTATTCCCACGCTCAGTGTGCTTTTCAAAAGCAGTTATCTTATTCCAAATAACCACAAGTGCTGTGGCTTACAAGCAGGCGTCCCGTACATACCAACTTTTTCAAATCGTGTTACATGTTGCACCAATGTCTTCTGTCCTCCCCCACATGCGTTTGCAGATAGTTTGTTCTGGCCTTCCATTCCTATTTTGAAAACAGATTTTAATAGCGTACACTAAGTCAAAGCGCTATTGTTTCAACAAGAAGTGGCTCTCACATCAGCTCGTGAGACCTTTAAATAGCAGGTGGCTAAACCACCAAGTGACATTGACTCACTGCTCTATACCAATTTCCCACTACATTTTGCACAATTTATACGCCAAATATTTAATCAGTCTGAAACCGAAGGCCTACCACATTTTTTTAAACTAGCCGACTCCCGCCTTGTTACCTCTTTTCAGACTATTTTTATAGTAATACCGGATATTATTCATCCTAATTTTGCAAGCGCATTTGGCAGGTTCCCTTGCTGCTCTTGCTGGTTTGCGCAGTGCTCGTTCTTCAGCTACTACTACGAAATGGCTGCCCGTCCTGTGCTTCAACGCCATCCAGGTCAATTGCAGCTGTACCGTGAACGGATGCTACAACTTTTTGAATGCTTGCCATTGGCGATTTTTGTCATCAGCTTTAGACTGAATTTCCGCTACTTGTATTTCACCTGTTACCAACCTGTGTTCTACTGTCTCCGGTGCCCCTTTGAATGCGACCTGCAAGTCTGCCTCTCTACTACTTCACACGGTCGCCTGTATTATGAACTGTTGCTGCGACCATTGCTGGCTCATGACCAGGACTGTTCCAGAGACACACGCTTGATGGATGCGTTTCATAATGCAATAAGGGGAGATGGAGTACATGCGTTCATGCGCAGCGCCTCTTGCAGCAGACTATCATCGAATATCACGCAAGTTGCCCTGACATGCTCCTGCTTGCAGAAGATTATGATGACCATGTCTGTTCTTTCGACTTGCTGAATTGGATGGCAACCCTCTTTGCTTGGAGAGGTGCAGATGACCTTTTGGAGCTGATTGCA
The DNA here is from genome assembly GCA_963921515.1 of Calotriton arnoldi. Taxonomy (NCBI): domain Eukaryota; kingdom Metazoa; phylum Chordata; class Amphibia; order Caudata; family Salamandridae; genus Calotriton; species Calotriton arnoldi. The sequence continues at coordinate 448,490 of CAWUFW010012608.1, forward strand.
TATCACAGTGCTTCTAAGTTCTTGAACTTCGATGGATCTCCATAAGTGCGCATGGTAACCTGATTTGACGGCCTCTTATTTCTACACTTCAAGAACACTGTTTATTTTCCCTTTTCTCATTTTGCTTTTCGTTCCTTTTTGGATTTTCAGATATTGACTTTCTTTACGAATTCCCTTTTACAGACTGGGTTACGCTCTCTTTATGTTTGCGCTCTGTTTGCCTGGGTGTTACAGATTTGGCCGACGAAACAGGCGACTTGGCCGTTGTGGACATTATCAACTTCACTAAGTTACCATCAACCGTGCATCCATTATCCAACTTTTACGCATGATAACACAAACGTATATTTTACTAAATACCTCGTTCGTACTTTTCACATGAGAACTATCTGCTGTGTTGAGCATTTTTTGACACTTTAAATTGAACATTGTAGGCAAAGTCAATAAACAGTGTCCCTTGTTATTTTGTTGTGGTTAGGGCCTAGTACTTGTATAAAAATATACACTGAAATTCTTGTTGAACACCCGTACTGTGATACAATTGGAATATACCAATAAGTGCAACGCACACACTTGGACAGAACCGTTTCCAAGGAGAACAGCGAAACAGATTCTGTAATTTACAATTACTATCTATATTAAAAGTTATGTAGTCTGCAGACAAACCTCTGAGATGTTCTATTTTATAATAATACTTATTTTAGCAGGGAGAGAAACGTTACGCAAGATAGTCTTTCCTCTATTCTCTTTTATGATGACATCTCTCTTTATCAGATATCTATTCACTACTATACTGATTATAATTCTATCATACAATTTTATTTTTGTTGTGGCACATATACTGCACATTACGCCATGTTATTTAAAATACATTTTTTTAAATGTTTCATGTCTGTGTCAGATGTTACAAATACAATAGTGACAGTTAATTCCTTTGCCACCATCTCTTTAACCTCATTTGCCTGTTGCATCTTCACTACTCAGCAACTACTAACAATGTTGGGCCTAATCAAATGCAAACCAGAAACCCTTTCCATGTCACATTTGAAAGTCTCACCATATTACTAAAAGGATGCATACATCTCCCTCTGCCTTTTCCTAGTGGCATCATACTTTAAACAAACATACAGATAGATCTATACCTGTGTTTTATAGGTATCAGATCTTCTGATTCATAACTCGTGTCAAAAATACATGTTGAAGCATAGACATACCTCAGCAAAGTTAAACTGTTAAGACGAATCGTCGAGCAATGTAAATTAGGGCGATATGTAAGTTGCAACTCTGTGCTGCTTTTTTGTATAGCATAGAAGTCAATTACGACTTTCTCTGTGCTCCTCAGATGATATGTCAAAAACAAAATCCCTTTGGGATTCTCATAAACACACTATATACCACACCGATCTCACATGCACTCTAATCACCATCAGTGGAATTGAAAACCTGAAAAGTGTAATGCAAAATATCTTTATTGACAGGATCCTTATTCAATTTAAATATTGTTAAAAATCTATTATTTATAGATTCTTTTCTTTTTAAAAAAACACATAAGATAACAATATTATTAAAAACAACTCATATTCAAAACTCATGGGAGAATACAACAAAAACTAATCACAATAGAGCCCAATAACTCTGTTTGGCAAACCAAGACACAAAGGCTTTTTCAATATTTCATTTAAAGTTGGAAATTACATGACACAGGTGTAAGTGTTCATTCAAATCCCTATTGTCAAAGAACCAGTGATGCTTGGGTGCGCTTTCAGAACAAAGCGACGCGTTTCGGTGGTTTGATTGAATACACCACCTTCTTCAGGCTAACAATTATATTTTGGTGTCTCCCAACACAATAATCTAAACAGATGAAAGAACAAAACTGTGGGAAGAGGAAAGTATTACATTCCTTCCTTGATAGTTCTGATTCTCCACATAAACCACGCGATTCCTCAATGGTAAAAGTGGGGGTTATTCTGATCATGTACCCATTTGGGTTTAGCCACTGGAGCTATGGCTCAAAATTAATGCCGAACTTCTGTAAGTAATCGAGTCCTCAGATGTAGAGTGAAGGCCTATCGGCAACCTCAATCAAAATGTTGATGCCGGGACTTAAAAGTCTCCTCGTGTGCTCCTGCTTCTTCCAAATTCTCCTCAGATGATGCCAGCAGTCCAGTAAGGGTCAACGCAGATGGGCCTCTGATACCTTCCTTTTACAAACGAGGGGAGAGGAACCGTTAGAGAGCGGGAGGAAGGAGGCGGGTGGGTCAAGGGACGTGTCATTCCCAGTCTCTCGACCTGCTGCCCCTGGGATGTAGGCAGCTTCAGCACGAACACGAAGCCTGACAATTACCTTAACTTATATTCACGTGTGCTTCACGACTGTGAGCAAACCGGTGCACCAAGTATGCAGGCAACATTTCATTTTTTTCATCTCCCTGAAGCTAATAAAGCATGTCCCTTGTAATGCTCCCCCCATTATTTTCTGACAAGATACAATCTGCAGACGGCCACTTCTTTTGCGTTTCCCAGGCCGATTTTGGACCCCAATTCATCCCTGTAACTTAGTCACAAGACCATGTAGTCCTTGCAACATGACACACTGCACTCGTGTAGCATTTAAACCGATTGCAACTTTCTCTGTGCTGTATAGATGCCACCAACAGGCCAGTGAAGGTCTAAGTGGTATTTTTCACGGTAGATGGGCCTCTGTTACTTTACTTTTAGAAAGAGGAGATGGAGGAAGCGTTGGGGGGGACAGACATGGGGGGGGAGTCAAAGAATGTAATTCCCAAACTCTCCATCTGCCGGCCCTCTAATATACGCAGATTCAGCACAGGGAGAGATCCTGACAATTACCTTCACTTATATTCACATGTACTTCACCAGTATGAACAAATCCGTACACAAAATGTGCAGGGAACATTTCCATTTCTTTTTTATCTCCCAGACATTCATAAAACATATCTCTTGTAAACATCCCCCCCGCCCCTGTATTTTCCGACAAGGCACAATCTACAAACGTGCCTATTTCTCTTACATTAACAGGGCCGATTTTTTATCTTAGTTCAACCCAGTACCTCATTCACAACACCATGCAGTCCTTTCAACATAAGAAACTTCATTCCTGATTTCATGAAGACACTTAAATATATACGGCGTACATCAACAATACCTTCCCAAAGACTCATACGAAGTACCATAATCACTAATCCCTTTGCCACAATGTCTTTCGCCTCATTTGTCTTTTGCATCTTCACTACTTAGCAACTACTAACAGTGTTGTGCCTACCCAAATGCAAAGCAGAAACCCCTTCCATGTCACACTTGATAGTCTCACCATATTACTGAAAGCATGCGTACATCTGGCTGTGCCTTTTCCTAGTAGCACATACTTAAAAAAACATACAAATAGATATATACCTGGGTTTTATAGGTATAGGATCTTCCGATGCATAACGCATGTGAAAATACATGTAGAACTATACACATACCTCAACAAAGTCACACTGCTAAGACAAACACTCGGACAATGTACAATGGGCCGGTATGTAAGTTGCAAATGTGTGCCGCTTTTTTGTGTAGCGTGGAAGGCAATTGGAAGTTTCTCTCTCCTGTTCAGGTAGTACCAGTAGCCAAGTGAAGGTTAAACTAATATTTGTCGAAGCACATAGGCCTTTCTTACCTTCATTTAACAAACGGGTAAGAAGGAAGCGTTGAAGGGTGTAAGAGGAGAGGGGGTGTCAAAGGACGTATCATTCCTAGTCTATCGATCTGTAGGACCCCCTACTGTACACAGATTCTGCACGGCCACGGAGCCTGACAATCACATATAGTTCACCAGTATAAACAAATCCGTGCTCACGGCCAATGTACAATAGGTCAGGATATATGTTGAAACTGTGTGCCGCTTTTTTCTGTAGCATAAAAGGCGATTGGGACTTTCTCTCTGCTGTTCAGGTGGTACCAGCAGCCCAGTGAGGGTCCAAGTAATATATTTCAAAGCAAATACGACTCTGGTACCTTCCTTTTACAAACGGGGAGGTGGAGGAGGCGTGGGAGGGGGAGGAGGTGAGTGGGTCAAGGGACGTGTCATTCTTAGTCTCTCAATCTGCCGGCCTTCTGATGTCTGCAGATTCTGCACAGTCAGGGAGTGTGACAGTTACCTTCACTTATATTCAAATATAGCTCACCAGTGTGAAAAGTCCAAGCACAACGTCTGCACGCAACATTTCCATATTTTTTTCAACCCTGTACCTCACTTTCGAAACCATGCACTCCTTTCAACATGACAAACTGCACTCCTTCTTTCTCGAAGACACCTAAATATATAAGGGATACTTGTTCAGCAACTACTCACACTCTATGCACATTTTGTAACAAATGTGAAACAGCACACTTCTATAATACTATGTTATTTAAAAAATATATATATTTTCAAACTTAAAAATATCACCCCAAAGACTTAACCACTACTACACAATATATAACACACCTTATTAATTTGTAACTCACCTCTGTATTTGGCATGCAGATTTCAAATTTCACAAACGCATGCAATATTTTCTTTCTCACACAATAAATGTAATTCAAGACTCTCATCAAGGATACAACCAGTAATGGCAAACTTTCCCTCTCTTTCCGCACAGAAATACGTGTAAATAACAAATCAAAATCGTTCCTTTATTATTTCAAATTGCAAAACACATTTCTATTGGTTACTCATATTAACCCTCTCTAACTCTCTTTTAAAATGCCCCATACTGGTTCTCTTATTTTGTGGATTGGACACTCCCCACACTGCTGCATCGCCATACAACCCCGAACCCTTATGACAATTCAGAAGCCTATTTCTAATTATACAACTGCAAATTTTGAACAACACACTTCTTCTAGACATAATACTCATTTTGAAAAACTAACTTTAATAGCTTATCAGTTGTAATTAATTTTGCATTTCATATTTTAATACCACAGATATTTCTACTCCTCCCCCAATCACCTTATTGCCAGTTTCCATACCAACACTTTCTGCAACATTCAACGGCAGGTGCGGATCACAAGTTCACCATATTTCATCCCAACAGTTTCTGCAACATTCAACAGCAGGTGAGGGTCACAAGTTCACCATATTTCATCCCAACAGTTTCTGCAACATTCAACTGCAGGTGCGGGTCACAAGTTCACCATATTTCATCCCAACAGTTTCTGCAACATTCGACAGCAGGTGCAGGTCACAAGTTCACCATTTTTTAAAGTTCAGAACAGTACCTTACAAATGCAAGTAGCAGGTGTGGTTGACTTCTGCACGTCTGATCGTATCCTATGTAGTGTACGTTTCAAACATTTTTTATTAAACAATCAGAAAGTAACATGCACCCTAGTTTTCACTGCACAATGTTCTTCATCAGCCAATCAGTTATCGGTTTTCTCAAAAAAAGCTTCTTCTCCACCTTTTAACATATCTCTCATTCTTCCAACGGACTACATCAGCTACAGACATCTTTTGATTCCTTCCAGCCATACCTTCAAAATGCTAGTGTGGATCGTAGGACACAGCTATGTTTTCTGGTGCAAAAGGTATTCTGAACACAGACGAATTGACAAAGACCTAGGTTTACAAAATGTGGACATTAAATGGTTTGCACAGAGAGGATTAAAGTGGCACACATTGTTGCCTTTGGTTAAAACATCTTTGCATCTCCAACCCCCTGACCTCATGATTGTGCACTGTGGTGGCAATGACCTAGGCACATTGACTGGGGTAGGTATGGAAATGCTAATGAAGGATACCTTTGCACAATTGATGTTGCTTTTGCCTCAAACTATCTTTGTATAATCCAATATATGCCAAAGACAAAAGTGGAAATGGTCAAATCAATTCTGTCCTTGAGACAGCTAGGAAGAATGTCAATAAAGCTGTTTCTGCATATCTCAGAGATCATAGAATGGGGTCCATCTACAACAACAATCTACGTTTTGATATGAATGACATATACTGAAGTGATGGAGTTCATTTCACAGATCAAGGAAACAGAGTTTTTCTCAACAACCTGAAGCTGTGCATCCACACTTACATGTAGCTCCAACAAACTCATAATGAAAACAAGGGCTCTTTTTAGAGCCACCCTATAACTCAGAACTCAGCCAGGCCATTTTAGGCCCTGGGTACCGCATCCACCGGGGCCTCGCCACAATGTTTGACAACCACGCAAGGAGCCCCAATGACCCCGCAGTCCCTGCCAGCTCTCCGCCTCCTGCGACATTCCTTTTAAACAAAGCCATGAAGAGATCCCGCCCTGCCATAGCAAACTACAATGTCCCGGGGGTAGGCACCACGGGTCATTGTTGGAACCGGCCTTCGGAGATGACGATACCCAGGGCCATGGAAAGCTCCTTAAAGGAAATTGGACGATTCTCCTCCATCCAATTTAAAGTCCCGGGAACATCGTGCTCCCCGGGACCGGCAGTCCGCAACAGACCCCGCATTTTAATTCATAAATGGACCTGGGAAGTAGTGCTCCCCGGGACAGTGTGGGGGAGGCTTCACCCCTCCACACTTAAATTTTACTTATAGCTCTGGGGAAGTGCTGCTCTTTGGTGCCCCCCCATATCATTATATTTCCCCCTGGGAACTGCGTGCCCATGACAAAAGTAGCCCCCACATTTTAATTGTAAATACCCCGAGGAAGTAGTGGTCCCCGGGGCAGTGTGGGGGAGCCTTCACCCCTCCACACTTAAATTTTACTTATAGCTCTGGGGAAGTGCTGCTCTCTGGTGCCCCCCCATATCATTATATTTCCCCCTGGGAACTGCGTGCCCATGACAAAAGTATCCCCCACATTTCAATTGTAAATGCCCCGAGGAAGTAGTGGTCTCTGGGGCAGTGTGGGGGAGCCTTCACCCTCCACACTTAAATTTTAAGTATACCTCCAAGGACATGCTGCTCTTCGGGGCGGAGGGGGAGGGAAGACGCGTACCCCCCACATATCATTATATTTGCTCTGAGGAAGTGGCGATCCCCGTGACAGAAGTAAACCCTGCATCATAACTAAACATTGCTCCCAGGAACTAGCCCACCCGGGGGGCTTAATTAAACGAAGCGCGAGACACCGCACTTCGTTTTTCTTTTTCCCACCGTGATTTCCAGGCCCTATGCGAATCCCGCCAAAAACATATATATATATATATTTTTTTACCTTCGGACTCCCTGTGGCACCCCCTCAGCACCCTAGGATGGTCAAAGTGTTCCTACCTTGCCCTCTTCTACTTTTTTTACCCTTTTTCCCCCTACTCGTTTCAACCGAGTCACAAGATGGCTGCCAACTCTTCCTAGTTTGAAGTGTTGGCAGCCAATCAGAGGCAAGCTCGTGCTCGGGACGGCTCAGCCTATCAGATCTCACAAGTCTCAAATATTGATATCGCTAAATCTTTATATATCTCAAAAACTACTAAACGGATTTACACCATTTAAAGAAAAGCGTGCTTTCTGGACCAAGAGCTATCTCTCTGCCAAATTTGGTGTAATTCCGTTCAACAGTTCGGGCTGTAGCCGTGTCTAAAATTTCCTATGGAAATTAACATGGAGAAAACACGTTTTGGGACCCCCTTTTTTCTCAGCCCCCGCTTGACGAATCACCCCGAAACTTTTAAGACAGGAGCTGATCTGAGTGAAAAATTAGTTTTGAAAATTTCGCAGAGATTTGTCAAACGACGCCAAAGATATTGGAAAAAGAAAAAAACGCTTTTCCTATGGAAACTAGGTCCTAACTATAACTACCTACTGGCGACCGCCAGTAGGTAAAATATATATATATATATATTCACTGAAAAAACCATAGGTTTCAGGGATGTTATAGTTACTTGCACATTTCACTCGTACAAAACCATAGAAATTCGGCCGTTATAGTCAGTTGAGCTAACTATAACTCACGCCCCCACAATGCACTGCTTATGACGTCACATATTACATCATTCATGACATGGTCAGTGACATCACTGAAGACATCACTGATGACATCTCAAATGACATCACTGATGACATCACTGATGACATCATCCACGTGAAAATCTGATGCACCTCCTCATACCGTAATAAAACCTTTGATACACCCATTCTAAAATACAGACTACCATTTTTGAAACAATACAGACACCAATACCAGTTACTACATACGCACGCACTGATTCCTAGGTCTACACACACATCCACTCATTCACCCATAAAGTCACTCATACATGCAGTGACTCATCAATACAACACTATTATAGGCACTCATACACCTATACAAACACTCACACACCGCCACTCATCCAGAGTTACTCACACATCTAGTCAGTCATGCAAAGAATCAATAACACTTCTATTTACTCAGCTATACAGTTATACACACACAATCTCACTTATTCATAGTGATATTAACATATACTTACTCTCTTATACAATTACTGATACAAGTACACACTCATCCATACAGCACTCTCACAATCACTGACTCTCACGTATAGTCATTTATATACTCCAACTCTCTCATGCACTGCATTTTACATATCTAGTTACTTGGACATGTAGCACTGAGATATCCATTCACTCACCAACACACCCATACACACACTCACCCACCCATACAGCTGTTTCCACATGCACTCTTGAACCCATACACCCAGTGAATAAAGAACTCACACATCTATGCACAAAGTCACACACCTCCCACCCACTCACACACACACTCAGGCACCCATACAAATATTCAGGCAACCAATTAATAACCCATATAGACACTCATGTAGCTACTCATCAACCAATGCAGCAGCTTACACAGCATAGACAGACTGATACAGACATTCACACAGTTTAGTCACTAACCCATGAATTCAGTAAGAGACATTTAATCACTCACTTATACAGTCAGTCACACACCTACTAAATCCTCCATCCACACACTTATACAGCCACTCATTCTACAATATACCTTGGCCAATATATTTATAAAACATATTTAAACTTTAGAGAAACACACAGTCACTGGATGATGTCAGTGATGTCATCATTGATGTCATTTGATGTCATCAGTGATGTCACTGACCATGTCATGAATGATGTAATATGTGACGTCATCAGCAGTGCATTGTGGGGGCGTGAGTTATAGTTAGCTCAACTAACTATAACGGCAGAATTTCTATGGTTTTGTACGAGTGAAATGTGCAAGTAACTATAACGTCCCTGAAACCTATGGTTTTTTCAGTGAATTTCAAAGGTTTTTAACATGATAATTTGTAACTATAACGTCCCTGAAACCTATGGTTTTTTCAGTGAATTTCAAAGGTTTTTTAAATGCGAATTTCTAATTATAATGTTCATTAAACCTATCTGCTGTGCGATCCAAAAACAAGCTGGTGCTTGTAGTGTTGTGGACAGTGGACGCAACCATGTTACCTCAGGCAGTGGGGAAGATCTCGGTCATGAACCTGTGTCGTCGCCCCCTGTAAGCAGAAGCGCAGTGGGCTGGTCCAACATACGCCACTCCAGCCACTCCAGCATAGAAGTGTGAATAAATAGGCCGGGGTTCTGGGCGTGGTTCACTTGTGTGAAAGCCAACTCGTCTGCCAGAGCGGCGACCCTCACCCTGCCACGTGGCTGCCACCATGATCGCGGGCCTCCTCGACACAAGCCCCCTGCGAACACAGCGGCACAGCACTGCACAGTTATGTCTGTACAGTTTACTGCCTTCGATCTACACTGCGGACAGCAGGGCTCACAATTCAGATTGAGTCGCGATTGCAGATGACGCAGTCCAGTAGGCAAGACACATTTCTCCCAGTGCGGCCCGCCCGGACCATGCATCATCGCAGGCTGCGTACACGCTGAGCGTCAGAGGTACCACTAACTCAGTGCACCACAAGTAAATGCCACGTGGCCTTATTAAGGCAGAATTCATTAAACAAAACACATTGCTACCAGTGCGGCCCACATGGACTACGCATCATCGCAGGATGCGCACACGCTGAGTGCTTCAGGTGCCACTAGCTCACTGCACCATAAGTCATTGCCACGTACCCTTAAACCTACATAATATCCTTTTAGTATCCTTGCTTCAAGAACTTTTTTGATATCAATTATAGCTTTAGTACAATGACCAAATTCATCTTGCAAGTCCAAAGGAACACTGAATGGCAGTCTACACTGGGGATAGCAGAGCCCACGATTCGAATTCAGTTTTGATTTATTTATTGCAGAGTGAACTGTACTTTATGTCGTTGGATTTTCTCAAGAGGAAGTCACAAAAAGCATTCCTCGATGTCTGTGCTGACTACTGCCTTCGATCTACACTGCGGTCAGCAGAGCTCACCATTCAAATTCAGCCTTGATTTATTAATTCGACAGAGAATTGTACTCTATGTCGTTGAATTTTCTCAAGAGGAAGTGACAAAAAGCTTTCCTCGATGTCTGTGCTGACTATTGCCTTCGATCTACACTGCGGACAGCAGGGCTCACAATTCAGATGGAGTTGCGATTGCAGATGACGCAGTCCAGTAGGCAACAGACATTGCTATCAGTGCGGCCCTCCCGGACCACGCATCATCGCTAGCTGTGCACATGCGGAATGCTTCTGATGCTCCTACCTCAGTCCACCACAACTGATGGACCCTTTATGACAGAATCTTTTGTGTATGATTTCAGATCTGGTGCCCCTAACTTAGTGTAGCACAAGTCATGGACCCTTTATGATTGAATCTCTGTGTGTGATCTGGTGATTACTGTTGTACTTGTTACCAGCACCAACCATTCCCGGAGGGCTGGCTTACACTCACCCCACACGCATCCAGCACAGACGTCACTGGACATGTGACCCTGGTAATAAAAAGGAGTCGAGTGCACGTGCTCGTACCCAGTTCCACTATCTATCTGTGTCCGTGTGTTCATTATGTATGCAACATGCTGCCCCTGGGCCCTACCACATTACATTGTGCTCTGGACAGCGTATGCAACCAACTTACCTTTGACAGTGGGAGAAAACTTTGGTTATGTAACTTTGTCTCGGTCATTGTACAAGTACGTACGTAGAGACTGGATGATTAGAGTACTGCAAGTGTATAGTGAATTTATAAGTGCGTGGGGATTGGCGGAGTGATTGTATAAGTACATATGTTGGCGCACCCTAACTCCGACAACAAGCTTGTCTCTAATTGGCTGCCCTCCATGTCCCAAAAACTGAAATTTGGATTTTGCATGGCCCAGTATTGCTACAGCTGCAATACTCCACTGAATGTGCAATAAACATTCACACCCACACAGATGTGTCATGTCCACCATCTTTCTTGTGTGGAACTATGGATGAATGTAGGGTCAGTGATTCCCCGTACCTTCCATGTTGGCCATGTTCAGGGACTTGGCTCACAGAGTGACACATTGACGCTTGCGACCCGGGTTACGGCAGCACTACAACAAGAACACCCGCATGGCAGTGTTGCAAGATTTTTTAAGCATTCTCTAGCCCAAAGACAACCAAAAAGTAGCCCAAACTAGCCCAATATTGCTACGTTAAGGAAGGAGGGGCAGGGACATCGTCAAGCAGGCGGTGAATGGATTGGAATTGATGTTGCAGCAGGCTGCCAAGTAAATATTTGTCTAATAAAGCGCTTTAACATACTAGTTTGCTGGAGCGCTGTATATATATTTATAATCTGGCAACTAGCACAAACCAAAATTTTACCGCACAACCGGGAAAAATATAGCCCAATTGTGCGTGATCTAGCCCAATCTGGCAACACTGCCGCATCAGTTGATTCCTCATACAGCTCACTATGGAGCCACGCCCATAGCTCCGGAGTCATTCTTCACAGCCTCACACAGGACTGGCATACGCCAGGCCAGCCCACTCCGCTTACGCTTACAGGGAAGGACAACAACGCTACATGGCCCAGATTTTCATTACAGTGATCTGCTGGTCACACCCTAGTTGTCAGTACGCCACAGCCACTCCCTCACGGCTAGTATACACCCACACCACACCCATCCAGCACAGGCGTCACAGGACACGTGACCCTGCCAATAAAAAAGACCGGGCGCACGTGCTCGACGCCATTTCAGAGTTGCTTGCACCGGATGCACTGCGGCCGGCACAGGCACACCGGCACGGGACGGTGACTTTAGGTCCACTGAGGTACGGGTACCGTAACTGCTGAGCAGGTGTACAGCCTGCGGTGATGACCCGTCCCGGCGGTCTGGACAGCTCAGGTTTTGTGTGCCCTGCTGGACCTCAGTGTAGACCTGAGCCACCGAACAGGGAGGCCTACCACCACGTGTGTGGCCTCACTGTTCACTGAGTTAGTGGCACCGCAAGGACTGAGCGGGTGTGCAACCTGTGATGATGATAGGTGCACTAGTATGTCCTCTGCCATGGCAAAATCAAGACGCAGCACCAAATGTGAGACCTGTTGGCCTGCGGAGCGGGACTGCATGATGCGGAGGGTGCCCTGTCCGCGAAAAGGTGAGCAGTGAGGCCTGGGTGCGCAGCGGTGGGCAAATACGTCTGGGCGGCGGGAGTGGATACACAAAGGCGGCACAGCGATTTAGGCGTACGCAGTCGTATATACTCTCCCATTACTAATTCTGTACTATGTTTAGATGTGGGAGCTTGAGGGCTCCACTAGGTCCCGGCACGTGGTTGGAGACACAGCACTCACTGTCCCTATTCATCTCTTCCTTTCTCTCCTTCACAATCTTTCTCTCTCTCTTCTTCTCTTACACTTTCTCTCTTTCTCTTTGTCTTCCTCTCACTCTCTCTTTTTCTCTCTCTCTCTTCCTCTCACTCTCACTGTTTCTCTCTTTCTCTCTGTATTCCTCCGACTCTTTCTTTCTTTTTCTCTCTGTCTTCCTCTCACTCTTTCTTTCTCTCTCTCTCTCTCTCTTTCTATCTCCTTTGATGGACGCATGACGCACAATCTTATCTTGCTTTTTGTCTTGCAGGCCTGCGATGAAGCGTGGCCATCCTGCAATCAACACTCAACCTGAATTGTGAGCTCCGCTCTCCGCGTGTACACAACGGGTGAGGAGGTTTCTTCGGCATGTGGTGGACCCTCTTCGACACACGCCGGTGGTGTAAGGTGAGCAGAGAGGCTTGTTTGCGCTTCGGCGGGCAGTCACCTCCGGGCAGTGGGAGTGGATGGGGTGCAGCAGCCTGGGTGCGCAGCGGCACGCAGTCACCTCCGGGCAGTGGGAGTGCATGGGGTGCAGCAGCCTGGGTGCGCAGAGGCTGTCATACACCTCTGGGCAGTGGGAGTGGATAGAGTGCAGCAGCCTGGGTGTACAGCAGCGGGTAGACACCTCTGGGCAGTGGAAGTGGATGGGGTACACTAGCCTGGATACACAAAGGCGGGACAGCGATTTAGGCATACGCAGTTGTATGTACTCATCCATTACTGATTCCATTTTTATGTTTCAGATGACTAAGCTTGAGGGCTGCCCTATATCCCGGCACGGGGTTGGAGACACACCGGTGACAGAAAGGTGAGCTGTGAGGATTTTCTCCACAGTGTCAACACTCACTCTCCCTCTCCATCTCTTCCTTTCTGTCACTCACACTCACTCTTTCTCTCTCTCTCACTCTCACTCTCTATCTCTTCCTTTCTCTCTCTCACACTATTTCTCTCTTTCTCTGTCTCTTCCTCTCTCTCACACTGTTTCTCTCTCTCTTCCTCTCTCTCACACTGTTTCTCTCTTTCTCTCTTCCTTGTATCTCACTCTCTCTCTTTCTCTGTCTTCCTCTCTCTCACACTTTCTCTCTTCCTCACTCACTCTTTCTCTCTTTCTCTTCCTTTCTCTCACTCTTTCTCTCTCTCTCTTCCTCTCTCTCACTCTTTCTCTCTCCCTTCCTCTCTCACTCTTTCTCTCTCTTTCTGTCTCTCACTGTTTCTCTCTCTCTTCGTCTCTCTCACTCTTTCTCTCTGTCTTCCTCTCACTCTTTCTTTCTTTTTCTCTCTCTCTTCCTGTCACTCCCACTGTTTCTCTCTTTCTCTCTGTCTTCCTCTCACTCCTTCTTTCTTTTTCTCTCTGTCTTCCTCTCACTCGTTCTTTCTCTCTCTCTCTCTCTCTGTTTCTCTCTCCTTTAATGGACGAATGGCGCACAATCCTATCTTGCTTTTTATCTAACAGGCTGTGATTCACGAATCGATGTCCCCCCCCACACCACCACAGCTGAACGTGTGTACAAACTGCGATGATGCGTGGCCATCCTGACAACGCCTGACAAAGTTGCTTCAGCACGTGGTGCACCCTCTTACACACACGCCGGTGGCGGAAGGTGAGCAGAGATACTTCTTTCTGCAGCAGCGGGCAGTCACCTCTGGGCGGTGGGAGTGGATAGTGTGCAGCAGCCTGGGCGCACAAGAGCGCACAGACACCTCCGAGCAGTGGGAGTGGATGGGCTGCAGCAGCCTGAGTGCGCATTGCCGAAACAGATAATTAGGCGTGTGCAGTTGCATGTACTCTGAAATTACTAATTCTATACTATCTTTCAGATCACTAAACTTAAGGGTGCACTATGTCCCGGCACATGGTTGGAGACACACCGGAGGCACAAAGGTAAGCTGCAAAGATTTTCTCCAGTGTCAACACTCCCTCTCCATCTCTTCCTTTCTCTCTGTCACACTTTCTCTCTTTCTCTGTCTGTTCCTCTCTCTCATTCTTTCTTTCTCTCTTCCTCTCTCTCACGCTTTCTCTCTCTCTCTCTACCTCTCTCTCACACTGTTTCTCTCTCTTTTCCTTGTATCTTACTCTTACTCTTTCTCTCTCTCACTCTTTCTCTTTCTCTGTCTTTGTCTGTCTTCCTCTCTCTCACTCTTTCTCTCCTCTCTCTCACTCTTCCTCTCTCTTCCTCTCTCACTCTTTCTCTCTCTCTTCCTCTCTCTCACTCTTTCTCTCTCTCTCTTCCTCTCTCACACTATTTCTCTCTCTCACTCTCTCTATTTATTTGTCTTCCTCTCTCTCTTTCTTAGTTCCTCTCTTTCTCCCTCACTCTTTCTCTTTCTCCTTTGCTGGACGCATGACGCACCATCTTATCTTTCTTTTTGTCTTACAGGCTGTGATTCACAAATGGTCCAGCGATGACACGACATGGCTGTACATAGTTTTATTTGTTGTTGTTTTGTTTTAATACATTTTTTTATATGTAAATCCATACATGACTAAGGGCCATATGTATGAAGCTGTTTTGCGATCGCAAACACTGCGAATCGCAGAAAAACGGTGTTTGCGATCGCAAAACAGAGCCCGCTATGTATGAGACACATCCCGACTGCCAATGTGCGAATCGCATAATTAGCGATTAGCAAAATAGCGAATAATACCATTTTGCGAAATATTTGCGAATTTGCAAAATGTGACAAAATCTAGCGAAATTCGCAATTGTTGTGTTCAGAATTAGCGAATTCGCTAAACGGAATGCATGAATAATTCTCAATTTGCGAATTCACGAAATTCGCAAAATAGAGAATCGCAATTACCACCAAGTCTGAGCAGGTGGTAACCAGGTGCAACCTATTTAAAGAGACCCACAATGCAACTGATGTTTGCCACAATGTCAGGGCTGTACGTGATAGCCAGGAGGCTGCGACTCAGAGCTGCTGCACAGAGAAGGAGACGCCAGGAAAGGATCTTCAGAGCGCGCATAACCCTGTTCCAGCGGACTGAGGAGGAGATCCATACAAACTACAGGCTGGATGAAGAGAGCATCCTGGAATTAATAGCAGAGCTCAGACCTATCCTTGAACACCCCACACGCAGGACACACACAATCCCCACCCACATACAGGTCCTGTGCTCACTCCACCTCTTGGCGTCAGGGAGCTTCCAGGGGGTGATAGCCACAGCAGGAGGGGTCTCACAGAGTGCATTGTCGCGCTTCTTCCACGCGTTCCTTGATGCCATGGTACAGAGGCTGCATAACCACATACACTTCCCCAGCACACCACAGGCACTAGACCAGACCAAGCAGGAGTTCTATCAAATTACACAATTCCCCCACGTCATTGGATGCATAGATGGGACCCATGTCGCCATATCCCCCCCCTCCCAGAACGAGTATGTGTTCAGGAATCGCAAGTCCTACCATTCCCTGAACATCCGGATGGTGTGTGATGCCCGGCACATTATCACCGACATCATCGCTAAATACCCAGGCAGCACCCACTACTCATTCATCTTCCGCCACAGTGGGATACACCGCCGACTCACAAGTGGGGAGTTTGGTGAAGGATACCTACTAGGTAATTGCAAGTGATAGAAGGACACACTAGTAATGCATAGCAGTGGCAGGACAGTGTTCAACCATATTTTTCTCGCCCCACAGGTGACAGTGCGTATGCGGTCCGGGACTACATACTCACTCCTTACCTTAATCCTGCCAACGCTGGGGAGCAGAGGTACAACAGTGCCCACATAGCAACCAGATGTACCATCGAGCGGACCTTCGGAATACTCAAGAGCCGGTTTCGATGCCTACATAAGAGTGGAGGGGCACTTCAATACAGCCCCCAGACCTGTTGCAAGATAGTGGTAGTGTGTGCCATGCTGCACAACATCGTCACCAGGAAGGGCACACCAGTGGAGCTCACTGAATCAGAATCATCAGATGAGGAGGGGCCAGCTCCTGGACGCATGCCGGCCGGAGTAATTGGTGCAGCTGCTGGGCGCCAGAGGCGAGATGAGATCACACAGAACTATTTCTAGGTAAGAAAAGATGACACAATGCCAAAGATCTAATACAGGACTGTGTTTAATTTCCCTTTGTACAGGATATATATCGGCACACAGCCTGTGTGGCACACAATGTATTGTTAAAAGTACCGCACATGTGTGATTCACAGTGCAAATTGACTCTTGACCAAGTGTCTGTGTGCACTGGGTTGATGCACCCATATCCATGCCTATGTCTGAGCGCCTCAACTGCGGCGCTGATGGCCTGTAGGCCCTCGCCGTGGGTGCACTGTGCCCTCTTCGCCTGTCTCATCAGCCCTGCCGTGACGCACACTACGGCGCCTGTCCGGTGGGGGCGGTGGTGTAATGCTGCTCCTGCTAGATTGTGCGTCCTCGTCTGTTGGAGTGAGGACTCCTGGGCCAGCAGTGGCAGCTGCCCGCAGCTGATCCACAGCACATGTCACCTGTACCAGACCCCTGGCCACGTCCTGGCTGCAGTGTGACACCTCGTGCTGCATACTGATGCTGCGCCTTGACAGCACAGAGGTCGCTGAGGAAAGGCAGTTTACCGCCCTGGTGTAGAGGTCTAGGCGGTTGTGGAGGCGCTGCCTCTCCCTGCGCCCAGCAGCACGGTCCGCCCTTAGTTCAGCGCAGAGTGTCTCCAGGGCACCCGTCAGGCCCATGAAGCCAACCCTGATTTGCCTCTGGATTGACCGTATGTTTTTTGCCTGCAGGCGCTGGACCTCCAACATGTGGCCCTCCAGCCCTTGGAAGACTGTGTCGTCTCCTGTGACTGCTGCACTAGTGGATGCACGTGGTGCCCTGCGCCTGGATGGGATTGGTGGTATTGGTTCGGCACGTGCTCGAGCACGGGGTTGTGGCTCTGACTGTCCCTGGACTGTTTGGACATTGACATCGGTGTCCTAGGATTCCTCCTCCAGTGGTGGCAATGGTGGCACTGCAATCCGACTGCGGCGTATTGGAAGGATGACTGGGCTGCCCTCGTCTTCCTCTTCCTCCTCCTCCTCTTGCCCTGTTGCCTCTGGGCTGGGGGATTCATCCTCCCCTCCACTGATTGTTCCCTGTGTTTCTGCTGGTGCTGTGGACATAAATGCACACATTAATTTACTGTCCTGCCTTGCATTTGTCATGCATTAAATATCACTGTTTGGAGTTACATGAGTCCTATCTATCTGTATTTTGACTTTCATGATGCACACATACTGTTTGAGCCTGGCTGGGTGTCATTGCTCCACTGTTAGGTGCATGTAACTACATCTCCCATAATGCATTGCTTTGTGTGCTTGTGTACCTGCACTGGAATTGTAGTTTTGTTGTGCCCCTGGGACTCTCCTGGGTGTGTGGGGGTAGTAGGGAGGTATCAGGGGTGTGATGGCATGCTTCTTACCTTGTCTTGGTTGTGTGTGGTCGGAGCTGTCCAGGTCTGACACGCCCACTGCACTCTCCGGAAGCAGGGTCCCCTCAACCATTTCTTCGAGTGGTGTTGAAGCGGTGGCAGTGGAGGTCCCCCACCGGTCCTGTTGGCCTCCTCCAACCTGGCAGCAACCTTTCTCCTTTGAGCGCGCGCGCATATCATACCAGAGCTTCTGTAGGTCTTTGACGCTGCGATGTGTGACGCCAATTGCGTTGACTTTGCGCTGGATGTCTGCCCATATCCTTCTCTTGCGTGTCTCTGGCACACGCAGGGACTTCTTGCCAAACAGGAGCTCATGGCTCACAACCATCTCCTGTATCAGAGCCTCCTGCTCACTTTCTGTGAACTTTGGTTTTCTAATTCTGGGTGTCTCCCCTGCTGCTTGTCCTTGCTGGCCATGTCTCCACTCTCTCCAATGTGTGTAGCACTGCAGTGATGCCTCAGCCTCAACTCCTGCTCTCTCACTCTGCTTCTGAGACTCAGGTGCAGCATGGGTAGTCACACTTCCTGGTTGTGATGTCATCAAGCTGCACCTGAGTCTCAGAATTGTAGTTCGCGAACTTCGCAATTTTGCGATTTTCGCAATTGTGCGAAATTCGCAAAATAGAAAGTTCAATACTAATTAATCGCTATTTGGCTCATCGCTATTCATTTAGCGAATTTTAACGAATCGCTAATGTTTTGCGATTATTTGTTTACATACGGTTTTGCATTTCTCAAATAGCGATTCGCAAAAAATCGCTATTTGAGAATCGCAAAAGGGGACTTTGATACATATGGCCCTAAGATTCTTATTTGTCCCGCCTAACGTGACTGATACATTTGTTTGTGGGGGGTGGGGGTGAGGGGAGATGGCGGACAAGGAGCTCCTACTGGGGGATGTCGGAGCAGTGTTGGGTGTCCGACCTGCATGATCGTTGCCTCCATTACATCTGTTCTCAGAGACTTAAGAGCCGGCGGTCTGGCTCGTAGATGAAGAACTGCGAGCCGACTAGCAGGCTCATAGAGGGAGAACCGCGGCCCGTCAGTTCGCAGAGGAAGAGCTGTGGGCCAGCTCGCAGAGGAACACCTGCGGGGCGACTAGTATAGGGAAAGGTGCGGGCCATCGGCTTCCAAAGGGATAGCTGTGGAACACTGATGTGGGGAGAGGGAGCGTGAAGAGCGTATCTCGCAGAGAGACACCTCCTGTATATTTCCAGTATTGGCTTCACAGATACAACTGCGGGCCCGAGAACTCGCACCCGAAGAGCTGTGAGCCGACAAGTGGTTCGCAGAGGCAGACTTGCGGGCCCAAGTATGTTGTTGGAGGTATGCTGTTGATGGTGGAAAAGGGTGCGTTACCTGCTGATGTAGGGAGGCGCAGCGTGAAAGCAGTATCTCGCACAGATAGAGTATATTAAATTGCTCCGGGACCTTTCTTTTATATTTTCACTCGATGCGAGGCACAAGATGGCTGCTAACACTTCCTGGTTTGAATTGTTAGCAGCCAATCAGAGGCAAGCTCGTGCTCGGGAGTTACGCACAGTCCAGATATATATATCTTTTTTCCCTTTAATATCTCAAAAACTACTGAACGGATTTACACCATTTCCACAAAACCACGCTTTCTGCACCAAGACCTTTCTCCCTGCCAAATTGGCAATTCTTTCTTTGTCACACAGTACATGTAATGCACCGCTCTCATCAAGAATGGAACCAGTAATGGCACAATTTCCCTGTTGCTCCACACATAAATACATGTAAAGAACAAATCAGAATAGTTCCTTTATTTTTTTCAAATTGCAAAACTTCTCTCTATTAGTTATTTTTGAACTTTCCATATAAACAGTTTTAAAAAATGTAAGAACACATACAGGTGAGAAGTTCAACGTATTCTGTCAACAAACTTTCTAGAACATTCTATGACACGTGCAGGTTAAACGTTCATCATTTTTTCAAACCTAACGATATTTTTTTGCAACATTTTCTCGAACATTTAAGGGCACGTGCAGGTTAAAAGTTCACCATTGTTTTAAGTTCGAACAGTGCCTTCCAAATGCAAGTAGCAGGTGTGGTTGAACTGACCAAATTTTATCCTATCAAATGAACTCTACGTTGAAACTGCTTTTTATTAACCAATGACAAAGATGCTTTTCGACAAACTAATATGCACCCTACTTTTTAGTAAACGATGTTTTTCATCTCCCAATCAGTTATCGTTTTGTATGAGAAAAAAGTAGTTCCCCATCTTTAAACATATCTCTTATTCTACGAACGGACTGCATGAGCTACAGACATGTATCCATATCTTCCAGCTACACCTTCAAAATCCTAGTGTGGATCGTAGGACATAGCTATGTTTTCTGGTGCAAGAGGTATGCAGAACAGAAACGTATTGACTTAGACCTAGGTTTACAAAATGTGGACATTAAATGGTTTGGACAGAGAGGATTTAACTGGCACCAATTACTCCCTTTGGTTAAAACCTGTTTGCATCTCCAACTCCCTGACCTCATGATTGTGCACTGTGGTGGAAATGACCTAGGCACATTGACTGGGGTAGGTTTGGAAATGCTAATGAAGGACACCTTTAGACAATTGATGCTACTTTTGCCTCAAACTGTCTTTGTATATTCCAATATATGCCAAAGACAGAAGTGGAAATGGTCAAACAAATTTTGTCCTCAGATTGAAAAATCTAGGAAGAATGTCAACAAAGCTGTGTCTGCATACCTCAGAGACCATAGAATGGGGTCGATCTACAACAACAACATACGTTATGATATGGCTGATATCTACAGAAGTGATGGAGTACACTTCACAGATCAGGGAAATCGAGTTTTTCTGAATAACCTGAAGCTGTGCATCCGCACTTATATGTAGCTCCAACTAATAAACACAAAGGCTCTTTTTAGAGCTGCCTTATATTCCAAATATCGGTTCGCAGACTGACAACTGTGATCCGGCTAGCACAGGGAGACCTGCGGCCCGTCGGGCAGCCTCGCAAAGGGAGTGCTACGGCCTGTGGGCTCGGCTCGCACAGAGAGAGCAACGGGCCGTCGACTCGCAAACGCAGAGCTGTGAGCCAATGGACTGGTAGTGTTTTATGGTTTAGGGTAGTGCAGTGGTGTTTGTGTAGTGTAGGGGGTACTGCTGTGGGTAGTGTTTTAGGGTTTACGGTAGTGCAGTGGTGTTTGTGTAGTGTAGGGGGTGGTGCTGGGGGTACATTTAGGGTTTAGGGTAGGGCAGTGATCTTTACGTAGTATAGGAGGTCCTGCTGTGAGCAGTGTTTTAGGGTTTAGGGTAGTGCAGTGGTGTTTGGGTAGTGTAGAGGGTCGTGCTGGGGGTAGCGTTTTACGGTTTAGGGTAGTGCAGTGGTGTTTCTGTAGTTTAGGGGGTCGTGCTGGGGGTAGTGTTTTAGGGTTTAAGGTAGTGCAGTGGCGTTTCTGTAGTGTAGGGGGTCGTGCTGGCAGTAGTGGTTTAGTGTTTATTTACATAGTGCAGTGGTGTTTGGGTAGTGTAGGGGGTCATGCTGGGGTAGTGTTTTAGGGTTTAGGGTAGTGCAGTGGTGTTTCTGTAGTGTAGGGGGTCGTGCTGGGGGTAGTGTTTTAGGGTTTAAGGTAGTGCAGTGGTGTTTCTGTAGTGTAGGGGGTCGTGCTGGCAGTAGTGGTTTAGTGTTTAGTTAGGTAGTGCAGTGGTGTTTGGGTTGTGTAGAGGGTTATGCCGACAGACTGACTCACAGAGCTCCGAGCCAACGGACTGGCTTCTAAAGGCATAGCCGCGACCTCGTGATGTGGGGAGAGGCAGCGTGAAAGGAGTATCTTACACAGACACAGATGCCAGTGTTGCCTCACAGAGGTAAAACTACACACCCGATGGCTTCTACATGGAGAGATGCGAGCTGACGGACTAAGTCACAAAATGGCTGCCAACACTTCCTAGTTTCAACCGTTCACAGCCAATAAGCTGCGAGCTCGTGCTCGTAACCCTCAGCCAATCAGATGTCAGAATTCTCAAATATCGATATCTGTAAAATTTGATATTTCTCAAAAACTACTGAACGGATTTACACCATTTCAACAAAAGCGCGCTTTCTGGACCACAACCTTTCTCCCTCACAAATTTGGCGTAATTCCGTTCAGCAGTTTGACCTGTAGCCTTGTCTAAAGTTTCCTATGGAAAATGCATTGAGAAAACACATTTTGGGACTCCCTTTTTTCTCAGCCCCCTTGACCAATCACCCCCAAACTTTCAAGATAGGAGCTGATCAAAAAGAGAAACGTTTTTGAAAATTTCGTAAAGATTAGTCAAACGACACCAAAGTTATAAGCACATGGAGGGCTCCAGGAGAGGGGCCGCGCAACCCCCCCTCCCAACATGAGTGAAGCCCCGGGGCTGCGGGGACCCCAGCGGGCCCCCGCAGCCCCAGCGACCCCCAGCTATTATTTTTTAAGAAATGCCTGCAGGATCTAGCCCACCCGGGGACCTCATTAAAATAAAAATGCTTTTTTTGGCCCTGGGGTCCTTCTGGGACCCCCTGAGCAGGCCTAGGGGGTCACGGTGTTTCTACCCTGCCCCCTTCTCTTGTTTTATACCTTTGTTTCTCTGTTTTCTAGTGAATCACTTCTACCGAGCCACAAGATGGCTGCCAACACTTCCTGGTTTGGAGTGTTCGCAGCCAATCACAGTGAAGCTCGTGCACTGGACTTAGGCTCCGCCCAGATATCGAAACTTTTATTTTTCTAATTTCTCAGCAACCACTGAACGGATTTACACCATTTTACAAAAGGTCGCTTTCTGAGCCAAGCACTACCTTTTTGCCAAATTTGGGGTAATTCCGTTCAGTAGTTTCGGCTGTAGCCTTGCACAAAGTTTCCTATGGGAAATTGATTTTTGACTCTTATTTTTGTATTTCTCAAAAATTACTGAACGGATTTACCCCATTTAAAAAAAAGGTTGCTTTCTGCACCAAGCTCTACCTTTCTGCCAAATTTGAGGTAATTCCATTCAGCAGTTCGGGCTGAAGCTCGTTGCAAAATTTCCTACGGAAATTAACATGGAGAAAACGTGTTTTGGGACCCCCTTTTTCTCAGCCCCGCTTGACAAATCACCCCCAAACTTTCAAGATAGGAGCTAACCTAAAAAGTGCAACTTTTTGCAACATTTCATAAAGATTCGTCAAACGACGCCAAAGTTATTAGCAAATCAAAAAATGCTTTTCCTATGGAAACTAGGTTGTAACTATAACTACCTACTGTAGGTAATATATATATATATATATATATATATATATATATATATATATATATATATATATATATATATATATATATATATATATATATCACAAAACAAAGGTTACCCTTTAGGAAGAGCCTCCAGGTAGAAGGTAAGTGCACTTTATTCGTTGGGAGCTTGCAAAACATTCAAATCAGCGTGCTTTTAGAAAAATCCATAGCGCCTCGCCAGACGCGTTTCGAGTGTCCTCTTAATCATTGGCGTATCGGCGCAGCAATGAATTTGTGCACACTGCTACTCATTATCACAACTGAACCGCCTGAGTGGGCGTGGCCGCTACTGCCTTCTGGTCCGTGTAGTAGCATTTGTATTCCTCCAGTGAGTTGTGCCAGAATCAAAGGGTTTGTGCATATTAAAAGTGCCAAGTGGATAAAAAGACACGGTGACTGTTATGCCATGCTTACTTCGTGTATCCCATCTACCTGGAGGCTCTTCCTAAAGGGTAACCTTTGTTTTGTGATATATATATATACGCGTCTCTCGTGTCTTCGGGTTGAGGGTGACCTGATCCATTAAAGAAGCCATATTTTCACAGCCTTGTGTCCGTGCCTACTTCGTTGGTTGGGTCTGAGGAAGCAGGATTGGTTGTCCATATATATATATATATATATATATATATAATATATATATATATATATATCTATATACAGACAATTTTTTGTGGCAATAGCTAGATTGCATATATTTTTTCACTCCACTTCACTTCATTGTTTTTTGCTTGGTGTGAGTACATGAGAACATTGTTGTGCAGCAGAAGATTACTGAGAGGTTAGCACTTAGAGTTTGCAAGGTGTTTCCATGCCGACATTGGACTTTATCACTAGGTTTTAATTTCTCATTCTAATGTATTTTGGGAATTGAAAGTGATGCTTGACTTCCATTGATGTAGTGGAACTTCTACAGCACTGAACAATATTTACTTTGGGACTTGCCACACACTGTAGCACCACTGAATCCTTGGTAACATCAAGTAATCTGGTGTATCATGGAATATTTCTTGACCTTGTCTGTTTGTCATAGTCATATATGCTGCATTCCTCACGAACCACTGCTGCTATAGAATTACAACTTTTGCAAGATGGACACTCATTTATATTTCAGAAATACTA
Source organism: Calotriton arnoldi (assembly GCA_963921515.1). Classification (NCBI taxonomy): domain Eukaryota; kingdom Metazoa; phylum Chordata; class Amphibia; order Caudata; family Salamandridae; genus Calotriton; species Calotriton arnoldi. The sequence goes on from CAWUFW010012608.1 coordinate 473,001, forward strand.
ATGCCGCAACAGAAAAGGGAAAGTGGAACAATGGCTACAGTAGCCTCTCTCAGGACTCCCACAATCAGGACATGCTACTGAATTGACTCACATTTAACTGTCTTTTGCCAATGTGCCCTTGACATAAATTTAACCCACCTCATGCTTGCTACTGAACTATGAGTAATGTGTGTTCTAACACCATCTCAAATCCCTGCCTTTGCTACCAGTTTTTATCCTGTTCATTAGTTGAAAGTATTAAATGTGACAGCATGAATTTTCACACAATTGTGTTTTTTGTATCCTGTGCCTAATTAACAATGTTGTTAACAAATACAAGAATGCAAAGTTATTGCACAATTAGACAGCATAGTCACACCAGTAACAAGAAAGCCATGAGGGGTCTGGCCCTTCAAGAATGTTGAATTTGCTCTGTTGTAACATAATGTAAAATACAAAGTAAATGTTGTTTTTTTATGCTGCAATGCATGGTATATTAATGAATGCTACACTGAGTATTGCATGGGGATGACATGGACCTGTACCATGGCAGTAGACAGTAAAACTGGTAAAGGACACACAGTACACTATGGTCATGCCCCTTTGTTTTCCTAGATCAACACTGTGTTAGCATATTAGTGCCCACTCACAACCTCAATACCACCAATGCCTTCTGTCTGCATTATTTAAATGATCTTGTAATTTCAACGCTACAATTTGAGTGGTCTGTGTGACCCTCAACCTTTTCCTAAGAAAGTGAGAGAACAAACTCTCTAACACAATCATTTGATCTGTTTCTTATGAGATCTTTTGTACATTGCACTGCAAGGCCACATTCACCCTTTTACAATTCTGGTCCAAATTGCATTTCTCTGACTGAGTATGGTAGTTTTAACCTCACATCCAAACAGCTGTCACTCCACACTTACAATCTGATCCAACACTATATCCATTTTGTTGTCATTGAACCAGAATGGCTCTTGTTTTGCACAGATTCTGACAGTGGTCACAGTACAAGTTCACTGGATAGAAAGAGCTGTGCATTGTGGGTTGGAGTGATTTGTATATATTGCTATGGGGGCTGCTCATGACTTGACATTTTGCAGATGCACTATTGAGTAATTTCCATAAAGGCAATAGCACAGCTGTCTAATAAAGTGTTTTCCTCACCATTAGGTGTCTGTTCTGCAAAAGCCTCCTCCAATATGACAGAGAATCATCTGTTATTACATTGTAAGTTGCTATTCTGTGATGACAAAATTACAGCAGTGTATCCAGCAAACTGTAAGTGGCCCGATGTATGTAATATGGTACGTGTTTGTATGTGTGCGTATGTGCTTCCTCCATGTCATGTTGGGGGATGACTGATTTTGATGGATGGTTGTCCATCATTTTGACAATGGTGGATTGTAGGTAAAGGCAGACAGGCTGTATATCAGTGGTTTACCACTAGATGATTGTCCCTACATGTATGATGTATTGAAGAATGGCACGGTTGGGTATCACAAATATCTAACAACACCATAGCTAATAAGCATATATATGGATTATAGGCACTCCATTTGAGGAAATACATATTCTTCTAATAAGATTGAAATATGCATATAGAACAGTTGTATAACTGGAGAAAATAGTTACATGCATGCAGAATACCCAATAGACTCTGTATTAGGCAAAACGTTAAAGTAAATATTTCAATCTGTTTTTCTTTGCTCGATTAAGTCATTGTCTCATACTCTTACAAATAAGTACATGTCATTGTACTATGCAGGTTTTCTGAAGAAGTTGCTTGATCCTCCAACCAGATTAGATATTGGGGCATCATGTAGTTTGGTGAGATTATGATTATGAGACTTTAATACAATTCATATTTGCAAACATGACCCCCGCCTTCAGTCTCCCAGCTACTTGGCCTCTAATGATTAGCTATCATGGCTTCCATTTACCTAGGTGCAAAGCACAGTTAAATCTCAACATTTAGAAGTAGCACATGCTTGTCTGGGGAGAATGTGTTCAATTCTTGATACAAGCTGTGCATTCCATTAGGATCCTTGACTAAGTTCTCTTCTTTCAGAAATCTGAGAAAGCTTAGTTGAGACACGATATAATTAAACGTCTGCTTCTTTTAAAAAAGGTATCCTACTTCCTGTATTTTGGTACAAATATATAATATGTGAGAACGAAAGAAAGAAGGGAAGGAAGGAAGGAAGGAATGAAGGAAGGAAGAAAGGAAGGAAGGAAGAAAGGAGGAAAGGAAGGAAGGGAGGGAGGAAGAAAGGAAAAATGGAAGGAAGGAACAGAGTCAAAAGAGAGATGTCCTGGATATCAATTCTAGGAGATTGCAGTGTAAAGAGGAGAATTTCAAATCACGCCATGGTGATCTTTTGAAGGATTGCATTTGACAGTCTATCCCAAGATCTAGGACACTAGTAGGCTGTAAAATTATAATACTTCTAGATGGTGTTGGAAACAAATTGAGCAACACCTACTCATTCTTTCTGTTTTTTGGGTCGTTATAGCCTCTGCCAACAGAAACACCATATTCACTGCACAAATGTTGACTGATCTCACAAACCTGAATTTCAACACATTGACACAAATATATCCTGTTGGTTTAGTTGAAACAGATGCAAACGAAAGAGAACCTGTTCATAACCATCAAAAAATACCATTGACACACATACCTTAAAGGCTAAAACCAGCACAGTGGGCAGTGACCAGGAAATTTGACAAATGCACTTTAATTGAAACAGTCTGCGATGACTCGATCTTGATATCTAAACATCCAATGCATTTCAAGTCTGACCAAACATGATGGAAATATATTTCAAAAGAAACATCTACATATCATGAAGATTAAAACCAAAAGTATGATTTCTGACAACGGGCACCAGACAGTCTAAATTTTGAATGTGAAACAAATGTCTTAAAAATAAAAAAATGGGTTCATTAGTTCATGTCCAATTTCTAAAACACTTTGATCCAAAAACTGCATATCATATTCTCAATATATCAAAACTAAAAAATACCACAAAGTGCTTCATAAGGAGACATGGGGATCATCTCTTTATAGTGAATATAAATGTATGTTTGCAAGAAAAGTCTGGAAGACTATTATAACGCTTGAAGTAGAATTGTAAGACACTGATTCAGTCATTGACAGAATAGGAGCCATGAGTGATGTCTTCTGAATAAAAAAACTAACGTTTATCTCACAAGGATATCACTTGCACTATTGTAATTGGAAGCATGCATTGTGTAAAAGTTTTCCTTGATCAAGATCCAGAACAGGCAGCAAGATACACAATCAGGAGAGCCAAATAACAAAACGTATGAATGTAAATATATATAATAAATTAGGCCTGGACTTACAATTTGCAATGAGGAAACTGTCCAGATGTATGTCTATGCTAACAGAAGGAAAATATAAATGAAATAAACAAAGTGAAAATTGAGAAGGGTGCAGTCTTTCCAAAGGGATCCTTGAAATCCATAAAAGGGGGTCTGAGAAACCCATAAATAGAAAAAGTCTTGAAGTACAAGGAGATCTTGATCCAATCTCATTCTCCCTCAAATAGCCTGGCAACTATCACAAAATTAAGCTCTGCCTATTCGACAAGAAAGGAATCTCTTTGCCATGTTGTGGTGTGATCATTTACCACTTGGCAAAAGTTGGTTATATGAAAAATGTTTCAAGAGACAATTTGAAGGTGCAACTTAATATGCATGGAAAGTATTGAAAATGTTCTATTAGTTTATTCTAACCACAGAATGGTAGAATGTTATCATGGCAAGGCAGCACATCTTTTGTAGGAGTGAGAAGAAGTTGAGGCGTTTCACTACATAGAATTCTGTGGAGTTACATAAAAAGATTTCGGGGAGTTCTGCAAACGGGCGGAATTTGGCACTCCGCACAGCCCCTGCTGATTTTTAGCACCTGGAGTTTGTAAAATCAGCATGAACGGCACCACACAGCACACCAGAGGGCACTGCTTCTTTCTGCCACTTGATTAGATTTTCTACTCCGGTGGCAGCATTCTCAACACTAACAGTCGCAACCTGCTGCGACTGCCCAAGTTGAGAAATCTTGTCGGAAGGTTGCAAGGTGACACTCTAGAGATCAGGGTGAGTTGAACGGTATGTTATGGAAGGAGGGTGTGCTGCAAGAGTCTTGAGGGTTAGCATGGTGGCAAGAGGGAGGGAGGGAAAACTGCAGGACTTATTAGGTGTTGGAGGTAGGCAAGAGATTTTGCAGGCCTGAAAGAAAGAATGCAGGAGTCAACAGTAAGAAAGGGCTGCAGGAACCTGGAGTGAAGTGGAAAGAGGAAAGGCCCACTCCTATACACCTCATTAGCCAGTACAAACTCACTGCACAGTGTAGTTGAATACGTCCCCCGTACACCTTCTGTGCTCCCAAAAATGTAATCACCCCACAAATGACTGCTTGAAGTGGGGCCCAATGTAAAAATAGTTTGCTCAGGGGGGCTTGGCATTATAAAGTTTGTAGACCACTGCACTAAAACATAGTATGTTAGTTTGTTTTTTTAATTTTATTTTCGTTTTTGCAAATACACCATCGCATCACACAACAACATTATAATAATAGAACCAAATTTAGAAAGAAAGCCAACAGAAACAAAAAAACCCACGCATGTACCCCAATTGACATCCAATGAATACAGTCTGCATTAGAATAACAGCGTGCAGAGACAATTTTACAGGGATCAGATTTAGCAAGGGTTATGTCTCAGTTCTATGGGCCTGATTCACAGAACTAACTTACGTCAAAAACGTAAACGTAAACGTAAAGTTAGTACTTTTTAGGTATTCACAGAAGTTAGTAGTCCTAACTTTAGGACTCCTAAATGCCTGAAAGTTAGGATTTTTCTCAGTTTAGGAGTAGTAAAGTTAAGTAAAATCCTAACTTTCAGACTTTCGGTATTCACAGAAGGCATTTAGGAGTCCTAAAGTTAGGACTACTAACTTCTGTGAATACCTAAAAAGTACTAACTTTACGATTACGTTTACGTTTTTGACATAAGTTAGTTCTGTGAATCAGGCCCTCCATGATTGCAACAGGCATTACATCCACACCCACTGTCAACAGATACATCGTTAGTGGAGCCCAAATATCCTTTGATCTTGACGGTAGTGGCAATTCTTCGGCATACTGCAACAATTGGTCTCTACAATATATAACATCCTCCAGCCACTTTTGATGTTTGGGGGCACATCTACTGTCCCAGTGTTGTGCCACTTTTCTCTTAGCCAACAATAATGTAATCTTCACCAATCGTCTATTCTGCGGTTCTAAATAATCTACAAGCCCCAACAGTCAGACCTGTGGCGTGCATTTCAAAATCTCTTGTACCATTTCAGAGAGCGACTTAGTCACTTGCACCCAAAAAGTGTGTATTATCTTACATATCCATGCAAGGTGTATGAAATCCGCATCCGGTATTTTAAATCTAGAACAATGAGCCACCTCCCCCAAGCCATACCTTTTTAAATGCTTGGGGGTGTAATACAGCTGCTGGATAAATTTAAAGTGGATGATGCGCAAGTTACAATTGGCAGTTAACAACCCTGTTAAAAAGCAGCAGTAATCCCATTCCTTCTCTGTAAGTGGCACATCTAATGCCGCGTTCCATCTTTCCTTAGCTTTACTGTGCTGTGGTACAGTGTCAGCCTGCATCGAGGTATACAGTCTGGTAACCAACTTTATACGGGAAGGGCCCGCCATCATTGCTTGTAATGGCTTCAGGGCTAATGGTTTGGCGGGTTGTCGAACGTTGAAAGTCTGAAGGGCCTCCCTCAGCCTAAGGTAGATGAATACCATCAATGGTGAGCATGGTTTTCGTGCCTGGATGTCCTCCAGGGCGATGAAAGTACCTTCAGGATATACATCGCCCATTGTGACAATGCCCATGTCTGCCAGAGTTGCAATCGACTGGGCCTCCTGCGCCACAGAGATATAAGGGTGTTGCGCCAGAGGCAGTGTCGCTGCAGATATAGGAAGCTTTCCAGCTCTCTCCGCTAACATCCGCCATGCCTGCGCTGTGCAGTCTGTCGTGCTCATCTCCCTATGGGGATAAATAGGTTGCGCCTTAAGCATTAAAGTGGTCAGCGGCTCAGGGAACATGTCATCCGCCTCCACCGCTACGTGTGGCGGGAAGTGTGGCGGAAAGTACCAATAGTGTGCAAAATGCCCCTGCGCACATAAATAGTACATATGCATGTCAGGGGCCCCAAAACCCCTTGAGAGTATGGCCTTGTGAGAACCTTCCACCTACATCGAGGCTGCTTACCCGCCCAGACCATGCAGATGAGAACAGAGCGTAGTCTGGTGAGAAAAGCCTTTGGTAACCGGATAGGCACATAAACAAACAAATATAAAGACTTCGGGAGTACGGTCATTTTTATGACTGCTAGTCTGTCGGCCAATGAAAGCGGCAGCCTGATCCACCTGTCCACTTGCTCCTCTGTTTGCGCCATTGCCCTACCAAAATTTTCCCTCATCACTGTCTCGGGGTCTTTATGAATCCATATACCCAGATATTTGACCGGGTCTATCGTCCACTTCAACAGAAATTCCAATGTAAACGGAGGAGTATTGGGGGTCAACAGGAAGACCGAGGACTTATCCCAGTTTATTCTAAGGCCTGAGAGAGATTTGTATTTGATATAATCCCTTATCAACCCATGGAGCTCCTTGGGGTTACGAATATAGAGCACCAAATCATCCATGTACATTGATATAATAAGTGGACGTTGTCTAAACCCCAACGCTGCTCTTGCATATTTCTGTCTCACTATACAGGCCAAGGGTTCTATCACAATTGCGAACAACAGCGGGAAGACAGGACACCCCTGCCGTGTTCCTTTACAAATCGCTATCAGATTTGAGTGCCAATTATTGATCCGCACTCAGGAGATGTGATTAATAGTTCAATCCATTGGATGAACGCGAAAGGTAACCCAATGCGCCGCAAGACATCAAACATGAACCCCCACTTGATGGAGTCAAATGCTTTAGTGGCATCAAGCATTACTGCCACAGCTCTGGACTCCGGATCCAATTGATGCATTACTGCGAACAAGGTTCGCAGGTTATGTGTGGTGGAGCGAGTCAGGACAAAACCCGATTGATCTGGGAGGACCAGTGCCGGTGACAGGGGGCGTAGTCTGGTGGCAACCATGTTTGCAATAATTTTAGTGTCTATATTCAACAATGAAAGTGGGCGGTACGATTCACAGCTACCGGGTGCTTACCCGGCTTCAACAGGGTAATTATTAATGCTTCCCGCAATGTAGGAGGAAGGATCTTATTCTCATATGCTTCGCTATACATATTGTGAAGATGGGGGGGCTAACAGATCTACATACGCTTTATAAAATTCACTGGGCAACCCGTCAACGCCGGCTGCCTTCCCAGAGGGTAGTGCCAGTATCACCTCTTTGACATCCTCAATTGTGAATGGCTGCAGGAGGTACTCTCTTTGCCCATTGGAGAGCCATGCAAGTGCCATCTCCTCTAGAAAGGACTGTACCTCTTTGTTTGCCGCTTCCCCCCACACCATACAATCCAGAATAGTAGTCTCTGAATTGTTCAATAATTTCAGGCGTGCTGTAGCATGTTGTGTCGTCCTGTCGGTCTATCTCTGTGATGTATACCTGCATCCGTGGAGGCCTAATCTTTACCGCCAGAGTACGGCTAGGCCGTCCCCCTTCCCCATAAGTACAGGCCTTCCAATGCCTATACAGATGTTTAATTTCCTGGTCAGCAATCTCATTATATTCTGTTACTAATTCTCTACTTTCAGCCAGTGTTTTGGATCTTTGTGTAGCTGTATATTTTTTTTCTAACAATTTTATGGCTTCCTCCAACCTTGTCATCCTAAAGCGTAATTCTTTTAGCACCCCTGCCTGTAGCCCAATGCACATCCCCCTGATAGTGGCCTCAAATGCCTCCCAGAGTGTGCCAGCCTCTTCCACTGTTCCCACGTTTTCAACAAAAAAACATCTCTATGGCTTGTCTCACCCCCTCTTTAAAGACTGGATCCAGCAGTGATGACAGCTGGAGTCGCCACTGGAAGGGCTGCGAATGCTGTGTGAGAATGTACACATCCAGAGACACCGGTGAGTGATCAGACAATGTACGCGGTAAGTGTTGCACCTGCCACACCCAAGAGGCTGCCGACACAAGAGATCAGCCAATATTCCAATCTGGACCATGATTTGTGAACCGATGAAATATGAGTGCCTTCACATGCCTTAGGGTTCCGATCCCTCCAGATATCAATGAGCCCATGGTCGGACATAATATCATGCACTACTTGTGCAGCCCACTTGCCCTGCCAGGGTGTGTTGGCACTGCGATCCATATCAGGGTCTAAATATGTATTCAGATCTCCACCCCAGAAAATCACCTCAGGCTGCAGTACAAATAATTTACTCTCCAGCCTATGAAAAACTCTGGGTCGTCAACATTTGGCCATATGTAGTGACAATTGTTACTGAAGTTCCACACAGGTTCCCCATGTATAAGGGTGAACCGTCCCAAATCATAAGATTCAACATGCGTGAGTTTAAAGGCTGTTCCTCTTTTAACTAAAATCATGACCCCTCTAGCGTAGAGTATGATGATGACGCCTTTACCATTGCCCATTTTCGACCAACCCTATCCTCTCCCAATTCTGAAAGGTGAGTTCCCTGTAGTAGAGCCAACTGTACATGCTGTCTATCTAGGTATGCCAGAACATGCCTGATTTTTTTCGGATTGTTCAATCCCCTGACATTCCATGTCAAGAATCTAACCCCGCCTACCATTTGAATAGCATTTCTTCATCCTGTGCATTAATCATAACTGACAATACAGCCGAAGTTCCCCACACAACAAGTTTGACATTCGGCCATTGGAGTATCATGCTTAGACATACAACTAACAGGTTAAACACCCCCGCACCCACTTCAGCATCCCAATCATGCCAAAGATACATCCCAATATAACTCTCAAACAACCTTTCAACCAAGTTGGGGAATACCCACATGGGGGCAACCAGATACCCGAACTCCCACCTGCAGCACAGGTATGGCCGGGAGATATCAATCTATGTAGCATTCAACTATGTTTCACAGTTACTTTTCCATCATAACCAGTAACTTTTTGTTTTGCCTAGAGCCTTCTTCGCTCCCAGCTTGTCTGAAAAAACCCAAAAGAAGATAAATGTCCATCATATTGCATAGGCCTATTCAGTGTTATTTGTGTGTCCCGCCTCATCCAAGGCCGCCCATTTAAGCTTAGGCAGTGTCAGGGATCTGCATTCAATGTGCATTTCTATACTGGCATATTATTTCAGACTTCACCCTAAGTCCCATTATTGTCCCTTGATAGTCTCGCTGGGGAGCATCCCCCAACATCCACATTCTCACATAGCACTGTCCAGAACCATTCTACAGTCTGCCCACTTCGTATTGTCTGCATTACGCTGCCCAATCCATTTATAACATTGAGCATACCTTCTTGCAGGCCAATATTCCTCCTCACATTCACATGCTCTTAGTTACTACATTTCGTCTCCAGAGTCATGACTCCGAAAGTGCTGGGGAAGGTGACCTCCGCGGACTCCTTCGCTTGAGCTGCACCTGTTTCATATACTCCTGCGCTGCACGTGGTGTCTGGAAAATCTTTGTTTTCCCCTTGATGGTGATCCTCAACCGCGTCGGCTATAGCATCGCATACGGAACCTCCAATTCGCGCAGCTTTTTTTTTACAAATGTGAATTCCCTGCGAGCCGCCTGCACCGCCATAGTGAAATCTGGAAAAAAGGACACCACATTCCCTTGGTAGTTGGTGTTCTGCTTCTCCCTTGCTAGCCGCAGCACAGTGTCCCGATCCCTGTAATTCAAGAGTCTGGCTACAATACGTCTTGGCGGGGCACCCGGTGGTGGCTTAGGGGCCAATGACCTGTGCGCTCTCTTGACGACCAGTACCTGGGATAGATTTTCGGCCCCGAAGGTAGACTAGAGCAAATCCTTCACGTAGTCCTGAAGGCGGCCTGTGTTAGTACTCTCAGGAACCCCCATTATACGCAGATTTTTGCGGCGAGAGCGTGCCTCTAACTCGTCGTTCTTTGCCCTGATGATTTCCAGAATTTTCTCTATTTCGCGTAATTTGCCCGTATTCATTCTCGATGGACGAAATGTGCTGCTCCGCAGCAGTTAGGCGCTCACCCTGTTTGTCCATTTTGGCAAAAATGTTGTCCATTCGAAGCGTGAGGGTATCTATTTTGCCATCTATGGCTTCAGGCTCTGCTGCATTGCCTTCAGAGTGGCCTCCAGCGTGGACGTACTCGGTTGACCCGTCTCAATTCCTTTATCGGAATGCGCCCCCCCATGCTTCGTAGAGTGCCGCGACTCGAAGGACAACTTGGCCTGCTGCTTTTCCCATTCTGGCGCTTTTGTTGTGACCCCGGGCTTCCTAAGGCACATACACCTCTCCACGCGAGTTCAGCTGTCCCTGGTGCTCCACCACTCCTCCCGCTTATACAGTTCAGTTGCTTAGCACACCCCTGCACCAAGGAGCCGCTGCACTCAGGGTATCATGCAAGCAATGCTTCTTTTGGATTCCTTGATACAGATGTACATCAGGAGCATATCCCTGTGGGGTTCCTGACGAAGTGCTTGTATACAGGCCTCAATGATTACTGCTCCCTGAAACTGAGCTTTACGACCTCACCAGCATACCTGCACAGTGGGAGCTCACAGATTGCCACTCTGCACCACTCAGGAGTGTCCCTTTATATTGTTGGCATCAGCTCTCGCCCGGCTCCACATGGCCTTATCTCGGTGCGCAAATGCGCCCGCACCAACGCCAGCAGCGCTCCACCTTCCTTCAGGATTTTCTTGTGTTTTTGCCCCAGCAGTCACTGTCCCAGGAGCCAGAGCGCAGGCCATGCCGGGCAGTCCGCGCGATCCCTGCTCCCGCTCCGCTCATGTTTCTTGTGCCCCTCGCCTGCACTCTTCAATTTGCTGCCGCCCACACTATACATGCAGTGCAGCTACAGCCGCCGGACTGAGCACAAAGCCAATCACTCTTCTGCCGCCCTGTACCTTGATGACTCTGCTCCGCCAGGGCATGCCCTACATTTAGGGGAAGTCACGTATCTCTTCCTTTGACACTGCGGGCGACAGTCGGTACGCACACAATCACTGCTTCCCAGGCTTCGAAACCATTAATCTTCGGTTTCTGTCCCGCGCCGCCATCTTGTTGTTTATTAGGCCGCAGCTTCCACAGGCCCGATCACCAATAGCAGCCTAATGGCGTAGTCCATGGCAGCACAAACCGGCTCCGGAGGTGGCCTGTCTGTGCAGCAACGTTAATCTGGCATTATCTCCTGTCGATGAATGCCCAATCCGCCGATAATTGCCGGATTCAGGCTCCCAGCCGGCAGAGCTGCACTACAGTGCGGCCATCTTGCCGCTGGCTCTCTAGCGCCCCCAAGCATAGTATGTTAGTTAATGACTTTATGGGAAATAAACAGAGTTGTCTCATGATAGTATATATGGATAGTATAGAAGTAACCCACCATTTAGTAGAGACAAAAGACTGTCCAACCACAGAAATGCAGCAACCAAATGAGCAGCTCATGAAAAAAAATAGTTACTGGATGTGGGCTTAGAACAGGGTCAAGATTTATGGGTAGGCCCCATCACATGGAGATTTTGTGCAACACGCAATAGGCTACAACTATCTTGCAAACAACTTCTGTGGAGTACACCAGAAGCCTCAGAATTGTCAAGGCACTTAAATTGCAACTTGAGTATCCCAAAAGTGCATTCAATAATGACTTTTGTATGTATGTGTGTGTAGCATATTGATGTTATATGCACTGGAACCCTTGTGATTCTGGGCAGACACTGAACAGGAACTTCGTCATATGGGGGGAGATTTTGGGGTGTGACTAATGCAGAGTATGAAATAATACACAGTGTGTGGATGTATGGTGAAGAAAAGAAGGGTTTGACTGCAGCTCACGTGTGGCGTATTTCATTAGCATGCTCCAGGGCAGGGAAAGACGTTACATCTGGCGACGAGTAGGGGATGCGAGCCTTGAAGTAATCAAGAGTGTATGGGAGAACAAGGGTACCCCAATACGTGAACCTGGGGTGAGTATATGTTGAGAAAAAACAATGGTTCAAGGTGGCCCTAAGGGTCCATATTACAGATAGTGCTCCCCAAGGGAGACACTGTCAGGAGATTCTTTTACAATGACAATTAATCACGTTGGGAGTATCTAATAATGTACAGGGGCAAAACTGTGTTTGTGAGGTAGGGTATTTATTACATAAGGATCACAAATGGATATAGTCAAATAGTATTCAGGTGCTCACATATAAGTGAAAAAAGCGTGAAGTGACAAAGTGGGAGTGAATTAAAATCTTGACATTGCATTGACAACAAGAAATGGAACTCCACATGAGTTAACAAAATGCAGTGAGTTCCTGTTGTAGGGTGTCAACGGCGTTTCGATCTCATAACATTGAGATCATCTTCAGGACAATTAGTGAGCAGTCTGAAAAAATGTAAGGGGGGACACAAGGACCTCAAAGTCAATCACGGTGGAGGTGAAAACAGGAAATTGAATTTTAAGTTGGATTTAATGCTGGCAGAAATGGGGGCTTGATAGGTCCCAATGAGAGGTGGAGGGTATTCAAGACTTCCTCACTGTTGTGCACTGTGAACCTGAATTAGAAGGGGAGGAATCCCAAGGTTGAACAATAAGGACTAAAGTAGATAATTAGCGATTTAGTTATGAGGCTGAGGTAACTGAAGTGGGTATCTGCTATTAAGGGAATAGGGGCTGATGTGCAGGGCACGCACTGCTGCAACTTGGTTAATTGGTATCTCCTGCGGCGGCAATTATTTGACAGATTTTTCTGCTACAGTGATTTATTTGATCAAGGGACGGTTCTCTCTCAGAATACAGCCTGTGCTCACGTCGCGCTGAGAGTTTGCTATGGTACGGCAAACTGCTTGTGCTTGCCATGTGTTCCTCAAATTGATGCAAAGCAGAGAGTGCAAAATGCAATGTAGCCGTGTTCCCTTAAGCCAACACTGCCTTTCAATACATCTAAGAAGCAGAACATTGGTGCCAAGTGGGTTGCATGGATTGAAACATTTCATGACTTCATAAATGCACTAGAAGAAGAAGATGAAAAAAAATCATCAAATACTTGAAAAACCTTGCAGGCAATGGAGTGAAGGAAGTGCTAAAGGAAATTTCACAAATTGATGCAAAACCATACCAGAAGGTAATGGAAGCATTGGAGGCCACGTTCAACCCAATGCTGAATGTCAGCTATGAAAGGTACATCTTCAACCAGGCACAACAACAGATTAGTGAAACAGTGGATTAGTTTGTTAAAAGACTTGATACACTCATTAAACTTTGCAAATTCAGTGATTTCACCAACGAAGAAGCCATGCGTCTCAGAGGCATTACTGGCTGCCTTTCAGATTCGTTTAGAAGGTGCATGCTGAGAGAAACATACAGCTTAGAGAAAATACTGATGGCTGTGAGAGCTGAAGAATGAGCAGACCGACAAGCTGCTGAAATAGAAGCAGGAACAGCCGACAATGAATCGACCTTGGCTGTGAAAAGCAAGCACAAGCAAAAGCAAGATGAACGTAAGTTGAGATCTTCGAAGAAATCAAAGCTAGGCTTCTGAGGTGAATTTTATTTCCCCATGAAATAAATGTCCAGCCATAGAACAAGTCAGCAAAGGCGGTGGGAAAGAAAACCATTTCATAACTGTGTGCCGAGCTAAGGAAAAATCAAGTGCATTATGACGGCAAGAAAAGATGGACGTGAGATCCTCCAGGAAGCGTTGTCGCCATGCCCCTAAAACTACAAGGACCATCAGCTATGGCAAGTTGAAACCAGGCAAAATCAATCATCACCAAGATTATCGTACAAAGGTGATTCGATGTCACTATCGAGAATCAGTGAAGAAGATGGACACACACTGATTATATCTACCAAAGAACAGCGTGCACATGTGGGGTTAGTTTCCTGTAAGAAAATTCACAATTCAAAGAGAGCTTACCAAATAAAGTCACAAAGCTACTTTGGAAAGTGTCCTAAAATCACATTGAGAGTGAATGATCACCCCATAACTTTGATCAAAGATGGTGGTGCATCTATTATCATATAAAGCAACCAAACCAGAACTGAACCACCCTGTCACTGATAAGTGGAAGCAGACTATCTCGCTATTATCTGGGACTAATATTCGCAACATGATCAAGCGACATATCAGAAAGTTTTAAATGATAAAGATACTAGTGCATCTATTAACATCATGCCAGTGGAAAAGTTTAACAGCCTATCCCCTGTGCCTTGCCTCACACTGTCCCGCACAAAGGTGTATACCTGGGATGCTTCTGAGCCATTGCAAAGCCAAGGGTAGTTTACAGTGACAATGCGACACAAAAAGACATTGATGCAAGCCACCCTTCATGTTTTACAAGGGACTTCATCGAGTGCCTGGTTGCTCAGTTTTGCCACCGCCACTGACATGTGCGGACCGAGTGAGGTCAGTTGTGCTCGCTCCTGAACGCTTCTATACTTTCTGTTTTTATGACGATTGCTTTGCTATCTTTTAACTTGTGGCTAATTACTGTTTATAGTTGTATTGTAATTTGTGGGGCTCTCACCGCCACGCGCTGGGGAATCTCTCTCGCTTCCTGGTTCCACCCCGTTCCACCACGGCTGTGTGCCGATTGGGCAGAGGGCATCCCTGAACTAGCCAGGCTCCCGTTGTGCGGCATTTCCGGGTTTGCTTTATTTAAACGCTAGCCGCGGCGGGCGTGCAGTGGACGTGCGCAGCGGGCGCGCCACTGGTGCGCCGAAGGCACGTCTAAGGCAAGCCAGTCTGCGCCCGTCCACGTCCGGTCGGGGCCTGGTGCCAGAACCCCTGCTCGTATTTCCTTGCAGCCTAGACTCACTTACTCCTCTCAAGACCTTAGGAGTCTTAAACCTACCCCAAACGATGACTGTCAGGTTCTTGACCCCGATGCTAGCGTCAGGTACTGCTCTTACTGTCAATTTGATAATATTCTCCCCACTTACTCCTGGCCTGGCCCCCACCCTTCCTCCGGTGGAGAGTCTTCCCACTTTTCCAGAGTTGACAATTCTGGCTCACATCCATCTAAGGTTTTCTGCTGTTTTAGTCACAATTGTCGCTCCCTTTCCAAACACCAGTTGCATCTATTTCACTTCCTAGTTGACATGGATCCGGATGTGATTTTTTTTAACTGAGACCTGGCTCCACGACGGGTCCGTGCCGGATGTGATTGCAGCGCTACCGCAGAATTATGCTCTATTAGGTATTAACAGACCTTTGAAAACTGGTGGAGGAATTGCCATTATCTTTAAAAAACTCTATAATTGCAAAATTGAGGCACTCGCGATCCCCAACTGTGAAGCCCTATTTTCTTCTATCCCGTTTTCCCCTAATTTCACCTTTTCTGGTGCCCTCATTTACCGTCCCCCTGGTCCATCCAACAACTGGGGCTCCCTGCTGACTGAATCACTTGCCCCTCTTGTTCTTCGTGTGGCAAATTTTTCTGTGCTTGGGGAATTGAATTTTCATTTTGATGATCCTGGTAATAAATCTGTCCGAACTCTCTTGGACGATCTGTTGACCCTGAATCTCTCACTCATCAATTCCTTACCCACTCATGTAGCAGGTCATCTTCTGGACCCTATCTTTTTGTATCTCCCTACTGTGTCCACTGCTCCTCCCATTCAGCTAGGCTGGTCTGATCACCTTGCTATTCCTTTTTTTATTGATTCCTCCTTGGCTCATTCGCCTCACCCTCCCGCCTTGCCAAAGAAAACGTGGAATTGGTCTCTACTTGATATGAAGGCACTTAATGAGCTGCTTCGGCAGACTGCTCCCTTTATCGCATCGCAACTGGACTTGGACCAGCTACTAGTCGATAACTGGTTATCTGAGGCTATTGATTCCATTCTTCCCCTTTCCACTAAATCTCAACCTGGAGTGCTTCCCCCCGCTCCGTGGTTTACTGACTCCCTTAGAGTTGGAAAAAAACAATGTAAAGTTTTGGAGGGACTGTGGAGAAAGCATTACGCGCCAGAGGCCAAAGCCACGTATCTGGAGGCAAAAAGAAAATATCATGCTCTTTGCAGATCTGCTCGTGCCTCCTTCTACACGGATAAAATCATGACCGCCCAAAACTGTCAGAAAACCCTATTTAAAGTTGTGACGGAACTTTATGCACCTAGTACGTTCTTGCCATCCCCCTCCCTTTCATTACATCATTGCAATGAACTTGCGCTGTTTTTTCATAACAAAGTCGTGTCTATCCATTGCGAGCTTGAGTTGGATTCCTTTTCTAATGACAACTTTATCTTTCCCACCACTCAACTCTCTGACCAGGTCGTGACTGCTCCCCCTGACCTCACATCTGATGAATCTTTTCAAGTTAAGGCCTGGCTCCCAATTGACTTAGTTTCTTTGAAAGATCTACTGGCTCCCCACTTGATCCTCTCCATCCATCTAAGCTCAGATGTTTTGATGATCCTGCCCTCGAGGTTATTGCTCAGCTTCTTAATTCCTCCCTAAATCTGGGCCAGTTGCCTCGTAGTTGGAAGCACGCTCTGGTGCTTCCACTGTTGAAAAAGACTGGTTTAGATCCCCTCTGCTGGTCAAACTACAGGCCTATATCTCTTCTCTCCACCTTTTCCAAAATATTGGAAAAACACATTAACTCTCAATTCTCTGTACATGTGACAAAACATAAGCTATTTCATCCATCGCAGTCTGGCTTTCGTCCTGAATCAGCTCTGTTGGGGGTCACGGAGGACCTTAGGTAGCAGCTTGACTGTGGGGGCACAGCAGCGCTCATCCTGTTGGATTTGAGCGCCTCCTTTGACATGGTCTCCCATTCCATTTTGGTGGAGCGCCTTGAAAGCTCTGGTATTGTAGGTGCAGCCTTGCAGTGGCTGATCTCTTTTTTGGAGGATCGGTCCTTTCAAGTTTTCTCTCACACTGTGAAATCTAAGCCCGTTGCCTTGACATCTGGAGTACCACAGGGTTCGATCTTTAAGTTCGCCCCTGGCTGATATTGCTGAAGAATCTGGGTTGACCATCTTTTCATACGCTGATGATACGCAGATCATTTTTTCTTTATCGCCTGCTCAACATCAGGATCCTTCTTCACTTAAACTTGGTCTGCGTAACATCTGCGTAACTTCTCCTTGTGGATGTCCAGAAATGCTTTAAGGCTGAATGGTTCTAAAACTGAGTTGCTCATCCTGGGGAACAATTCGGAGCTTTGGGGAGCCAGCACTGGCCTGTCTCTTTAGGACCTTTGCCCACCCCGGTTCCTAAGGTTAAGAACCTGGGATTTTCCATCGATAGCAAGCTCTCTCTCGCTGCTCGGGTCTCAGGAGTCACCTCGGCCTGCTTTGCGGTCCTCAAGTGGTTAAATAAAAATGATCTGGCTAATTCCATCCGCTGCTCAGAGGACTGTCCTGCTGGCTTTGGTGATCTCCAGACTTGATTACGGTAATGTACTGTATCTGGGTGCGGACAAGACCTCTGTACGTCGTCTCCAGCTTATTCAGAATGCAGCTGCCCACCTACTTTTTTGGTTGCCTCGTCACGCCTTTGTCTCCCCTTTGCTCCATCAACTCCACTGGCTCAGGGTTAGTAAGTGTATCGAATTTAAGGCCCTCTGCTACATATTTAGAGCTCAGCACGGCCTGGCCCCCGCGTACATACTCAATCTTGTCAAGCCTTATCGACCCTCTCGTAATCTAAGATCGACCAACCTTTTCCTCTTCTCAATGCCCAGAGTATGGCTGACCCGTATGGGTGGCCGCTCGTTTTCCTTCCTAGGACCAAATTGTGGAACTCTCTTCCGTTAGAACTCAGGAATTGTCAATCCCTCCTCGCCTTCCGAAAAAAGCTTAAGACCTTCATTTTTAGTCAGGCCTAATGCCAACTGAGCTTCAATCTCACTTGTTTCGTTTTCAGCGCCAGAAAACCATGTTGGGTAGCTGTGCACTTTATAAATCTTTTAAATAACTAAATAATTAATATCCCTCAATGACAACCTCTGTGCTCAGTCTGAGATCACGAGTTGGTACCTGTCAGTGTTCCATCGCCTGGGAAAACTCAAGAAAATGAAAGTACAGCTTCATATCATTGAAGACATTTGTCCTGTTGCTCAGTGATGCCGTAGAGTTGGTTTTCATCTACATGTAGCTGTGGACAAAGAGTTAGAAGCACTCTTAAAACATAACATCATAGAATGCTCCACAGGCCCCACACCATGGATTAAGTAAAAAGTACCCGGAATTCCACAGAGTTCCGCCCACACATAACTGTTCATAGAAGCAGGCATTGTAATAGTATAAGGTTTACAAAAATGCTCCATAAAATACAAATTTCATGCCACTGGTTTAAAATGAATTCCATTTTCTGCAGGAGTACAGATTTCCATTTATTTTGCATTCAGCCACAACATGTTACAATAAAGCTTCTTACAATGAATCAACTCAAGTGCAGTCGGATATGCTGCAAGTCTGCTCCTAAATTCCAGCGTGTTCTCTAGGCAGGGCTAACTGCATTCTCAACTTGCTATCACACAGAGGCTCTTGCCATTCCAAGCTATGGCCACCGACTGAGAAGAGGGACCTTATTCAGCACTGCAAAAAGAGCGGCTATTCTTTATTCCTAATACTGCTAAAACAGACACATTAACACCTGAACATCTGGGTGACTACAAGTTTGGGAACTTCACACACTGTTGTCTTCCCTTGCTGCTCTTGAATGCAGGATTCACTGCACTCACCCGACCCTCCCCCCTGGAGCCCGACCCCCTGCTTCACGGATTGAGTGAAACAGGATTAGTGCAAGCCCTTGCTCCCAAAAATGACACAAGATATGTGATGCTCACTGGAAGCAAGCAGCAGGTGGGAGCATCGCTAGCCAGAGCAGTGAGAGCGGCACATGGTGCTGTCCACAGCTCTTTCAAGGAAACTTTATTGTGCAAGCTATGCCTCACCTGACTTTTCATTTATCACCCCAGTGTGACCCTGAGCAACAACTGTAATGCAATGTTGTCCAACAGAGTTCCCTCTCAGCAGCTTACTTAGACAATAAAATTGATGTATTTCTTAATAATTATTGACCAGCCTTTATTTTGTATCCTTCCCATGCTGTGGTGAGCGCAGCAAATAAATTACACATTTATGTACCATCTCCTGCACCCTCCTACCCAATTTAGGGTGGAAGTGGTGCTGGACTGATTGCAGTGGTCTGACATAGACCACTCAGCTGTGGTACAAGATGTGGTGTATACATAAGACAACCACATGTCCACTACTAACAAGACCCTTCAGTAAATTAGGCCCCTCAGTCATTGCCCCTCATTGATCTTTCGTAGGATGGCATTCGGCCATACTAATATTACTTCCGGCTCTCGTAACAGCCAATGACATGGCTGAACATATGTTAGGCGTCATCTGAGAATAAAAGGGGCTCACACTGCGAAAGGAAACTTTACTGTACATCAGCCAATGCCAGTGCACTGCTCCTAATTCAGAAGTATTTATTCGCTGTATTGCCCACATATGCGCCTGTGGTCCACATCTGAGCCTGATTCATCCATGACACATTGCACAATGCCGTCAGGGAAAGGAAAGCAAGTGTGCCTTTAAACTAGCCACTTCCCACGTCAAAACCATTGCTCAGTAACAGTGACACATGCTGCTAAAAGGATAGTAGGAAAAGCCGACATGATAGAAAATAGGGGTGGGCACCGGGAGCTGGTAAACTCCACCACACGGCGGATGGTGGACTTTTGCTGAACTCTGCACTCCAAGTAGAGCGTGAAGTGGCAAAACTTAGCCGGAGGAGTGAAGTTGAGACTGCAAGGGTATGACTATGAGATCACACACATACCAGGGACGGATCAAAACCCAGCAGATCAATTTTCACGAGTGCTGCTACATCATCACAGTTCAACATCCAAGACAGTTGAAGCCTATCTCAACTTTATTGTGAGATCCAGCACACCAGCAGCTCTGTCTGTAGAACAATGTATTGCTGCCACTAATGCAGACAAAACATGACCATAATCAAAGAACTTATTACCACGCAATCTTGAAGGAGAAGTACCCGGCCCCATGCTGATGATGTTGAATTCCAAAAGAACAAAAATGTACAGGATGAGTCAGCAGTCACCCAAGAAGACATAATACTGTGAGGCTCAAGAATGGTCATAGCTGGAAGACTAAGACAGTAGGCCATTGAACTGGCCCATAAAAGACACCATGATATTATGGCCACCAACAGAGCCTTAAGAGATCGAGTGTGGATCCCTCAGCTAGATGAAAGAGTTGAGAAGGAACTGAAGAGTTGCCATATTTGGAATTGTTTGTCCCCCAAGGTGACGCAGCACCCAGTAACAATATCTGACCTTCCTGCCCTTGCTTGGGAGAGGGTTGCAGTTCACTTTTTGGGGACTTCAGGAAATGGACTTCATCCCATGGTAGTCATGGATGAGTATTCATGTTTTCCTTTTGTGGAAGACCTATCTTTGACAACCCATGACAAAGTCATAAAAACGACTTGATGACAGATCTGATACCAACCTGCCCTCTAACAGAAAAGAGTTCAAAGAATTTATTTTCTGACTCAACATCAAACAACAAAAAAGTACACCCCACTGTCCCCAGGCCAATGGTATACTTGTACGATTCATGGGCACCCTCAAGAGGGTTATTCACTGAGTGCGCATGTAGGGGATTGATCTAAACCAAACCCTGTGCCAGGCCCTTCAGGCCTATTGATAAACCGCTCAATCCCCAACTCCAGAATCCTTACTATTCGGGAGAGCCATGAGAACAAAACTACCTCAATGAACCCCGGATTGATCAGTGAATGATATCAAAGTTTGAGACACTGACGTAACTCGAATAAGAAATGAACGCATATGCAGATCAACATCGTCATGCCAAAGAGACAGACTTTGACAAAGGAGACTGTTGTTTTGCTGCTGATCTGTTACAGGTTATGGCATGCAAGGGACGTATGGTGACAGCACGCCTACCTGGACATTCCATCACTTGGGAAACAACACATTTTATACACCTACCGTGACACTTG
Source organism: Calotriton arnoldi (assembly GCA_963921515.1). Taxonomy (NCBI): domain Eukaryota; kingdom Metazoa; phylum Chordata; class Amphibia; order Caudata; family Salamandridae; genus Calotriton; species Calotriton arnoldi. The sequence continues at coordinate 494,187 of CAWUFW010012608.1, forward strand.
TCAAGTCCTGAAACCATGCGTGAAGCGACCATGCTAGCAAGTGTGGCTCAAGCGCCTGAGCCTATGTCACCATTGTCCAATCAGGGTGAACCTTGATCATCTCGGATCACCCTATCCAGCAGATAAGTGTGAGCACCTCGTCAACTAATTGCGGAAATGTGATTTTAGTGATGCCTGCCACTTTTTACTTAACAAAGGGGGAAACGTAGAATATTTATGTTTTACGCTCTGAGTCCCTCGTGGTTTTGAGAAGATTCTGAACAGGAACTACATCATATGCAGAGAGGTGCTAAGGTGTGGTTAATGTTGAGTATGAGATAATGTGCAGTGTGTGAATGTATGTTGGAGAATAAAGAAGTGTTCAACCGCAGCTCCCATGTGGCATTTTTCATTTACATGCTCCAGGGCTGGAGAAGATGCTACAGTGTATATTACTGTACCTCTGTTGAGGTAGTGTGGCTAGACATCTGTACGATGTGTGGAGGTGGGGAGAGGCAGCATACCCAGCATCATCTGCTGCAAAGTTATGTGAAAAATTTAAAAAAGGGGACTCTATTCTACATTTAATACATCATGTCTACAAGCATGCAGTAGATGTGAGGACAATGTGTAAAATAGTTAAGTTAAGTTATAGATGGCACCCCCAGAAGCACATGTTGTCCCAGTGCAAGGTGCTTCTAGTTAGCAATGATTCACATGTGAACAAAACCCTAGCAACCAAGGGAAATGCAAGAGGTGACTGTCTGAAGATGTAGCTGTCATGTGTGCTTTCTAGAAAGGCAGCATTCACATCAGTGAAGCAGCCCCTGGCATCGCAGACAGCAGGCACATTGACGGAGCGCCCGTTTTGTCAGTTGGGGTAAAGGTGTGCTGTGTTTAGGTGGTGGAAGCGCCACTTGGGGGAATACAATGCACCTACCACCTGAGTGAAGTAATCAAAAGCATAGAATGTACATGCCACTCTTTGCCTTCCCATCAGTGACGGAGGCATGACAATAAACATGTTCATTCTTCTTTGCAATTTAGTACCTGATGCAAGTATAGACATGTTTGAATGTGAGATGGACATTTTATCAAAGTTAAGTCCCTCAAAAGGTCTAGTGAGTATGAAATGAACAGCATCCAGTATTTTGACAGACACACTGAAGTATACAAAAAGTGATAGATAGAATGATTTAATTAATCTCAGCCACTGGTAATTACTCTGGTCGCATCCCATATCAACATAGGTTTGCACACCATGCTACCTCAGTTTGGACCCAGCCATATGCAATTTAGTGATGAACCTATCCCAGTGGGAAGAGTCCAGCCCAAAATGCCAAGCCAGTTCCTTCCTTAACTATAACTCAAGCAACCTAGGACCTGTTTCTCTCTTATTAGAGCTCCTCAGCCAGGTATAGCTTGGTTCCAGTGGCACAGTCTGCACAGTACCCACATCTGGGCGTACCCTTCTCTCTTACGGCGACACATTGATATATACTAAAATGATAAATGGAATGCTCATTTTTAATCTTAGCCACTGGTAATTACTCAGACCACATCCCCTCCCAAGGACTTCTGAACCCAGCTCTCCTTGTTTTTCAGCAGCAAGATCAGCAATGTCTACAACAACTTCAAGCGGGGGCTGGACCCATCCATTCTCGCAACCCTCCTGGCCATTGATATCAGCCCACAGAAACCTACCATGACAACCTAGCCGTCATCATCACACAGGAAACTGCAACAGCCATGTGGTCCATGCATTCTGGAGCACCATCACCTAACCATCTTCGACATCCTATCCTCATTCATCTCCACAAAGCCAGCATACAAGGACCTGCGCTCGGCTAGATCTGCTCTTACCTCAGAGTCTGCACCTTGTCAGTCAGCCTGGCCCCTTACAGCCTCGTCGATGCCCAGCTCAACTGCTGCGTACCCTAAGGATCATCCCTCAACTCCTATATGACCTCACTTGCAAACATCGTTCAATCCCACAAAATCAATTTAATCTCATATGCCCAAGACACTCAGGTCATCCTTTCCCTTACTGGCAAAAGGCAAAGCACTTGGACCACCTTCATGTCCTGCATGCCCAAAGTCACTGGATGTGCCTTCTCCTATCTCACTCCCAAAGCCTGGTAAGACCTGTCCCTACACACTACAGTACCTGATTTCCACAAGAACCTAAAGAACTGGCTTTTCACCTAGACATAGCCCAGATACTGCAGGCACAATCCCTGTTTCTCACTGGATGATGGCATCCTGGGGGAGTCATGCACTATACAAATACACAAAACATAACATAACGTACCATAACATAACATAATCATGCATCTATCAAAAGTGTGACAATCCAAGCAAACTGTTATGCTATCTCTGTTGTAATATCATTCATCATGGCCCTACCCCATATCGTCTTATCCCAATGGTCATAGAATCACCGGAGGCACATAATATTATATATCATAACATAACATTGGTACTCCAAATAAAAGGTGACAATGTAGTCTTCGATTGGGTTTGTTCGGGTTGCCTGTTTTTGTTTTTGAAGATCATTGCCCGTTTCCTCGCCAAGATTGGAGCACTATTATAGAAAGGAGTGCTACTGTTACATGCATGTTCAGGAGAAACATAATCATTCCGAATCAAGTTTGAGACAAAATATATACAGTTCATTGCCTTCAAATATAATTTTTCTTATTTACATGAATTTACATGAATGTACATGTCTAGCATTAACTGCCGAGGCTGTGGCAACTAATTATGTAACAATAAAATATTGACTCATCTTGTCCTCATGGATTACATTATGGCTCAGTATATCGTTATGAGTATATCATCACTTCCTGGAGATAGATCTCTCTATGTAAATTGTGCATTGGCTTTAAAGAATGTATTGCCTCTAGCTCAGCCTGAAGTGATTTAATTAGCTCAGTGTGATTCACATTTTGTTCCAACAGCCTTACCTGAGTAGCCAGAGCTTTATTACAGAGCTTGTCAACTAATGTTTTTGACTATGTACTTGATACAACAGAGAGCAGTGCTAATTTCGAACCGGTGATTGCAGGTGGGTAGCCGGCACTCCTCTTTGAAAACTGGCAGTAATTTTTCCTCAACAGACTTTGATTCACAATCAGAAAGAGAAAAGCATGGAAGTGGAAAAAATGAGTAAGATGGCAAAACAGTGACAAAGGTAGAAAGTACGGGTGAAAAACAACTTGCAAGAATACGATCAAGAGGGAGGATGTGTCTGGTGACGGATGAAGGAGGCATGAGGTGGGATCAAGACCAAGATATAACAACACTTTTGCATTTCAGTCTCTCTATATCGTCAACTGCACTTAGTAAGCAATAGACCCCTGATAGATTGCATAGAATTGTTTGAATTACTGAGGTCAGTTTCCTGGCCTAAATTCAAAGTCAAAATTCCAGGTTCCTTGACAGTGCAATGCCACAACATAGAAACTATATATGAGGAGAAACATGCTAGCGGCTCATCAGCCTCTGTGGGTAGAAGAAGTTAATTCAGTAGTACGATTAAAATAATCCATCATTGCTTCATTGGTATTCAGCCAAGGTCAAGGTGGCGAGGCCTAGCTCCTTTTAACCTGGGAGCGGTTTGAAACATTTGGTTTACGGATTGCCCAGGACACAAATCAGGTCAAAAAAACATGCCGCCCTCCAAACTCTCCCAGTCAAACAGCCTATTATACTTAAAATCAACTTAACGTGGTATTCTACCGATCTAAGGAATTGCACCGTAATGCCTCAGTCCCTAGAAGTAATTCAGGGGCATATTATCAAGGGCAGTATCGCCACTTTAGCGGCACTTTTTGCCGATAAAGCGGCAATATTTTTATCGCCCTATTAGCAAGTTGTCGCTAACAGCTGTTAGCGACAGCTTAATGGCGATAGCGGCCGTTCTGTTGCCGCTTTGCATGTCAGCGATAATTATCGCTAATGACATGCAAAGTAGGCGTTCCCAACTAAAAGCAACTGCAAACAGTCGCAAACACAACTACCCCCTATTATCAATGCCCGCAAAGCGATAAAAAAAGTCGCGCTAACCGCGATTATCGCTGGAATTTAACACCTACTAAAAACTTGACTTACCCATTTTCTCAATGGGAGGTGGATTGTGAGGCTAAGTCCACCATGGCCTATCATCAAGGATTCCCCTATCGCTGGTGTTTTATCGCAGGATTTCCTGCGATATTCTCGCATTTCGCCGCTATCGCTGGATTTTTTATCGCCTTGGAGATAAGCGTTGCTAATAACGCGCTATCTCGGCGATGAAATCCATCGATAGCCGGCGGTAAAAAAAACAGCGCTAAGCGCGCTTTGTGATAATTATCGCAAATCGTTGCTAATATGCCCCTCAGTTCTGCAGTTTATGCAATACAAGCAAAATCAACATAAACAATTAAATGTACCCATGTAGCTACTGTGTATTGTATCCTCTTTTCTATTTGTACATAAATGTTGCTTCAGCGGTCGGACCTGTGTTATAAGTGTTATAAGTTCTGTACATTTGTTCGCATTTACATATGAATGTATGAAGGTGTATACTGTATGTATGTGCGATGCGGGTCACGGCAAAAACAATGATGCACTACACATTGAAGAGAACATAGTCAAGTGGTAAAGAACAGGTTTCATGTGAAAAATAAAGAGAAGTAAAATACATATCAAGAGGAGCTTTAGAGGAAGGGAAGAGAAGGGGAAGCGAGAGGGGTGACACTGGGATGAGGTAATGCTCCAATTAAATTAGTATAAAATAAATACATACAAAATATGGTATGAAAAACCCTTAAGTCAATGTTAATGAAACAGTATTTAGATGGCAATATATGTAAATCAGAAGTGGCGAAATAATTTACATTGACAACAGTTATTTGAAAAAGTTTGTTTGATTAAAATGTTTAGTTTTCAGAAATAACTCCATTTCACCACAGATTTCAGAAGAGATCTAAATAATCAAAGTATCAATGACATGAGAAACCAAGCTCATCTTGAAGTCTCTAACAGTTTTCAGTGAAAAGACTGATTCAAAGCCCCCTGAAGTGTGCAAGGACATGATCAAGGGTAGTGGAGTTTTAGCACTTTTGGTTCATTTTTAATGCTCAGTTTTCCTACAGAGATTGCCGCTGGGAGTGATTAATTCAGGTACAATATTTCACAACAGACTCAGGGTCCTCTTGCTCAGCTGAGCAAATTTTGAGAATCATTGATCAGCCAGAGGCACCAACCAAAGTCTCTTTAAATAAATCACTTGGCAGACCACACTGATGTAGGTTCTTCTTACTGTTTATTCCTCACGAGAACCCATGTTCCTGAAAAATGATCAATAATGTCAGAAGCATCTCTTGGTTATCTTTAGAAGATATTTTGCCTCCAGCACTTTTGGACATGCTTTAAAGTAAGTCCTTTACTTAAGCAATGTGATTCATGATGCTTGAAAATGTTTGCACATGATGCTCATAGTAGATGCTAAAAGGGTTTAGGTGTTTTAGTTTTGTTTGGCATTGCCAACATGTATTCATCAATTAACTTAGAACAACTTCTACAATTTCCTTTGTTTATACAATATCTCACATAGCATAATAATACAATGTGTGGTTTGAGGTAGAAATTAACTGAGGGGTATTTTGGGAACTATAGATAGTTGGATTTTTAGAATCTACTTTTCCAATCAAATGATGGCGTTTCATGCTGTTTCTAACAGCTTTTTAGTATTCTGCTGGTTACCTATTATTGGTGGTCTCCGGTACATGCTCGATTTCATTATCAAGCCGTGCTGTCGTGTCGTGTCATTTGTTTGCTCACTTATAGTTGTGTTGACAAGAACTGTTAATGTAGTTCTGTATAGAGAGAAATAGGCTGCAGAAATTAGCAAATCATAGTTTGTGTGGTAACTTGAAGAGCAATCGCGCAAAGTTTGCAGGACTCTCAGATGATGTAGTAAGGGTGTAATAGGCCTTGATTTATGCACATAAAATGACCCTGATTCCCCTAGTTGTGTTCTAAAAGGCATTCACAATTGGGGTGCAGTGGCCCCTCATGCCTATAGACATTGGTGCCATTAAACTAGCTGCATTGGGGATAGCTGAACTCCATCTATCACAAGACATTACAACTGCACAGCAGAGACAGAAAGTCAAACATTAGTATGCACAGTATAAACTATCAGAAGCATACCCTAATGACTATTCAAAAAAATCACAGTAAACCTCTAAAGGGAATTATGGTGGAAAAATTTTACAAGCTTGTGCAGGCTGCTGTGATCTCTCCTTGCTTTGCTCTGGTTTGCTACATTTGAAGACATTTTGATTTGATGAGATTGCAATAGAAGAGTAACATGAGACAGGCTTGTCTTTTGCGATGTCTCAGTGATGTCACTGACGATCTCATGAGTGATGTAACTAAAAAGTTACTCGTGAGCAAGGAGCTTTTGGCTCCGAAACGCGTTGAGTTGTTGTGCCATTAAATAAACACGCTTTGCAAGCAGTTTTGAGTCTGCGGCGTGTTTGAGGAGAAAAGAAACAGCGCTGGTTCGTGATATATATATATATATATATATATTCACTGAAAAAACCATAGGTTTCAGGCTTGTTATAGTTAGGAATTAGCATTTTAAAAACCTTTGAAATTCACTGAAAAAACCATAGGTTTCAGGCCTGTTATAGTTAGGGTTTAGCATTTAAAAAACCTTTGAAATTCACTGAAAAAACCATAGGTTTTAGGGAAAGTTATAGTTAGTTGGACATTGCACTCGTACAAAACCCGTGAAATTCCCCCGTTATAGTTAGTTCAGCTAACTATAACTCGACGCCCCGCAATGCACTGCTGATGACGTCACATATTACATCACTCATGACATGGTCAGTGACATCACTGATGACATCACTGATGACATCTCAAATGACATCAGGTCTCTCCTGATAACAGGTGAGTAAATCGGAATTCGTATTTCGGCTGATTTTAGAGGAATATTATAAAGTTCCAAAACTCACACTTAGAAGAATTTCCAAGTGAAACCAGTCAATGATATCCTATGGAAGGAAATTCAAGTTACTGGTAAGTACGGTTAAAATTACTTTTCAGGATCAGTACTGGGCTGAAAGATGCAGCACTGAGGTCTCTCCTGATAACAGGTGAGTAAATCGGAATTCGTAGTTCGGCTGATTTTAGAGGAATATTATAAAGTTCCAAAACTCCACACTTAGAAGAATTTCCAAGTGAAACCAGTCAATGTTAGCCTATGAAGGAAATTCAAGTTACCGGTAAGTACGGTTAAAATTACTTTTCAGGATCAGTACTGGGCTGAAAGATGCAGCACTGAGGTCTCTCCTGATAACAGGTGAGTAAATCGGAATTCGTATTTCGGCTGATTTTAGAGGAATATTTTAAAGTTCCAAAACTCCACACTTAGAAGAATTTCCAAGTGAAACCAGTCAATGTTAGCCTATGGAAGGAAATTCAAGTTACTGGTAAGTACGGTTAAAATTACTTTTCAGGACCAGTACTGGGCTGAAAGATACAGCACTGAGGTCTCTCCTTATAACAGGTGAGTAAATCGGAATTCCTATTTCGGCTGATTTTAGAGGAATATTTGCACAATGGTGAAGGGAGGGGGCCTGGCCTGAGGTGACATCTTTGCAAACGCGCCCCGTGGCGCGTTTTAAGTTGGGGGATTAAGTCCCCTTGAATCCTGAGGGTCCCTAGGGGCCAACTAGACCACCAGGAACCTCCAATATGTGCCAGGGGCTGCGTTGCAGAGACGTGTAGAGAGGCCACACCCCTTTACACCTCTCTGCAACGCAGCTCTGTGGCGCATTCTGGATGTACCTGTTGGGCTAGTTGGCCCCCAGAGACCCTCAGGATTGAAGGGGATTTAATTCCCCATCTTAAAACGCGCCACGGGGCCTGTTTGCACACATGTCACCTGAAGCCCCGCCCTCCCTTCACCACTGTGCAAACGCGCCCCGTGGCGCGTTTTAAGTTGGGGGATTAAGTCCCCTTGAATCCTGAGGGTCCCCGGAGTCCAACTAGCCCACCATATGCCTCCAAAAGCGCCACAGAGCTGCGTTGCAGAGAGGTGTAAAAGGGGCGTGGCCTCTGTACACCTCTCTGCAAGGCAGCCCCTGGCGCATACTGGAGGTACCTGGTGGGCTAGTTGGCCCCCAAGGACCCCCAGTATTCAAGGGGAATTTGTTCCCCTCTGCAAGCAGCGCCAGGGGCGCGTTTGCAGAGTGGTGAAGGAAGGGGCGGGGCCTGCGGGCCCGATCGTTTTTTTTTTTTTTTTTTTTTCTCCCTGAAGGAGGGCTGTGTAGCCCCCCTTCCTTTTTCTTTTTTGGGCCCTGGGGACCCAATCCCCCAGGGCCTTACCCCTTTTTTAAATTACCTTAAAAAAAAAACGGGAAGGGGGCCGCGTGGCCCCCTTCCCTGGGCCTGTATTGGCCCCGGGGACCCCATCCCCGGGCCATGGCCTCTATATTTATTTTGGAGGGGCAGCGTGGCCCCCTCCTCTGGCCATTTTAAGGCCCCGGGGACCCCATCTCCCGGGCCCGGCCTTTCCATTTTTTTTTTTTAATTTTTCTCTTTTTTGGGGAGGGGGCCGCGTGGCTCCCCTCCCGAGCCACTACTTGCCCCGGGGACCCCATCCCCGGGGCTGGCCCTCTCCGTTGGGGACTGTGGGGGGTCCCCAATCCCCCCACAGTCCCGCCGGCTCCCCACGTCCCTTGGGAGCCGGCATTGCTGTATCTCACATGGGGAGCAGCTGACATGCTGCTCCCCATGTGGAAAAGCAATCGCTTTGGATATTGGAAGAGAGAGCAGGTTTCCTGCTCTCTCTTCCAATATCCAAAGCAGTTTGCTATGGCAGGCCGGGAGCCGCGAGGCTCCCGTCCTGCCATAGCAACTACAGTGTCCCGGGGGTAGGCACCCGGGACACTGCAGGAGCCGGCCCTGGGGGTGGTGGTCCCCAGGGCCATCAAGGGCTCCAGGAGGGGGCCGCGCGGCCCCCTCCCATTCAGTACACAGCCCCGGGGAGGTGGTGGTCCCGGGGCTCTGGGGTCCGTAACGGACCCCCATATTAAAATGTTTAGTGCCCCGGGGAGGTGGTGGTCCCGGGGCGTGTGAGGGCTGGAGCCCCCCACACAGGTTTAATAATTCTAAAAAAAAGCCCCGGGAGGTGGTGGTCCCCGGGGCTGCGGGAGGGCTCAGAGCCCTCCCGCACCATTTTTAGAAAAAGCCCGGGGGTGGCGGTCCCCGGGGCTTGGGGGCCCTTTGAGGCCCCCACACATTAAATTATCCCCCCACCATGCTCCCGGGACTTGGGCCACCCGGGGGCCAATTAACTATCGAAGCGCGGGAGACCGCGCTTCGATTCTTATCGGCAGGATTCGCGCACCCTGAGCGCATCCTGCCGATTTAAATTTTTTTTTTTATTTTTTTTGCCCAGGGAGTCCTTGTGGGACCCCTGAGCAAACCTAGGGGTCAGGGTGTTTCTACCCTGCCCCCTTTGTGCGCTTTGCGCACTTGTTTCTGTCCCTCGGTTCTACCGAGGGACAAAATGGCTGCCAACATTTCCTGAATCGGAATGTTGACAGCCAGCTGACAGCCAATTAACATGCAGCTCGTGATCGGGAGGGTACGCGGACCCTACTCGTCCCTAGATATCACTAACTTTTTACTTTTCATTTTCTCAGCAACTACTGAACGGATTTACACCATTTAACAAAAGGGTTCTTTCTGAACCAAGAACTACCTCTTTGCCAAATTTGGTGTAATTCCGTTCAGCAGTTCGAGCTGTAGCCGTGTCTAAAGTTTCCTATGGGAAAATGCATGAGGAAAACGCGCTTTGGGACCCCCTTTTTTCTCGGCCCCCGCTGACGTATCCCCCGAGACTTTCAGGGTAGGAGCGGAGCGGAGCGCCCCACGAAGTTTGAAAATTTCGCGAAGATACGTCAACCGGCAAGAGAGTTATTTCAAATAGAATGTCGCGGATTTCCTATGGATAATAGGTTGTAACTATAACTATCTACTGGCGACCGCTAGTAGATAATATATATATATATATATATATATATATATTCTACCTATCACCACCCCTACTTAGAAAGCATAGTGGGTGTACCCTCTGCCTGATCTCCTAGATTAGCCTGAGGCACCATACCTGGATAACTTGACCAATGATTCGGCCTGATGTGGAATTGGCAATCCCTCTTCACATTCATGGCTGGAGTGCCCCTACGGCCCGTATAGGGACATTGTACTGTTTATATTATAAAACCACTGTGTTAGAGGTACAGCTCTGATGCAAGGATTTGTCTAGATGTTAGAAACTATCTCTGAACAGGCAATGCAAGCAATAGGATATCTTGTTTTGTGTTCCTAGCCTTTAACGAAGTATACAAAATATGTAGCCGTAATAGCTTTCTAAAAGCAAGCAGCATGTACAGTGTCTTCTCAGAATTATATTGTGCAAGCAAAACATGTAAAAAAAACACTGCTAAAACGATGTCAGTCAAAAATGTATAAAATATAAAACTAAAATGGAGAACCAAAGTGGACCCTAGAAGGCCTCACTACTGGTGCTAGTAGTGGTAAAACAAAACTATCTCACCAAGCAAGAACTATGCCAATTTCACAAGGTATACTACTCACTAATTACAAACGCAATCGGTTACACTGAAATTCTGACAGTTGAAAAAATAATTTATTATTATGAAGTACAACCAGGCCTGTTCCACTGTATAACCAAGGTGCAAGAAGAAATACTTTTACTTCTACAAAATCAGTTGTGGGATATAGTCTTGTGCATCTGGTATAGGTCTCCAATATTAAAAAGGCTAAGAATCCGGTGAAAGCATTTGTGATCAAGTCTGGCAATGACAAGTTACTAAAAAATACACAATTTATATAATTGAAATAAAATTATAAGATCGAAAGACGTGTTTTGATCAAGGTCATAGTGGACACAAATCCATGAGACTTCTAGCCTTCATTCAACCCAAGACAAAGTATGTTGGAAAAAGTCCACTAGTGGTAAATGTAAGGATGGGCAGAGGTGGGGAGGCACTGGTGATCCTAAAGCAGGACCTCACTTGGACCAATGTGAAATGAATGCAGGACAGCTAACAGGTCATAAATAAACATCATTTAAAAAGTAATTTACCGCTAACAAAAATCTTCCTTTTACACTGATACATCTAGATTTTTCACATAAGTGAAGAGCTCAATTGCTTGCCTGCATTCTATAATACCATATTAATGAAACAAATTGGCCTTAAAAATACTTTACGGGCATCAATAGGTTTCGACAACCCAGAAGTATGTGTAAACAATCACACTTTACGTTTAGAACATAGGTACATTTTCTAACAGCATTTACCATTGCGTTTTTCACATTTTCACTCTTAAAATACATCTGTAGATCGGTTCTAAATTTTAACAGCTCGTAACAAATGGAGGGGTTCAGTAAGACATCTTTATAAGAAAACCATTCCTCGATCTGCCAAAAGGATAACATAAATCCGGCTCACTATTTAGCACTTAAATACCTCAGATCATGTTCTCTCACTTGTTTTTTGCAAATTGCCTGGAGTTCTGCCTTTTAAGTGGATACTTGTAGGTTTTCAGCTGTCTATTTTTATGCCAGTCTCCTACATATATCTTCCAAGTTTTTCCTGAGTCACTTTGCCCACTTCAACTCACTCAGTGCAGTCTCCTTTTTGCAAAGGGTGAAGATCTTTAGCCAGTCCCCGCTTTTCAGACATAACCAAAATCTTACCACCTTTGCAAAGGCCAGATAACTCCAGGATGTTACATTTCTCTTTCATCCTGAGTGACCCGGACCATCAATGACTTTGATAATGATAGCAACCTTTTTAAGCACTTGCCCTCTTTCTTCTCGCAGTCATACTTGCAGCTAAGACTTAACAATTACACTCACTACTAACTACATGGCCTTTCTTAGAGCTAATAAAACTAATCTTTTCCCCACTGCCTAGTGCCTTCGTCTGATTTCCAGCCTCTATGTTCTGCTTCAGCGCTGGGACGCCTCTTTGCTGAGGCAGCTGTGCGCTATACAAAACATGCTAATATAGCATAACATTACTCAGTATTGAAATTGTGGACGAATCATAGTAGCATAAGCAGTCAGGGCTGGTCTAAAAGTCAGCCCTCCAGAACTTTTGCTAAATTATTGAAGTCCACCCATTAAGGAGAGTGCTCTTAATTCAAGTGATTCAATATGTTTCCTCCACTGTAATTTCTCCTTAAAACATGCCCCATAATATTTATATTTATTCACCATCTTTATTTTTCTGGCTCCTCAAAGCCAGTTATAGCTTGCTAACTTTTCAGATCTTCTCCCAAATGGTAATACTTTGGTCTTATCCATATTTGCGGCCTATTTATTCTTACTACAATATTCTTTGAAAGTATCTAACTTCCTCTGGAGACCTATCTCAGTCATATCCAAAATAACAAGATTGTCTGCAATTAGGAGGCATGCAATATGCATACCATTCATTTTAGCACTCAAGCCATTGGACATAGCTAAAGCAGTGGGTAGGTCAGCTATAAACAGGGAAAATAGTAAAGGGGACAGTACACAGCCCTGTCATAAATCATTATTAATTGGAATTTTCCGTCTCAGTCTTCCTTCTTTATCAATAGTTATCTGTGCCCAATTCTGTTGATGTAATTCCTTTAACACAAATAGGACACTAGTGGGAACCTCAAAATGTACTGATGTTTCACATAAGGTTTCCCGATCCACCAGATCAAATGCCGCTCAAAAATCCATGAAGCAACAAAACAAGTTGCCCTTTAGCCGACTTTTGAGCCAATGTCCATAGGCTAACGCAATGGTCTATTGTGGAATGCCCTTCCTAAACCCCCCTCTGTTCTATGGGAATTATGTTATTTGTTTCTACCCATTATTTCAGTTTACCCAAAATTATTTTGGAGAGCAATCTTTCACCTACATCAAGTAGATTATTTAACCTGTAGGTTTTTTTTGCATCATCCTTGTCAAGAATTGCTCTCATAATTATGTCTCTCTGGTTTTCTGGGAACCTAACTGATAATAATATTCTTTGACACACTAAGTAATAAAATTTCGCCCACCAATCCTCATTTGTTTTAATTATAATGGCGGGTCAATTATCTAGACCCTGACATTCCAGTTAAATTTAATGATATAATGGTATCCTTAATATTGTTTACCGAAAACAGCAACAGAATATCGCTGTCTTCGATATATCTTTCCTCACCTAACTCTTTCCCCTTTCCCTTGCCATATATTTATTTCAAATATGTCGCATATACCCCTTCTTCCACAATATAGCTCATTTTTCCTAAATAATAAATATTTTATTTTGTGATGCTGCTATGTGTGCCCTAAGTGGCTAAGGGTATGCCCAGACGTGGATCCCTTACTTGCTGCGCCACTAGATTTGAGCTACCCTGGCTGATGAGGGGTGATACCCCAAAACCGGTCCCAGGATGCTTGTTTCCACTCCATGGAGGACCTTTCCTGGAAGTTCGGTCTGGACTATGCCCATGGGAAGCAGGGTCAGGAACTGATTTGCATATGGCTGGGTCCAAGCTGATGCAACGTGGCAAGCAGAATAACGATGGATTAAACCCAGATCTGTGACTGGGGATGAGTATTTGAAAAGTTTCAACACTTCGTCCATCATTTTCTTTAGTGATGTTGCTATGTGCACCCTAAGGGGTCGATTCCGATTCGGGCCGGAAAAAGCACCGACCGACTCGGATCCGGAAATAATACCGACCGACACGTACCCGTGGCGCCCGACACGCCAAGTACGATGCAAGGCGTGAAAAATCCGACCGACACGTGCCGAAACCAAGTCGACCGACCGAGCCGCACGGAAAACAGCAATCCGGCCGGAAAAACACGCGAATCCAACCGACTGACACGCACCCGGAACAAATCCGACCGAAACGTACACGCGAACTCCAAACCACAAAGTACGATGCAAGGTGCGAAAACCACAAGCGAGTCGGACGGAGGCCAAGTCGTACGACCGACACGCATACAAAACCGAGCCGAAGCAACACAAAACACCGCGACCGACGCGTACGCAGCATAGAAAACTGCACAAACACAGCGTGAACGAAACAGAGAACACCGTACGAGACAAATGCAGGGTCCGACTCGGTCACAAGAACGTTTCCAACATACACAAACAGCACAAAGGAAAAATCACCCAAAAAAGGTCAAACAAGCAATTACCAAGCCAATAAATACTGGGGGGTGGGAGAGAGAACAAAGACACACCCACAACTCCACCTATATAAAGGACACAAATCACAACCATGAGCCTTTGCAAATGCCATTCCACTGCCAGCACCCAAGAGAAAGCAACCACACACCCACAGCTCATCCCTCACACAAGCCACACACCATCAGCACACCAACAAATACCTACCTCACATACACCCAGCAAAACACACACTCACACACCCTCACCTGCACACCAACACACACATCACTCACCATCACCACCCATCACCATGCCCCCCAAGAAGAATCCCAAGTTCCTAGATAGTGAATTGGAAGTCATGGTGAGACGAGATCCTCAGGGTAGAGCCACAGCTGTTTGGCACACTGGTCCAACAGACCCCCATCTCCCAGAAAACCAAGATGTGGGAGAGGATCATCAACAGGGTGAACGCACAATCACCATGTCGGCGCACAAAGAGCGACATCCAGAACAGGTGGTATGACGTGCGCAGGAGGGTACGGGACCTGCTGAAGAAAGACTACATCAACAGCCAATACACCGGCAGTGGCCCTCCTGCCAAGCCAATATACCTCAGGCCCTGGGAGGAGAAGGTGCGGGCCATCCTTCCGCCAGTGAGCGTATATGGACTAGAGGACATCCCAGAGCCTGGTGAGTACACAACAAATATACACAATATACTGCCACAAAACACACACATCACTGTCAAGGGAGAGTCAAACCATGCACTCATAGCAATTACACAGCAACCAGAACAGAATCATCCCAAAATGTGTATGTCAGTCAGATAAACACAACACATGCCATCAAAAAAGTCACATCCAACTGTGCCAACACATGTACAAACACAACTACAACTACAGCTAGGCAGTGGCACAAATAGAACTAACAAACACATCCAGACATGTAGCCACCACAACAACACCAACACACAGTGAAGACCACTCAAAGGAAGGAATTCTGTGTATGCTGGCCAAGTCAGTGTAGCCAATAGCATCATGGGAGTCGCAGTCACACATATTGCCCCTCCCCACAACTGTCCCATCAACACCACCCTGAACCATGCTCACATCACAGGAAGTGGAGAAGGACTCACAAGATGGCTGACACTGGCTACTGCTGTGGGGAGCACAAGGCCCTGCTGGCAACTGTGCACCAACAAACAGCAGGACACCACTGACTGACATCCTGAGAGACAACTTCCACTCCCTGCAATGCAAGCACGTTCCATGGTGGGATATCTGGCTAGCTGGGTGGGAAGGAGGACTTGCAGCGCTGACCATAGTCACAAGCACCTCCCCTCACACACACCCCAACACAAACTCCACAGAACCCACCTGGTAGAATGCAATGCCCCCATCCTAACACAAGATCCCACAAAGAACCACCACCCTGGGTTATGTTGTGTGAAGCACAGGGACACTCTTGGGACTTCTAGCCAAACAACTGCCAGGACAACACTCCCAGCCATCCTGTCAGCACAGCCAGCCCACACCACAGGGAAGCAGAGTCAAAAGGAAGGAAGCATGGGCATGCTGGGAAGGGGGAGGAGGCAATAGCATGATGGGAGTCGTAGTCACAGACATAGCTCACCCCCACAACTGTCCCATCAACACCACCCTGAACCATGCTCACATCACAGGAAGTGGAGAAGGACTCACAAGATGGCTGACACTGGCTACTGCTGTGGGGAGCACAAGGCCCTGCTGGCAACTGTGCACCAACAAACAGCAGGACACCACTGACTGACATCCTGAGAGACAACTTACACTCCCTGCAATGCAAGCACGTTCCATGGTGGGATATCTAGCTAGCTGGGTGGGAAGGAGGACTTGCAGCACTGACCATAGTCACAAGCACCTCCCCTCACACACACCCCAACACAAACTCCACAGAACCCACCTGGTAGAATGCAATGCCCCCATCCTAACACAAGATTCCACAAAGAACCACCACCCTGGGTTATGTTGTGTGAAGCACAGGGACACTCTTGGGACTTCTAGCCAAACAACTGCCAGGACAACACTCCCAGCCATCCTGTCAGCACAGCCAGCCCACCCCACAGGGAAGCAGAGTCAAAAGGAAGGAAGCATGGGCATGCTGGGAAGGGGGAGGAGGCAATAGCATGATGGGAGTCGTAGTCACAGCTCTACATCCCCCACCACATGGCCCAGCAAGCTCACACTAACGCATGCACATCCCACAGAGAGTGGAAAGGCCCATCAAAGATGTCTGACACTGTTGCTGTGTCGTGGGGAGCACAAGGGCATGCTGGGTACTGCACACCAACCAACAGCAGGACACCACTGTCAGCCATCTTGCCATTGCTCTCACACCCACACACACTGAACTCCCCACAAAAGCAAGTAAGTATGGGAATGCTGGGAAGTGGGGTGGAGGCAATAGCATGATGGGAGTCGTAGTCACAGACATAGCTCACCCCCACAACTGTCCCATCAACACCACCCTGAACCATGCTCACATCACAGGGAGTGGAGAAGGACTCACAAGATGGCTGACACTGGCTACTGCTGTGGGGAGCACAAGGCCCTGCTGGCAACTGTGCACCAACAAACAGCAGGACACCACTGACTGACATCCTGAGAGACAACTTACACTCCCTGCAATGCAAGCACGTTCCATGGTGGGATAACTGACTGGCTGGGTGGGTGGGAAGGAGGACCGGCTGTCAACCAAACACAACCAATGCAGACCATGTTCACACCCCAGAAAATACATAGAAATGCCCAAATAATGCAGGACAATGTGCCACACCAATATCAACCCCTGACTGTGACGACTTAGGACAATGCAATGTACAGGCCCGCACCCAGAGGCACAGTCACAACTGTCATGTGTGTCAACCATTGATGCCTGCAGAAACATAACATACATTGTTTGTGTCTCCCAAAAACAGGTGATGATGGGGACAAGGCAGCAGACGCTGAGGAGTCCCAGTCCCAGGCTCAAGAGGATGCAGAGCTCACTGGCGTCGTACAGCCTCTGTCCTCCTCGGACGATGAAGACCAACCTGGCACATCCGGTGCAAGTCAACATGCAGCACCAGCAGGACCACCAGCTGCAGCACCAGCAGGACCACCAGCTGCACCCCTGCACCCACCCCTCCAACGACTGTCACCACGAATACCATCCCTGCCGACATGGACAGAACAAGGAGCAACACCAGCACAGGGACCCTGGACCAACCTGGGGCCATGGACACCACCACCACCACCAACCCCCAAGGTGGACCAGGGTTATCTGTGCATGCCACTGCACACACTGCACATGTCAGCAGGGGTGGATGGAGGGGTGGGAGACAGAGGTCGCTGCTTGTAGACGTTGCTGGTGTGCATGATGACCCACAACTGGTACGCATAGCTGATGCGTACCAGTCCAGCACACGGAGAGCTCAGCCAGGTAGTGGGGCTCCTCAGAGACATGAAACAGCAGCAGGCTGCCCATCATGCCCGCTTGGACTCCCACATGTCCCACGTGGAGTCACACATGTCCCGCGTGGACTCACACATGTCCCGCGTGGAGTCCAAGTGGGATGCACTGCATGAGATGACGGCGGTGCACAGGGACATTTTACAATGCCTCCGCCAGATGAACAGCAACCAGTCCACACCTCCCTGTGTGCCAACAACATCTGGTGCCGAACAAACTGCAACTGCCACAGGGAGGGAGGAGGACTCTGGCGGAGAGTCCCCTGCACCGCAGCAGCCTGTACTTGAGGGGCCCCCAAGAAGAGGGGTCGTCCGAGGAGGGAAAAGTGAGAGGCCGATGGCCAAGCGCAACTCCCAGGAAGCCTGAACCTGTTCTGGATGTTCGCCTTTGTGCACAGACTGTTCACTAACCCTGGGCGAAGTGCTACGCTACGCTCGCGTAGTTTGCGAAGCTTGCGCTACTTCGCACAACGCGAATTGCACGTAGCACAGTGCGAACACGCGTAGCGTAGCGTAGCGTAGTGCCGCGGTCATTTTTGCTTGCTCGCGGTCCTCAACGTCAAGTTGGCGACCGCGAGCAAGCAAATGACATCCCGGCGAGACTTTTTCCTCGTTCGCGATCAGCAGCATCAAGTTGCCGATCGCGAGCGTGGAAAATAAACCTCCCGGCGAGATTCTCAACGCGGGAGGTCAGGTTTCTCATTGCGAGTGGTCGCGTATGCTCGCGACCGCTCGCGATGAGAAACTACCAGTCCGCGTTGAGAAAGCTGCCGCTCGAGTAAAAATCTACTCGAGCAGCAGTAAAAGACAGCTCGCACTGTGCAAGTTGCCGTTTTCAATGATTGCACAGTGCGGACAAGCATCCGGCACTGTGCAATCAGTGCGAACAGTGCGCCTACGCAGTTCGCGTAGTGCTCACGAAGCTTGCGTAGCGCGAACTGCACTTTGCGTAGCTTCGCGAAGCATTACTTCGCGAACTACGCCCACCCTTACTGTTCACCCTGTTGACGGCAACACTACTCCCACACATTGCATGGGGAGTACAAGTTGGACCAATGTGTCAGACAACTGTGGCCCGATACTGGGGATCCTGTCTACCAGGACTTTCAATTCACCTAGGAACTTGGGATTGCAAGATTTATGTACAGCACTACCCATCCTATGCACTATTAACACAACTGTATCACAATAAATACACTAATACACCATACTTGCCTCTGTCGTGATTCCAACGTGGGTGCTGTTATGGGGATGATGAACTGCAAAATTACACTGTGTATGCGAACTGCAACAGCAAGGACAACACAGGCATGTGAGTACAGGCAACGTGACACACATGAGGGAGACACACCACCAGGGCTACACAACACATACACACCTAGGCCATCTGACTCATTGCCTACACTGATGTTGCCAGGGAAGAAGGTGCAATGCACAGACACCACATCACAAAGTGAAGCACAGGTTTATTACACAGTTGCAACATGTCGTAACCACTACAGATGCAAGTTAATCCCACCTGGCAGCGGGCACACAGTCAACAACTGTAGACGGAAGGAAGTCCATGGATGTGGCGCACATCACCTGTAGGGACACAACAGCTACCAGCCTGGATGTGCAATCACGTCGTCGGTGGACACAGTTGACCAAACGAATCTGAAAGTACCCTGTGAAGGACAGAAATGACACACAGTCAAAAGCAATGGAGTACAGGACAGAACAGCAAAACTCATGCACAATACATGTTACAAGATACCCACCCAGAACCAAGTTAGCATGTCAACACTGTTGGGGAGTACAGCCCACCTGTTAGCACACATCGCAACACACATCCAGTCAAGTAGCCCATGGACACACTCCAACAGCACCAGAGCACCACCACACATCATGCCAACTCACATCATTGACATGACACCTCAGGATACTCACATTCAGCTAAAGAAGTTGGTGATGAGCTGTGTGCGGACATCACCATCATCATCATCATCATCATCGTCACTGGCATCGTGGTCCAGGCCAGGATCCTCCACAGGTGGTGGATGTTGGTCATTGTCATCCTGGATGAGAGGCAACTCCTTCCGCACTGCCAGGTTGTGGAGCATGCAGCAGACGATGATAATCTTGCACACTTTCGCAGGGGCATATGGGAGGGACCCTCCGGTCTTGTCCAGGCAGCGGAAGCGGCTCTTCAGGAGACCAAATGTCCGCTCAATCACTCTCCTGGTCCGACCATGTGCCTCATTGTAGCGCATCTGGGCTGGTGTCACAGGGTTCCTGAGGGGTGTCAGCAACCACGGCATGTTGGGGTATCCCGAGTCACCTACGGACAGACAAGTGCACATTAGCTGACTTGGAAAAGTGGGCGGAATACTACAGATCAGATCACACACAATGGCACAAAGTCAGTACACACCGACAAGCCAGGCACGCTGGTTCTGCATCTGTGCCATCATCCTGGGGATGCGACTACTCCTCATCACAAAGGCATTGTGTGCTGAACCAGGGAAACGGGCACACACGTGTGTGATGGTCATGTCTGCAAGACACACCACCAGTGCATTGACCGAGTGGTAGTGCTTGCCGGTTCCTGTAGGCCTGCTCCTGGGCCTGTGGTGGTACCAAAGCCACATGTGTCCCATCAATGGAGCCAATGACATGCGGCATCCTCCCCAGGGCATAAAAGTCACTCTTCACGTCAGTGAGTCGTATGCAGTCTAGGGAAATAGATGTACCGGTTCAGGAATAGCAACATTGCCGCCAAAACATCGCGGAGCACACGGCTCAACATGGTCTGTGACATCCCACCAGCAGTCGCCACAGTATGTTGGAAGGTACCGGTGGCAAAGAAGAGTAGGGCTGCCATCACCTTCACCTTCACCTTCGGGGTCAGCGCTGTAGGATACGGCCGGCCAGGCTGCAAATGTGGGGACAACTGCACTGCCAAATCCTCAATCAGCTGCCTGGTGAAGCGGTACCGTCGGATGCTGTCCCGTTCCACCATCGTTGCCAGGTCTGGGAATGGTCGATGGACAGCAGGAGCCCTGCAGTGCAGAGGAGAAGTAAGCAAGATTGTCAGTCACCCCACATATGCGGCATTGAACACACTCAAGATCCCAACATACATCATTATGAGGCACAACTACATGAAGTGTGCAGTTCCGGAAGGACATGTATGGTACATACATGGCCAACATCTGTCAACACGGTCCAACAGGTGGCATCAATTAGTCCCAGGTTGGCCCATTGGATATCATGAGGCCGTGTCACAGTTCCCATCTCCTGCTGCCGTGTCACAATAACCCCCACAGTGACATGTGAGGACAGATGTGCCCCAGGCACCACAGCTCAACGACAGGTACATTCCCAGGGACCCTGTATTGCCACATGGACACTGGCATTACATGGAGTATCATGTATACACCACAGCAAAACAACCATGACCCCCACAGGTAGTGGCCCCACTTGCCACGGCAGGACAGACATGGACGTCTGTGACACACACACGCACAACATCAAAGTCCATGCACACACAACGTGGATGTGGAGACTGTCTCCCATTGTGCACATGAAATCAGAGACATTGTAAACACTACATGCACAAAGACTGTGGAGGACCATCACTATTGTGCCACTGGGACACCCTGGCTCAAACATACCGTCCCACATGGGACTCACGGGGTATGTGACATGACATACACATACACCACCGTGAAATGTGACCATGGCACATGCACAGATTTGAACAGTTGCACATCACAGTGGTCATGTACACGTAACACCCAGGATCCTGTCCCCATGAACACGTGCACAGCCTGGGGGTGGCTGCCCACAGGTGACACCCACAGGACAACATGTACACCAACATACACACAATAGGAAATGCAGCCTTACATGCCTTATGATAAAGTTTGGACAGGCTGTCGTGATGTAGGTGTGCCCCTCACTCCCTGGGAGCTATCTGTGGCTGGCATATGTCCATCTGAGACAGGCATGCTGACATATGCCAGTCACATGTACAGTGATGCGTTGTACTGCAATGGACCGATCGGTGCCTCCGGCCGGCCCATTGCATTCAATGTGTGCGGGTACGCATTGTACCCCTGTACGCGTTGTACTGCAATGGACCGATCGGTGCCTCCGGCCGGCCCATTGCATTCAATGTGTGCGGGTGCAGCGTTGTACCCCTGTGCGCGTTGTACTGCAATGGACCGATCGGTGCCTCCGGCCGGCCCATTGCATTCAATGTGTGCGGGTGCGCGTTGTACCCCTGTACGCGTTGAACTGCAATGGACCGATCGGTGCCTCCGGCCGGCCCATTGCATTCAATGTGTGCGGGTACGCGTTGTACCCCTGTGCGCGTTGTACTGCAATGGACCGATCGGTGCCTCCGGCCGGCCCATTGCATTCAATGTGTGCGGGTACGCGTTGTACCCCTGTGCGCGTTGTACTGCAATGGACCGATCGGTGCCTCCGGCCGGCCCATTGCATTCAATGTGTGCGGGTACGCGTTGTACCCCTGTGCGGCGTTGAACTGCAATGGACCGATCGGTGCCTCCGGCCGGCCCATTGCATTCAATGTGTGCGGGTACGCGTTGTACCCCTATACGCGTTGTACTGCAATGGACCGATCGGTGCCTCCGGCCGGCCCATTGCATTCAATGTGTGCGGGTACGCGTTGTACCCCTGTACGCGTTGTACCGCAATGGACCGATCGGTGCGCACCCATTGACAATGGGCTTGCCTGGCAACGGACGCGTTTTCGAATTTCGAGCGAGTCGGTTGCTGGAAAATCAGTTGGTCACCCACAACAATGTTGCAAAATCATGTATGTCATGAAGTTGAAGATTTGAAGGATGCTGTGGGCGTGTTTTGGTGCTGCTATTCCATGGATTGGCCAGATTCAGAAGATGCAAACGACTTGGACCTATCACTTTGGACACAAGGGACAGTATCTGCCTCTCCAGCACATATATATTGCTGGCTGTTCCCCTGAGAGCTCACTTGCCTGCACTACATGCTCCAGGACGACATCTGCCACTGCACTGCTGCTGTCTCTGCCCCTCTGGACCCTGCAATGGCACGTACTGTGGAGAGAGCCCCAGCCTTCAGCCTTGAAGAGAACCAGGCCCTGCTGGACAGCCTACTTCCACAGTACAGCAAGCTGTATGGGACACCAGGGGAGCAGGTGAGTGTTCTGTGCACTGCCTTTCTGAATGTGCATTTTGTGTGACTAGCAAGGCTGAAAGTCTGCACGCCACTGGCTAGCAGGCTCACTGAGTAGTTGTCACCCCCATAGTGTGTAGTGACTTGCACTGGACAGGTATGGTGCAGTGACAGTGCATTTGAACATGGTTTTACTTCCCATGCAATGATACCATGTAGTGACGTCTGGCAAACTGTCCATGGGCAGCTTTGCACTGCCTGTGTACATCATGTGCCCCTGTGATTGAGACATGTATATACAACTGTGTCATGCACGGATATGTTGCATGTGTGGTAATGGCCTTTTCACTTTGTCATCCTGACAGGTTAATGCCCATCGGAAGCAGGAGATCTGGAAGGACATCGTCCGGGCCGTCCGGTCCGTGGGGGTCTCAAGCGCCGGATCCGCAACTGCCAGAAGAGGTGGCAGGACCTTCGGGGCTGGACCCGGAGGATTGCACGGGTCCAGCTGAAGCTGTCGCCTCCTCGCAGGAGGGCGGAACACGGACCCTGACCCCCACATGCTCCAGATCCTGGCGGTGGTGTTTCCAGACCTGGATGGGCAGCTGAAGGCCAGACAGCAGCAAGGAGGGGTGAGTCAAAGACTGCACTGTGAACTCTGTATTACATGCTTTGTGCCCTCCTCTGGCCTGGTTCAACTGCCACAGTGCAGCAGTCATGTTGTCCAGGAGCCATGTCCCTCTATTGTGCACTGCCCACTGCTCATCTGATACCCAGGTGTGGCCCTTACATTCAGGGAATTGTGTCACTTGGGACTGTGTCCTTGCAGTTTGCTTCACTAAAGGTGGGGGACAGCATCTGTTTCCCTAACTCTGTTGTGGGCATCATGGGTGGGTCCATTGTTCACACAACGCCTGTGTTTGGACATGTGATCTGCGTGTTGCTTTGATATGCGGTCCACTTGCTGAGCTGAGCCACCACATGTGCCTGGGGTATGTGGCACACGCCCATGCAGCGGGTGGGAACAATGTTTGGGCCCCAGGAGTGTGCAGATTACGTGTGTCACACATACATAGCCAGCTATCCACTGTCCAGGGCACATCCCTCATTCATGTGGAGCAGGACAGTCATGCCTACTCCAGGCCATGCAATGCACTCTGTACTCCCACTCCCGTGTATCAGCTGACACATTGTGCACAGTGATTTGACCCCTCAGGTGTCTGCCTCTGTGTCAGTGTGCTGTGGATTAGTTGCCAGGACTGCTGGGGTGTTTCTTGGTAGGGGCTCAGCATGCCCCTGGAGATGTGACCATAGGAGACGATACTTGTGTGTCACATAGGTGTTTGATCAGCTGCGCGTGCAGACTGGGGTATGCGAATGTGAAGTTCAGGCAGCTGTTCCCCATTCACAGCAAATTGTGAGGGCTCAGGTTCAGAGGGTAGTGTCACAGGTCTCCCATATGTCCAATAGGTATGACCTGGACAGATGAGGGTTAAGATGATGTGTTGTGTGGGGGATGTACATGTGCACTTGTGCAGCTCCAGGACTTGCATTCCCCATGACCTACTATTGTGACACAGTGCATAGTGTTGTTGTCTGGCTGCCAAGTCATACATCACTGAGACAGTGATGTATGACTTAGCAGTCATGCCTCTGCCATGGCATGTGTCAACTTATTGGTGGTCCTGCAGGGGAGTGACATGTGCTACATGCACACCATTGTGGCGATGGCTATCAGGACATGGGTGCATCATGGTGTCTGTCGCTGGTATGCATCACATGCATTTCCTATTTGACTCTGGGCATCCCTTTCATCCGGAAACCTGTACTGACTCAGTGGCAAGAGCTGTGATGTGTGCATGTCCACATGCCACACCGTGTCCTCTGCACTGTCCAACTACTGTGTACTTGGTGCATGTGTCCACACTGGGGTGTTGCAATCCAACAGACACCAGACAGATGGGTGCAAGGCCATGTGGGATGTGAGTGCCATGCTTGGCATCAGACTGACAATTGGCTTCTCCTGTTCAGTTAGGGCACTTTTAGCAATGTACAACTAATGATGCCAGGGCTTGCTCTGTAATGTGCTGTGCTCACAGTGGTGTGTGCGTTTGGTGCAGGTGACTGATGTCTGTCTGTTTCCCCATTGTTTGCAGATACATCCACGGCCACGGAAGGGGACAGCTCCACGGACCAGGAGGAGCCAGAGAGCCAGACTGGGTCAGCAGCCGAGGAGTGGTCGGAGGGACCCAGTGGCACGGAGGGCGAGGAGCCACACCGAGGAGTCCTCAGCACCATCCACCTCAGCTGAGGACCAGAGCAACTCGGAGGATGACTCCCTTGTGGAGGCGGGTGTCAGCAGCCACCACACCCCAGCTAGTGTTGCTGTCCCGCCACCACCAGCACCACCACCGCCCTCCCATCGGCTCCCATTCCCCAGGTCCGTGGAGGCTCCCATGTTCGGGAGCGTGTCTCCTTTGGGCCAGGCACCGCACCCCCTGCCCCTGTGTCCCCTGCTGCCCTGAGTGAGGAGTCTGTGTACCTCCTTCGCCAGCTCCATGTAGGGCAGACAGCCATGCTGAGTGTCCTCCATGCGCACACCACACTGTTGACTCAGCTGGTGTCGTTCATGGAGGGCATCTCATCGGGCATGTCTGACCTACAGAGGGCAATAGGTCCATGGACTCCTCCCTGACGGCAGCAGTGTCCCTCCTCAGACAGTCCCTCACCCCTCCTGCCTCTGCTCCATCCACACTCCCCAGCACCTTACCCGTCCCAAGCACACACACACCGGCACAGGCACACACCAGCACACACACGTCCAGCACACAGACACACACGCCACAAACAAAACGCACACGCACGCACAGTCAGGGGACTGAAACCAGACTCACAGGGGATGGGGCCCTGGTACACACACACGCATCCACGGGCACTGCGCAGTCCTCAGTTGCCTCTCCCTCCAAAGCACCCTCCCTTGCCTCACCTGCAACCCCAAAGACCCAGCGCCTCTTCCTCAGTGACCTCGGCCTCTTCCCCTCCGATCCAGCTGCCCCAGCATCCAGGGGAAGAGGAAGCCCCCACACGGAGCAGAGTGCCCCTCGCCCCCGGACACCCTCCCCCAGGCGCAGACAGACTGAGGCCCCCACCCGCAAGTCCCCCGGAGTGCTAGAGCAAGACCCCGCCGCCGCCCTGCAGCTCAAGCACCAGGTCTCCTTCCTCCATCCCTCAGGCCCCCACTCCACAGGTGCCCCCACCACACCCTGCCCCAGGTTCCCCCACCCACAGATATACCATCCCCAAGAGGCTCCGGCCTTCTCCCCCTGCCACTTGCTCTCCCGGCACCACACCCCCCGCTGCGCTTGTCTGTGCCACTGATGTGGTGAGGGTGTCCTCCCCCTCTGTCCAGCCCACCTTGCCTGTTCCCCATTCTCCTCCCTGGTGGTAGGCACTGCAGTGGAGTCCACTACCACCCTGTCTGACTTGGGCACTGCAGTGGCGGACCTGTCCACTCCATCTGCAGGGTCCACTGCAGTCGTGCCGGCACCCACAACATCTGAGCCATGCCCCCAGTTGTGCCGGCACACACCATGTCAGACACCTCCACTGCAGTTGTCAGTGGCTCTCCAGCACCCACCACCCCTTCCCTGCTTCCTCCTGGTGAGCCCTGATCCTGTCCCTGCGGTGCCTGGCCTACCCCCGGTTGCCCCTCCTAGTGGATTGTCCCTGGTTTTGTGCAGGCATGTGTAGGGTGGCATCTGCCACTGTCACCCACTTGTGACTTTGTTGATGGACTGGCCATTGGCCTTTGTTTATGTTCTACCGGACTTCTACTTTTAATGCCACATATGCTGAATAAAGCAACTTTCTGTTCTCTAGTGCTTTTGCTTCTGATGTACATGATGTTGATGATGCTAACCATGCCCTTGCTGCAGTGATGGTGATATTTGGTCTCATGATAATGAAGTGTTACTGTGCAGGAACCCATGTGGTCCAGGGGAATGTGTCCTATCCTGTGGTGTATCCATGTCATCCATAGCAGCATCTGAGGGTGTCATGTGTTCAGTATTTGGCAATGGGATTTCCTACTTAGATTGGCTATTTCACATCTGTGGCTTCCACCCCTGCACATCTGTTGTGCCTGCCATTGTTCAATTCGTCTACTTCCCTGACCGTGTGGCCATCTCCAGTGGACATGCAGGTTTGGGCATCAATGGGGAAGGACTCATCTGTGTTGTCAGTGCAACATTGCTATACAAGTGTGTTGGATCTGTGCTGATGATTCCGTTGGCACTTCCATGACCAGGCTGATGTGACGGGAGCCCTCATTTGGTGCTAATTGTTGATTGTGTGACCAAGTGCTCAGCTGACATGGTGGGGCCCTACTGAGGCAACATATGGCACAGCTTTCCTCACACAGGAGTGGAGTCCCCTCATGGCAGTGTGTACTCCTGTGACATTGCCTGCGCCCAAGGTGTGTGTTGTATGTGCATGTCTGTGTGTTCACTTCCGTTTAGCTGTGCATGCTGTGATCCCTAGTGTTGTACCTGTTTGTGATGCTAGCTGAGTTGAGCTATGTTCCCCCAAAGTCTTCTCCCTGGGTTCTCTGTGATGTGGGTGCATGGCACATTACTGGTCATCAGGGTGTCACCCATAGGTGTGCTTGCTGTCAGGGCTGAGTTTGTGTGCAGACGCAGATGGGTCACAGTCAGGTTTCCCCTTGGCACTTGTTGTTTGCCCCTGTCATGTGATTTCCAGTTTGTGTTATCTTTCAGTGATTGTGACACGTTGTGTGTGTGACTGCTGGCACTCCTCAGGGTCCGGGCTGCAATGTTGGTTGTTGTCTATGTGTGTTCTTTGTGGGTGACCTTGGCTTCTTCATTGGTGTGTGACTGTGGCTGTGATCCCATTGGTTGGTGTGGTATTGCCGTCATGTCCATGTACAGCGTAGTGTGCAGTGTGTCAGACATTCAGGAGTCTTGTTGAGTGTCCATGTGTGATGTGTTTCTGCACCTTGGTTCCCACCCACCACCCTGGAATAGTCATGGGTGCATGTGCAATGTCACCAGTGCATGTGTGCTTCACTGCTGCACATTGTTGGAGGTCGAGGGTGTGGTGTTGAGTGTGTGCAGATGAGAGTTGTTGCCCGGCTAGGCCCCTGCCTCCATGTTGGCCTTGGCTTACTGGCCATGCTGTTTGATTTGTGCTTGTGTAGGTGTGATGGTAGTTAGTTGCTCAGTACACATGACTGTGGTTCACAGTGTGAACCACATTTAGCTTTGTCATCACAGTGGGATTGTAATGCAGCCCAGGGTCACCACATTGTGGGGGCCCTGGGGGTGGTGCTGTGGTGTGTCTGTGTCTTGCTGTGTCAGTTGCTGTCCCTACGTGCCTGTGTGACATGTGTGATTTGTGCTCCCTCTCATCTGACAATGCCTGCTTGCCCACATAGGGGATTTGGATCCATGAGTTACCTTTGTGTGGCACTGTATGCACATCTGTATGATTGGTATTCAGGTCTCCTCATGTGTTGTGTGGTTGCCTGGGGACACTGGCACCCCCTCACCTGTTGTGTATGATGTGCAGTGTGGGTCTGCCTGTTTGTGTTTGTGCATCTGCACCACTGCATTGGCATATCTTGGGTGTGCCATTGGCTGTATGTAGTTTGGTGGGTTTCCCCTGCTGTCCCTGGGACTCCTAGGTCATCGGTCAGCACAATGATCATGGTTTGTGTGTCCCATTGCTGCCATGGTATGGTATCTGTTCACCTCACATCTGCAGTCTCCACAGGGTATCTGCATGTGTGTGCCCATTGGTGCAAATATGTGGGTCTGCATTCTGATGGTCACTTCTGTCATTGTGTCATTGATGATTGTTGACGGTGTCAGCCCCCATGGGTGTTGTTTGTCTGCACATGGCCAAAGGTATGTCTTATTTGCACTGCAGGATTTGGCTCCCCCAATTTATGTTGCAATGGGACACATACACTACTTTGCCACTGATGTGTTTGTTGTTCTGTGACCAGGAATCATCCATGCAGTTTGGCAGTTGCACCTCTTTCTTTGTCAACACTTACCTTTTGGTCACTGTGATGATGGGGGTTTGGACCCCATTGCCACAATGTTCGAAATGTGCTTCAGCTATGGACCCCACACTTACATTTTGGTCACTGTGATGATGGGGGTTTGGACCCCATTGCCACAATGTTCGAAATGTGCTTCAGCTATGGACCCCACACTTACATTTTGGTCACTGTGATGATGGGGGTTTGGACCCCATTGCCACAATGTTCAAAATGTGCTTCAGCTATGGACCCCACACTTACCTTTTGGTCACTGTGATGATGGGGTTTGGACCCCATTGCCACATTGTTCAAAGTGTGCTTCAGCTATGGACCCCACACTTACATTTTGGTCACTGTGATGATGGGGTTTGGACCCCATTGCCACAATGGTCATGGCCTGCTTGCATTGTGGGTGCCACACACATATATGTGTGGCACATGTGCTAGGGGGTCACATTGTATGTTCAAAGTCATGTTCGGTGTTGTAGGCATTTGACACAGTCTACACACGCTTGTCATGGTGTTGGGGGGATGTCTTCTTCTTGCATTCCCTAGGTTGTGGTGTGCTGGTTGTGTCATGCATTGTCCATCCTATGAGTGGGGGTGGTAGTAGTGGTAGGCATCCAGCCCCCTGGGTGAGGGTGGTAGTAGTGGTAGGCATCCAGCCCCCTGGCTAAGGGTGGTAGTAGTGGTAGGCATCCAGCCCCCTGGGTGAGGGTGGTAGTAGTGGTAGTCATCCTGCCCCCTGGCTAAGGGTGGTAGTAGTGGTAGGCATCCTGCCCCCCTGGCTAAGGGTGGTGGTAGGCATCCAGCCCCCCTGGGTGAGGGTGGTAGTAGTGGTAGGCATCCTGCCCCCCTGGTTAAGGGTGGTGGGTAGGCATCCAGCCCCCTGGGTGAGGGTGGTAGTAGTGGTAGGCATCCTGCCCCCCTGGCTAAGGGTGGTAGTAGTGGTAGGCATCCTGCCCCCTGGGTAAGGGTGGTAGTAGTGGTAGGCATCCTGCCCCCTGGGTGAGGTGGTAGTAGTGGTAGGCATCCAGCCCCCTGGCTAAGGGTGGTAGTAGTGGTAGGCATCCAGCCCCCTGGGTGAGGGTGGTAGTAGTGGTAGGCATCCAGCCCCCCTGGGTGAGGGTGGTAGTAGTGGTAGGCATCCTGCCCCCTGGCTAAGGGTGGTGGTAGTGGTGGGCATCCTGCCCCCCTGGCTAAGGGTGGTGGTGGTAGGCATCCAGCCCCCTGGGTGAGGGTGGTAGTAGTGGTGGGCATCCTGCCCCCTGGCTAAGGGTGGTAGTAGTGGTAGGCATCCTGCCCCCTGGGTGAGGGTGGTAGTAGTGGTAGGCATCCTGCCCCCCTGGGTGAGGGTGGTAGTAGTGGTAGGCATCCTGCCCCCCTGGCTAAGGGTGGTAGTAGTGGTAGGCATCCAGCCCCCCTGGGTGAGGGTGGTAGTAGTGGTAGGCATCCTGCCCCCTGGGTGAGGGTGGTAGTAGTGGTAGGCATCCTGCCCCCCTGGCTAAGGGTGGTAGTAGTGAGGCATCCAGCCCCCCTGGGTGAGGGTGGTAGTAGTGGTAGGCATCCTGCCCCCCTGGCTAAGGGTGGTAGTAGTGGTAGGCATCCTGCCCCCTGGGTAAGGGTGGCAGTAGTGGTAGGCATCCAGCCCCCCTGGGTGAGGGTGGTAGTAGTGGTAGGCATCCAGCCCCCTGGGTGAGGGTGGTAGTAGTGGTAGGCATCCAGCCCCCCTGGCTAAGGGTGGTAGTAGTGGTAGGCATCCAGCCCCCTGGGTGAGGGTGGTAGTAGTGGTAGGCATCCTGCCCCCCTGGCTGAGGGTGGTAGTGGTGGTAGGCATCCAGCCCACCCTGGCTAAGGGTGGTAGTAGTGGTAGGCATCCAGCCCCCCTGGCTGAGGGTGGTAGTAGTGGTAGGCATCCAGCCCCCCTGGCTAAGGGTGGTAGTAGTGGTAGGCATCCAGCCCCCTGGCTGAGGGTGGTAGTAGTGGTAGGCATCCAGCCCCCCTGGCTAAGGGTGGTGGTGAGGCATCCAGCCCCCCTGGGTGAGGGTGGTAGTAGTGGTAGGCATCCTGCCCCCCTGGCTAAGGGTGGTAGTAGTGGTAGGCATCCTGCCCCCCTGGGTGAGGGTGGTAGTAGTGGTAGGCATCCAGCCCCCCTGGGTAGGGGTGGTGGTGCGCATTCAGGCCCCTGTGTGCATATGTGGCATTGGTGATGGCCATCCCGCCCCTATGGTGCTGCTGTTGCTGGTGTAAGTATATTCTGCATCCCTCTGTGTGTGTGTGATGTGTCGTGTACGTGTTGTATGTGTTTTGTGGTTGGTGTCTGGCTTACCTTCTGCGCCGTACGCGTCCGTGCCTGTTCCGGTAGTAAATGTAGAATATTGGTATGATCGGGACGAAGGGATTCATGGTTTGTTCGTGTCGTTCGTCCTTCTCGTTGCTTCGCGTCGTCCTCGTTGCTTCGCGTCGTCCTCGTCGCTTCGCGTCGACCTCGTCGCTGCCGTGTTCGTCTCGTCGCCGTGGATCGTGTTGTGGCGCGAATCGGAGCTTATGTGCGCCTCTCCCGGATGCTTTGACGTGCCGTGCGTAGCGACGGGTTCGGCGCGTACGGAAAGCGCATCGTACTCGTTCGGCCGGACGGAGCTGCATTTTCCCTTCCGTGCGACTCGATTCAGCGTTTCCGGATTCGCCTCGGTCGGGGAACAGGACCTGGTTTGGGTGAGTACGGCTCGGCCGGATTCTTTGCTGTTGTGCGCATCGTACTTACTCGTTCGGTGTGCTGTACGGATCGGTCGGGAAACAGGCTTTCGCATGGCTTTTTCCCGACCGAATGGTGTTAGGTACGCCTCCGACCGAGATCGGAATCGGCCCCTAAGTGTCTAAGAGTATGCCGAGACCACGGGTCCCTTGCTCGACTGGATTCAAGCTAGCCTGGCTGATGAGGGTGATATCACAAAACCAGTCCCAGGATGCTTGTTTCCAGGGTCAAGACTGATTTGCATATGGCTGGGCCAAACTGGGGTGACGTGGCAAGCAACATAATGATGGATTAAACTCAGATTTGTCATATTGGGTGAGTGTTTGAAATGTTTCAACACTCCGCCAATCATTTTATTTTGTGATGTTGCTTTAAGAAGTAGGACATATGTATTTCAGTTTTACACGTCCTGGTAGTGAAAAGCTATTAAATTCATTGTTCACTAATGCAAGGCCTATCTCTCCCATAGGATAACATTGGAGCAGCTTTATTACATTTAATATGTGTAATTTCCAAATAGGAAGAGATAACTGGTTCATGTTAATGTCTCTGGAATCCTAGTTAAAAATCCTAGCTTATGCTAAAGTCGAATTTTAAATTACAATTCTGAAAAGGCCAGTTTTAGAAAGTTGGCATTTTTTGCCTTAGCCATTTAGTGCCTGCAGCCTGCCTGGGTCACATGCCTGGGTATAGCTGACAATTGGGCTTTATGTATTCCTCCACTTCTGCCACACACAATGGGCACTTAGGTGTGACTGGATGGGCCATCACTGGCAGGATGGGAGGAGAAGCTGGGCACAGCTCCACCTACACTTGGATAGGTTGTGTCCTATCTTCACACAAAGGCCTAATGACCCTGTATTGTCACTTCAGCCAGCTTGGAGCCAGGGCAGGGGGGCAGGAAATCCCATGCACTTCAAAGACACTCTTCGTGATTATGAATTTGGAGGACAGGGTTACTACATCACAAACGTGATGGATATCCCATCCGCTAAATTACAATTCCATTATATCCTATGGAACTTGTAATTTGCAGACGGGATATCCGTCACGTTTGTGAAAGAGTATCCCATACGCCAAAATCAGGCCCACTGTCCAGAAGCTTCCCCACCTTCCAAAACCAAGGCACCTTGGTACACAAGAAGGACCTCAGACACCAACTCTTTAGCACTTACTCTTAGACCTGTGGATACTCTGCCAGGAAGAAGGACTGCTATGCTGCTGAAGGACTATTACTCTGCCACAGTGCACTCTGATGGACTCCTGCTTTGCTTGTTATATTTCATATTGGTACCCCGATATAGGTCTAGGTAACATCATAACCCTTCACCTACATTCTCTCCTATATTACATACATAACGGATTTGAAGGACTGACCTTTTACCCAGTTACAATACTACACACAAGTACATAGGGTTTTGCCCTGGACACTGGCCTCATAAATTATGCATGAGGATTCTTAGTTTCTTGGAATCACAGCAAGACCATCATCTCCTGCATAATAACTGTGTATAAAGTTCATTCCCGACGTCATCCTAAGTCCGACACTGGCACAGCAAGGTAGAACCCCTGGGTATACCTTAGGGTATATAAACACCACATCTTGCTGAGATAGGGAGAGGAGATTACGACTCCCAAGCCGACACACTGACGCAAGATGCTGAGGTTCCTGCATGCAGATACTCCAGCTCGCAGTGGTCTGACATCCCTCACAACTTCACGACATGCTGTGCTGACCTACTGCTCTCTTGTCTGGGTGAGAAGGACCGGATTTGCATTTCTTGAACCCAGAACCTATATTGACTCCAAAGGCTAGTTGACCGGCCTCCTGATCTGAAGCCTCAGGGATATAACAGGCTTCCAACAGCTGTGTGTCTGCACCTAGACTCAGACTCTGCCATTTGTGAGTCTACCTTGCCAAGTGGTGCCACCCCAGTCCTGGACCCTTGGAAGTGGGCATATGGAGTTTTACCCGCCTCAGCTGAACTGATACATCTCCTCTGCTGCGCGTTGCAATCAAAGAGAATCAACACATCTTTGCTGCTGCATGGATTGGACTCATTGCAAAGATTTGCATCACTGCCGCAGCCCGCATTGCATTTAGAACAGCCGCTGCGTGACGCATCTTCGGCACATGCCCTGCATCTAATCTGTGGAAGCCTAGAAGATGATGCTGGACTCTGCATCACAGCCTTGCAACTCCTCGAAAACCAACGTTTGACCCCAAATCCCTACTCTGGACTGTGCATCGCAACACCTCATCAACGAGACCCTCAATGTTGACTCAGACAGGACCTCGCACCGCAGCCTCGCTGTATCTCGGAACCTGCACATTACTTCAGATGTGCAACGCATCTTTGATATGGCTCCACTAAACACCAGGATTTAAGGTACTCTGTTCAGCGGGCCTTGCTGGGTCCCTGTATCCTGCCCTTGCTCCATCGCGGTTGGCCTGAACTTGTGACTTGTGCCGCACCTGGAGTGACCAGATATCCACAGGTGGGGCTTCTTTGTGTTTTTAAAGCTATCTTTACTTAAAACTTTCAAGTTCACTATCTCTGGTTCGATTGTTTTTGTCACGTTTATGTCACTTTTTTTTTAATACTGTTGTGGGCTCTGTTTGTGGTGTGTTTTCACTGTGCCACTGTTTACACACTGTTTATACATTGCTTCTAAGTTAAGCCTGACTGCTCTGTGCCAAGCTACTAAGAGGGTGAGCACAGGTTAATTTGAGGTTTGCTTGTGCCTTACCCTAACTAGTTTTGTGTTTGCTCCTTGACCAGGGGCTCACACCACAGTCAACCAGTAACCCAGTTTTTTATACTGGTGTTCAGCGGTGAGGATTGAACTTGTGTTTGTGCAGTGCCATACAGTGATTTTATGTTACACTACCACCTCACATAAATAATTTGAGACTGATTCATTGTTTTTATTCTCTTTGATTGGCTTTTTGTTTTCCAAATCTACCCTCATTCGTACTACTGGACTGTCTGAGACCATACCTGCAGCAATGCAGTTTGAGCTGGCCAACATGGAAAGCTACACAGAAGACTTAAGTTGCTTTATCCAGCTCTGTGGATCCAGGAAACCGATGCACTCTCCTCTGTTGTGCGGCGCAATCCCGATCAGAGAGCTGACTCATCTCCACTGCTGCATAGATTGGACCCATTGCAAATAATTGCATCTCCGTCGCAGCCGCAACACCTTTGGAACCACCAACACATGATGCATCTGCAGTACAGGCCCTCGCATTTCTTGTCGATGGCAGCTTGTCGACTCAGCCAGACTCAGCATTGAAGCCTCGCAGCTCATTGGAACTGCTGCATCACCCGTACTGCACGCCACATCCCTGACTCTGGACTTTGCATTGCAAGCCCTCCTCAACGGGATCCTTGATGTTGGCGCAAACAGGACCTCGCACTGCAGCTTTACTGCATCTCAGAACCAACGCATTGCTTTGTCTCTGTGATGCATCTTCGATGTGGATCCACGCAATGCTCCACAAACAAGGATTTAAGGTACTCTGTTCAGCGGACCTAACTGGGTACCTGTAGCCAACCCACGCTCCATCGTGGTCGGCCTCAACTTGTGACTTTTTCCTGGTCCAGCACGACCAAATATCCACAGGTGGCGTATTGTACTTTTTGGCGCTATCTTTACCTAAAATTTTAAAATTCTATTATCTTCAGTTCTGCTAATTAGATATTTGTCCTTTCTGTCTTGTTATTTATTAAAAATCACTCTATTTTTCTAATACTGTTGTGAGTCTCCGTTTGTGCTGTGCTTTCACTGTTTGAAGTGTTGCACAAATTCTTTACACATTGTCTCTAAGCTAAGCCTGATTGATCTGTGCCAAGATACCAAGGGGTGAGCACAGATTACATTTGAGGTTACTAATGCCTTACCCTGACAAAGATTGTAGTTGCTGCTTGACCAAGGCTCACACCCGTGTCAACCAGTAACCCAATTTCTTACACCCAACCTTGTTGCTGTCTTTTTGTTGCCTGCACCCCCTTCCCTCTTCTTTTCTTTAATGGATTTGTTATCTATTTTGTCTCCACTTTCCTACTCTTTTCTCTCTTTTCCTTTAATGTCTTTTTTTGATTTCTCATCAAAGCTGTATTCGACCTACTTGAGCAAGGCATATATCTTTTAAATATAATGAGTTCCGTGTCTTTTTGATCAGCATCTGAAATCTGGAAATATGTACTTCTGTGGCACCCTCTTTACATATTAACTTCATGCCTCGTTCTTGCTCTTCCTGTTGCTTAGATACCTTATTTTCCTCTAGCGGTTGCACTAGAGTGGGCATAGTTCATTTATTTTTCTTA